>BSBK01006422.1:0-535000 GCA_027943335.1 Chamaecyparis obtusa
ATATATGTATATATACTATATAATATATATACATATACATATGTATTATGTATATATACATGTATATGTATATGTATATATATATGTATATGTATATGTATATGTATATGTATACATATATATGTATATATATATATATGTATATATATTTATATATATGTATATATACATATATATATATATATGTATATATATATATGTATATATATATATATATGTATATATGTATATATATGTATATATGTATACATATATATATTATATATGTATATATATATATGTATATATGTATATATATATATATATATATATATGTATATATATATATGTATATATTATACATATATATAGTATATATATATGTATATACATATATATATGTATACATATATACATATATATACTGTATACATATATACATATATATATGTATACATATATACATATATATATGTATACATATATACATATATATATGTATATATATATATATATATATATATATATATACATATAATATATATATACATATATATATATATACATACATATATATATATATACATATATATATATATATATATATACATATATATATATATATACATATATATATATATATATATATATATATATATACATATAATTTACTCATCTCAGTGATACAGGTTTGCAGGTGATAGGCATCGACTTCACCTGCCTCCATAGGTCTGAGTGTGCCCTCAAATCCTTGATGGTTGTTTTTATGGAGATAGTACCAAGGTCCCTGCATGAGTCTCCCTTTTCCATTATCAAATCCAGGAACATTGTGATTCATGCTTTGTCATTCAACTGTCGAGGTGTATAACCCAGAACCACCTCACTTAGTTGGGCATGGTTGTGGCTTGTGACTCCTTTTATTTATGTGGTTGTATGATTGGTTTATTTATTTCATTTATTTCTCCTTCTTGGGACAATTCTTAGTCGATCTTTGCTATGTTTTATTTTAGGGTTTCATGCTTGATCATAAGTTTGTCTTTACTTTCCTTGTTCGTTATGGTTGGCATTGTTTGATTGTGGAGTTACCTCTATGTATTTTATAGTTGATTTTTATGGCCTCTTTGGATGATTAGATTTACTTTTAATCATGTACTTTTATTCTATATAGTGGTATATTCTATAAAAAGTAAAATATGTGATAATATTAATGTTTGATTGATTACTTCATAATCATATAGATTATAATGTTCGGTATTTGGCATATATTATGTGTGTGTGTGTATACATTATATGTGATTATAATTTTATAATATTATTTATGGTGTATATATTTTACTTTAGGTAAAGTATTGTATTATTAAGAATTAAAAATTAAATAATGTGAGGTATAGTATTCTCAATTGCTAATTATTAATTAGTGGATATATATATATATTATATATATATATATATATATATATATATATATATATATATATATATATATATATATATATATATATTCAATGTCACATACTAAATATGTGTATGAATAAATATAAAAGTATTTATTAAGTTATATTTGAGTAAGAAATGATTGTGAGTTTATAATAATATTATATTATTTATTAATGTCCTTTAGTTAAGAGTTAGTTGGGGTTGGTTACCTTTGGGGAAACCTATTTATATGGAATCTCTTTTGCTTTTGAGAGGAGAGAGATGGGCTGAAATTTTGAGGAGATATTGGTTGTTCTTTTCATGGAGATTTTTGGAGAACTTATAATTTGAGAGAGAGGGTTTGTGAGCATAATTCTTTAAGGATTTTTAAGTTTCTTTATTTTGGGGAGAGAGTCGTATATGAGAGTATCAAGGGTTGAGAGATGTATTTGTTGCTATGTAATTGGTTCTTCTTTTTCCATGGATACTTCCGAAAGTGGAGGGAGTTTGAATGGTGCATCTCAAGTTGGATTTATTTTCCTCTCTTTGTCTCATTTCTCCTTCTTTGGTTGAATCTTCATAGGACTTGAGGTATGGATTGAATTATTGATTGAATTATTTATCTAATACAATATAGATACATTTATATGTTATCATGATTCATTATATCTATACTTTCCATCCCACATTTATAACAGTTTTGAGTTTCTTTTTGTGAAAATTGCCATGTGTTTTCCTAGGGTTTTTAGCAACCCTTTTTTGGATATCTATTATTTAATAATCTAAATCGAGGCTAAAATTTTTCTTGATTGGTTTTCTCAGAGGGAACTTCAAAGATCTCAAATGGGTATCTCTCAGATTTCCTTTTTAGGGTCAAATTAATTCCCTATTATGTACATTTTAGCATACTAAACCTATCCATTATGGGTTCTGATTTTACAGTCAATTTTATTTGAATGGTACAGATTTTAAAAGTTATTTAAAGACATGAATTTGATATTAGAGATGGTACTATATCTTATCTTTCATTTCCTATTAGTTTTGTGTATTTTTATTATGTTTTGTGAAAGTTACAACCATTTTAGTGAAGGCAAGTATGAACCCTAACTATGGTTTTCTATTTTATAACATAAGCCATAACTATCTTTCCCACCATTGGATCTTCATAAAAGTTGGATATAATTTCTATATCTATGTTTTTAAAGATTCTCATCAAAGAGATTGTCTTAACTTATGGTTTTGTGGAAGTTATGAATTACTATTTATTGATGACTGTTCTTAGTATTTAACCATTCTTTGAAATAATGAATTTTAGAAGTTATCAAGTGCTAGAGGTTGGTAGGTCACCATAGGCTTTTAGGGTCTTATTGTTGATTCTTTTGGACCTTTATTATAATAAATATGGTTATGATATCAATTTGGTTCATTCTAATGTCTTCTTATGTTCTTTCAATTCAATTTGGATGATAGATTAGAGTTTAGGGTTGTCCAATGGATTAGGACAACCAGTGATCACCTAAACCTAATCAAATATGTAATATGATGTTTTAAAGGAATAATTTATGATTTGATGTATTTTTTTGGGTGCATTTATGAGTTTTCATTTATGGGTAAGAATCTAGGTACACTGGGTGAGGTGGCTCACAGTAGTTGTCGGGGCACAAAGTGGCCGCCAGGAGGATCCCATTAGTGAGTTTCTTAATCAAGTGAAAATATTAATAAAACTAACTGGGAAGGGGGGATAAACATACTAAGCAAGATAATTTTGGTTAGTCTGCATATGCCTATTGGAGTACTAGGGTCCATGTGACTGCAATGATCCCAGTGAGGGGGGTACCAGAGTCCATGAATATGACTAGTAGGAATGATCCCAGTGAGGGGATACCGGGGTCTATGACCACTAGGAATGAGCCCAAAAAGAAAGGCTATGTGATGACACTCACCTAGCTCATACTCTAGAGATCCTTACTTCTTTATTTGTGATACCTCTATTAGTCCTATTTGATTTGTTGTCCTTGTGATTCATATTATTTTTTGGGGAAGGGTGTAAGCCACATTAGGTATTCCTTAGTTGTTACCTCTTGCATGGGCCTTGGTTTCTATCTCCTAGCTCGAGGGAGTGGGCCTATTGGTTCCACATGGTTGGGTGGTTAATCTATATTATATTGAGGTATTATTTGTGATCTCTTGGATGATCCTTGCACGTGTTCCTTTCTAGATCTGTAATTGAAGATTTCATATTGTATGTTGTATCATGTTGAGATGAAATGATCTATATGTATTCATGTATTGTAAAGAGTCATATGACGTGGCATAATGATGTAATTCTACTGCAAGAACTATATTAGAGAATGGGTAGTTCTAAGTGAAAGAAAAGGGGAAAGATTATATTATATGTTGAACATGTTGTAAGCATTAAAAGGAAGTTGTTTATAATACTTTCTCATATCCTTCATATTCTTTTGTGATGCTCATCTATTACAGAAATGATCTTAGATATAGTTATGTGTTGATGTACCTAGTAAAGTATTTATCATCTCTTAATGAAAGTAATTATTGTGAAATGATAGATTTATAATTGGAGTTATAAAGAAAGAATAGTTATAAATCAATAAAATAAGTTAGTAGCTTTATTTTAATGTTCAATAGTTGGTTTATATTTACTTAGTGCATAAAGTGAGTATGGTTTAACAAAGTACGTAAGACAATGCTTACCTTAATGAATATGAACCTTTTACCTAAATTATTAGAGAAAGGTGATATAGAGATAGTAGATGTTTATGAAATCAATATAGAATAAATTATATGAGGAATAATGTTGTTAGATGATTAACTTATATTTAATGAAAGAAATGATTTAGGAACATTTACCTTGGTGCATTAAAATTAACATAGACCAATAAAGTTTGTAACTAGATGAACAACTCATGAATGTAAATAGGTTGCTTTAGTAGCATGCTAGGGATCCTATGAGGAATTATGATGATTATATCTTGCATTCAAGTTTATAAACAAGTCCATAATTATATTTTATAACTATGAAGTAATTATGAGTATTGTTCTAGCTAACAAAGAAAAAAAATTACTTGCATCTTTAGAGGTTTTATGTCATGTCTTCCTAGGTTCCCTAGCGAGGGCATTACATCTGGTATCAGAGCTAAGTTGCCACATTGGGAACTCTAGGACTCATAGTTGGCCTATACATATCACTTAATGTTTTAGTTTCTTCCTATAATTTCCTTATGTTAGCAAACTTTAATACTAGACATGAAAGCTATGTTTTCTATATTCCTACTATATTATTTTACAAGAGTACACCTTTTCTTCAAGAAATGATTTGTCTAATCAAGTTACTTATGTTTTTGCATTCTAGGATCCATGTGGCTCAAATAGACGTCTTTATAAAATGAAAATGAATGCTTGATACTTGGGTGTCATCTTCTTGGTGTAATCATATTCCTAGAAAATCTCAAAGAAGTAGGGTAAGTTGTTTTATAGTTAATCCTATCTCTTGATCCTATCATGTTATCATATATGCTTACCGAAATGGTTTCCAAGTTTATTTGAAATGTTGTATATTCTACTTTTCTATAAATGAAAGTTGACTTCATGATTTGTTATGTCTAACTATTTATACTAGTTAATGTGAATGTACAAGTTAGAATTGAAGTGTTTTGTATTTCTTATAGGAAGAAAGACATGATAAATAGTGCTACTCACTTTCATAGGGATGAAGGATTATAGTTTTGTAGGTTCATATAAGAGTTGAAATCTTGTATTATTTCCCTAAGAACTTAGGAAATTATGTAATAGATTTTCTTTGAAAATGGTATAACATGTCTGAAATTAGATAATTTTTTTATATTCATATATCTGATAAGAGTAAGAATTTTCTCCCTCTCATATACCTTCTTGAAGTAAGAAATTGAAGAGCAAAGAAAAATCTATTGTTGATAATAAATGTGTCCTCTCCCTTCCCTTTTTAAAGAATAATTTTAAAGGACTAAAATTCTCAGGCAAATCAATGTGTCATTGAAATGAATGTGCTTAATTAGAGGAAACCCTTGGGTAAAGGACCTATGTCCCCAAGGTTTTGTAATAAATAGGATTGTAGTACACATTTTGTTGAAAGGAGAGGTGTTTTATTTATATGGTAATAATTTTGACTTATATGTGATCCATGTTATTTGTATAAGTTAAGCTAATGTAAACCACCAATTATAAGGGAAGAGTATAATGTTGAATTATTGTATAAGTATAAAAGAAAAGAAAATAGACTACATGTCCTACAAAATTAAAGTAAGATTTTCATTAAAATGATTTTTAGTAAGTGTACCTTTTTGCCAGATGCTTCGTGAGGGGTTAAGATCCTAGATGAGAGTATTATGAAAATAAATTCTTGTGGTAATTAAGTATGAAGTTGGCATTTGATGTGTGAATTGTGAGTATCAATTTAGTTATTACTAGTATAAAGGCATGACAAGTCATTATAAATAGAATAGGTGTTGTTTATTAGAATAGATTTAAGTTAAACATTATATTTTTCATAAAAAGGAAATGTTTAAAAGAATATTTATGCTTATGTGATGTTACATGAATCATATTGTTAATGTTTATAAGGATAATAATACATGTGGGTACTCCTCAATACGTTCCTATTAAGATAGTTATAAATCTATGTGCATAAGGCTAATGGTTGAAAGTGATAGTGAAATATTTAATTGAATAAAAAGGGTAGTCGTAAGACTCATGTACTTCTCCCTCTCTTAATGAATCTATGACTATTTCTGAAAAATAGTAAATTTGAATGAACTATTCATATTAATGTTTAGAATTAGGTATACTCATAAGAAAGTGTACATGACATATAAATTTTAGGGATATGGAAGTAGCAATGTAGTTAGTTTATAAGTAAAGCTTGAGATGAAACTCTAACTTCAGATTCATGATTAAATTTCATAGATTCTCTCTATGAGTATGAATATTGTTTTCATAATAGAATACTAACAATTGTTGTAGTAGACTTATAAAAGATGCCTTAGATTGCATTCCTTGAAGAAGGTGTGTATTAAGTCTTGGATGTAAGTTTTATGTTGGATATTCTCTATAGAGAAGTAACTTTATTTCATAAAAGAGATCTATGTTGCATCTTTTTAAGGATTACTCGTAGAAATTTTAATATCACATTTTTTTTGCCTAGTATGTTGATGTTAGACTGAAGTGGAAATGAGGTAAACATGAACACTAAGAGTTACAAGTTGGTGTAAAAAGGGAAAATAATAGTGAATTTTGGGAATATACTTTGATTGTAGGTATCTTATTATCTAGTTTATTACAACAAGTATTATAACTGATGTTTTTGCATTATAGTAGCCCTTTTCAAAGTATTTTTATGAGTTAATTAGTACTAAATTGTAATAAAATGGGAAATGCCAAAAAATTTATGATTATTTATGAAATATTAATTATGTTATAGAGTACAAACATTTGTGATACTATCAACTAATTGTCACTACTTAAGAATGGTGAATACTTCAATACTTTCTAACTTCCAGGAGTAAGTAGAATATTAGGGGGGCATGTAACACCCCTCCAACCCTAACATGTTTTAATATGACTTTGGAAATTAGGGAAATATTGTAGAGACCTTTATGCTTGGATAAGAATATGATTCTAATTGAGGTGTCTGTGTAATCCATTCTATTCCAACTATAATAACTTCACATTCTAATTTTGGAAATGTTAAATGTTTTCTGGTACATTCATGTGTATTCATCCCTTCTTATGTGTCTATGATATTTTAGGGATTTTCTGTTATGAGGTCAGGCCTTATAGATCTAAATGTTTACTATGTGAAGTAGTCCTTAGCAATTATTATGATTACCTTAGAAAACATAGTTATAATGACTAAAGGTTAACTATGATACATGGACACTTATGCCCTAATTGATAAAAAAAATGCTATGGTTTCAAGATCTCCTTAATGGTTAGGTTCCTTAAATGATTATGATTTAAATTGTCATGATTATCATTGTATGATTGCATGCATGATCATGATGATCTCTTATGCTTGCTATGTGACTATGAGAATGACCTTATTTATGTGATTGGATTATGATCTTGTTCTTGTAATACCCTCAATGATGATCCTACTGGTTACATTTGAGATTGGATAGGATTGTGGCATTCTATCATTTATGGACTTTATATTTCTTCCTTACCTTACTAGATTTAGATGATAATATGTTTTGAACTGACAAATTATGATTCTCCTTTGAATAATATGTTTAGGACCATTATCTATTATGCTTACACACACACACACACACACACATATATGATTTGGATTATCCCTTTTGGTTAATTATGAGATTTATCTTACCAAGTAATGATTCAAAAATATTACTTATATCCTTGATTATGCTTACATGTCAATTTTGCATTATCATTGATGATGATTTACCATCTTTTACTCTATTTACATGGTTATATTTATCTATGTGCTAACAATACTAATGAATCATGTTTTAGTATAAATCTCATTTGGCGTGCTTGTAGGAGAGGGGAGGCAGTCGTAGTCACTTCTACAAGAGATCTACACAATGTTGCATATCCCCTCCTTGTCTGTCATTGTCTACCTATGCATATATATATATATATATATATATATATATATATATATATATATAATATATATATGTATGTATGTATGTATGTATGTATGTATGTATGTATGTATGTATGTATGTATGTATATATGTATATATATATGTATATGTATATGTATATATATATATATGTATATATGTATATATGTATATATATATGTATGTATATATATGTATGTATATATATGTATGTATGTGTATATATATATATATATATATATATGTATGTGTATATATATATATATACATATATATATATGTATATATATATATATACACATACATATATATATATACATACATATATATACATACATATATATATACATATATACATATATACATATATATATATATATACATATACATAGATATATATATATATAGATATATATACATAGATATATATATACATACATATATACATATATATACATGTATACATGTATATATATATATATATACATATATACATATGTATGTATGTATGTATGTATGTATGTATGTATGGATGTATGTATGTATGTATATATATATATATATATATATATATATATATATATATATATATATATATATATATATATATATATATATATATATATATATATATATATTGTAAGATATGTGTGTGTGCATGTGTGGTTATGTGTGGTTTTTGAATGTGTTGTAGATATATATTACCTCCTAATCCAAGACAAGGAGATCCCAACTGATTAACCGAAAGGAGACGATAAATGCAAAAAGGAATCAACTGGTTATGGATAAAGAGGGAAAGGGGGTCTAATTTATTAATTATAAAGTAAAACAATAAATCAGAAAGATAAGGATAAAATGAAACACTTATCTTGAAATGTAGTAGATCTGGAAATTTCTATTTTCTAGTGGTTGTACTAAGTTTATGGAAATTATGCAACCGGATCTAGAACACAACCACAGAGACGGAGAAAACCTAGAAATATTTTCCTTTCCTGAGCCAGGTCAACCTTGACCCAAATACAGGGGTGCAATCGTACCCCTTTATGTCAACCTTGACCTGAACTGCTCCGACGGAAATTCTATTCTTGGATCCCAAAAGTTTGCCAAAAAGGGTATCTGAATCTGCTCTGTAATTTGTTGTTTCATACTTGCACCTGCAAGAAAAATGTTTTTATTATTTGGATGAGGGTTTGCCTTGGTCAAACCCCATTTCTAGAATTAACCTTGAAATAGAATTGAAATTGCAGTAATAAACAAAGTAAATAGAACAATTCACCTTGCTTATGTTGAAACCTTTGTGGAGGATTCAAATCCTTGAATCCACAAGTATGGATGCTCCAAATGGATGTATAATTGTATGATGTAGGATGTCTCAAATCAATTTCCTTTATATCTTCAACACCAATCTTGAATGGATGTTGGAATAGGAAAAAGCGTGAATGGATATGGATGGAGAAATCTTCAACAAGAGGGCTCCATAGAGCTTGAATCCTTCAATGGCTACCAATGGATCTCCTTGATGATTGAATCTTGAATGCTTGAATACTTGAATGCATGAATGCTTGAATGCTCACTTTGATAAATTATGCATAGATGATCCTTCCTTTTCTTTCCTTCTCCTTTTTCTCCTCCAAAAAATGAGAGGAGAAGGCTTCCTTATATAATAGTCTAGCACACCAACTTCTAGAGAGGCTGATATATGAGAAATAAATTTCCATTAAGCTCATACCCTTAGAAGTGGACCTATATTAAATTCCTTTTAAGAGTCATTGTTTTGAAGCCCGAAGCAGCCGAACCAGAAGCGGGAAATAATTATTTCCAAACCTTGGCATCTGAAAATCTTTGGAATTTGAAATTTAGACCTGGGTCTAGGTCAAGGTCAACCTTGACCTAGAAGGTCGACGTTGAACTTGAGGTCAAGAACCTCAAAATCTCAGAGAAAGATACTAGAAATAGGTAGGAAAGAAGTGGAAAATAGGGCAGGATAGGGGAAAAAGCCAGATCCAAGTCAAAGACCCATTCAAGGCATTTGACATGACCCAAACCACTTACTCGAAGGGCTAAATCAGTCCTAAATGGAAGTGTTTCCATTTTACAATGATACATTTAGCCCCCACTTTAGCAAGAGTATGGACTCGACACAAACTCTTGGTAAAGGAGATCACAAAGAAAAAGAAAATCTTATTGAAATCAAAGGGACAAAGCAATCCTCAAGCCCCCAAGGACTCAAGTCTTTGTCAACCCCAAGATTACAATAAGAGAGACATCACTAGAAAAATAAAAGAGAGAAGAGGGTGTGATTACCTCGCCTAGTAAGATGCCCACCTTATCGTGAATCACCAAGGAGGGAGAGCCCAACAGGTAGCCAAACCTGATAGTTCACCCATAAACTGTGCTTTGTAGTTATAATGTGTCTTCTAAAAACTTTTGGAATACCCATAGAACCACATTCTTGTATCACTACGGAATATAAAATGCGTGTCTCTTCAGGATTAACAACTTATGTGCGTTACCTTCTGATGATTTAGCATGTTTGAAATTGAAAATGCGTGTCTTCTTCAGGATTTAGCAACTTATGTGTGTTACCTTCCAAGGATTTAGCAAAAATAAAAATGAAAATGTGTGTCTCTTTAGGATTTAGCAACTTATGTGCATTACCTTCCGAGGATTTAGCAAAAATAGAAATGAAAATGTGTGTCTCTTCAAGATTTAGCACTTATATGTGTTACCTTTTGAGGATTTAGCAAAAATAAAAATGAAAATGCGCGTCTCTTTAGGATTTAGCAACTTACGTGTGTTACCTTCCGAGGATTTAGCATGTTGTAAAATGAAAACTAAAGTATAAGGAAGAACCTATATATGCCCCTCCTTATCGTGGCTACCTAATAGACATGATAAGTAAGAGAAGGAGGATACCTAATTCACAAAGTAAGGAGATATCATGTTAACAACAATGTACACTATATTCTTAGCAAAGAGTATTGACCCTTAAATCGAAGAGCATAGATAATCGTGAAAAAGGATATGACACTTATGGAAAAAGGATCCTCAAAGAGAAAGAGATCTTATCAACAAGACCCCCACCATAGAGGAGTGCTTTGGATAAAATATCATCTTTCAAAGAAAAACAAAGAGGAATCAAAGTTTCAATCATCAAGACCCCCGCGATCAGAGGAAGAGGAATCTTGGAACGAAGGAAGCAAACTCTAACCCCAAAGCAAGGGTAATAGTTTTTAAAGAACATAATTTTCAAAAAAAATAAGAAGTGATGACTTAGGACAACACACTCTCACATAAAAGGATATCCATAGCCAAAACATCAGTCAGTATAAGGAAATAATGTTGCAGAATAGACAAATGCCACTAAGCTAAGGAAAGTAGATCCCCAGACAAAGAGAAAAAAAGAAAACCTTGCCCCCCAGGGATGAAAGAAAGGGATATACCAAGATATGCCATAACAAAGAGATATCTTTGTAAAATAAATGTCTTTAGAAAAGATATCATGAATACTAGAAGAGAGCTATGAATGATTATGAGCAAATGAAAGATATCATAATACAAAACCATATGGATAAAATATAGAAAGAATAATCAATTAAGCTCAAAACAAAATACATGCTAAGAGCCTAATGGATCCTAGAAAAATGGAAGAAATACCTCTTAACCCCTAGTCAAGAGACGAGAAGAAAAGATCTATATTATAGAAGAATGAGGGGTATTCCCCGTATGGAAATTATGAAGAAAATGTAAAATCGCACGAGAGTGAGATATAATTCCTAAAGCATCTCTTTCTCTAACATACATCTTGAAATGCACACAATCAAAGTAAATGTGTATTGCTATAGTGAAAAGGACATTTGTACTTGGAGAGAGCATCTTTCGGCATAGGTTTAAATATTTCTTTCTTAGAATTCATTAACTGAACATACACCTTCTTAGCCACATCTTGAGGGGTATCAGGGTAATCTAAGTAAGGTGTTGGAAGAAGAACATGAAGAGGAGGGTGACGATCAGAATCAACCACTTTCAATTGAGATAGCGGAAATCCAAGACCACACATATCTTTTTTAGGGGATAGATGAATTGGATATTTAATACATTGTTCATTAACACCACGCCCTAAACCCTTATAACCTTGTTTATCCATCATATTGTATCGTTGTAGTGTACATATCTTGTAAAGATTTTGCAGGAGGTGATTGTTTATGGTGATCATGAAAAAATGTTGTGTAAGGTGGAATGATAGGTTTAGAAGAAGTTTCTTTTCTCTTCCCTTTAATATCATCATGGATTGGATAAGAAGGGGAAGGTAAATCAAAGAATTCTTGCACATCTGCATCATGAACCATAGTTTGAGCCCCATCATAAGTGTGGGAAGAACTACGAATAGCGGATGGAGAAATGGGAATGAGAATATTAGGAATTAGATTAGGAAGGATAGGATTAGGATTATGAATATTAGGAACTAGATTAGGAAGGATAGGATTAGGATTAGGAAGATTAGGAAATGGTGTATCATCTACCAAATTCTTCACATAATCTAAAAGAGCAATAAGTCCACCACACAAATTCTTAATGAAAGTTTTGAAAGTAGGAAGGCTAGTATTAGTCAATCTCATAATAGCACGAGCAAGTGAAACATGAAGAGTGACAAACATAATGAAATGGATGATACTCTCATAAACATCATAAGTAGTATAAAGAGATTCTAAGAGGAGAATAATGAATAAATAACCACACACCAAAGCATCTTAAGGATATTCATAGTGAATGAAATGAAATAAATGTTTTTGTATTTTGATGAGTATGCAGATTTTTTTTATTTTTAGTTTTTGTATTTTAAAATGAAAGAGCATAAAAGAAAACTAATCTAAGCTAGTCTTAAGGAAAAGAGGCAAAGTATCCCAACACCAAAAAGAAAGAGTTGTCTATCATGGGTACACAAAAATGTAAGATATTATATATATATATATATATATATATATATATATATATATATATATATAATATATATATATATATATATATATATATATATATATATATATATATATATATATATATATATATATATATATATATATATATATATATATATATATATGGTGTATATATTTTTATATCTGTGTGTGTGTGTGGTTATGTGTGGTTTTGAATGTGTTGCAGATATATATTACCTTGTAATCCAAGACAAGGAGATCCCAATTGATTAGCCAAAAGGAGACAATCAATGCAAAAAGGAATCAACTAGTTATGGATAAAGAGGGAAAGGGGGTCTAATTTCTTAATATAAAGTAAAACAATAAATCATAAAGATTAGGATAAAATGAAACACTTATCTTGAAATGTAGCAGATCTAGAAATTGTTGTTTTCTAGTGTTTGTAATGAGTTTTTGGAAATTCTGCAACCGGATCTGGAACACAAACACAGAGACACAAAAAACCCATAAATATTTTCCTTTTCTAAGCTAGGTTGACCTTGACCCAAATACGGGGGCACAATCATACCCTTTATATTGACCTTGACCTGCACTGCTCTGACAGAATTCTGTTCGCGAATCTCGAAAGTTTGCCGAAAAGGGTATCCAAATCTGCTCTGTAATTCATTGTTTTGGACCTGCACTTGTAAGAAAAATAGTTTTGTTGTTTGGATGAGGGGTTTGCCTTGGTCAAACCCTGATTTTGGAATTAACCTTTGTTGCCCCCACTTTTCATCCTGTACCCATGCTATCAAAGTGGAGGATTTTGATGTCACAATCAAGTCTGGTCATGGTTAAGTCTAGGTCTAAGTCTTCCTTAGGTAGGAGGTTCTTGCGGGTTTCCCTGCCACTGCCTTTTCTTCTCTAAGCCAGGTGGGTTGTTCTAAAGGTCTTTTCATATCGGGTAGGTTATAGATCCCAACCCGGCAAGGATAATATGCTCCTATTGACGATCTTTTTCAGCAGATGAATGATTGGGAATTATAGTTTCCAGGCATTCATAAGAAGTCAGAGAAGATTCTACATCTGGATGATGCATTGACAGAGCTGGTTTTGGTTATTTAGAGAAGTTCATCTCATATGACAATGTGCAGAGAATTCATTTCTTTGTATAAGTAATCCTTGCAGGTCAAATTCTGGGATTGTTATGATGCTTCTAACCTTTAACGATTGCAGATGTGAGAGTTGTTTTTGAAATTCTTCAAATGACATTGGATCTAAGCATGGTGATTGATAGAATGAGCTATAAAAACATGGAAGTTATGTTGCTCTGTTGAACAGTTACTGCTAATATGATGATGAGTTTCTTTCTTTTCATTATTTTCAAAACTTTTTATGATGGATTGCCTGTTATAGAAAATATATATATCGAGCTTCATGCAAAGATATAAGAGGATGTTGACACAGTGAATTGAAAAAGATCATGATGTTTGTTAGATAAACTCTCAAAATCTCAGAGGCTTCTTGCCAGGGATAGGTGATTGTTTTGTTTAGAATACAATGCTAAAATTGGGAGCTTGAAATATATCTTTCAATGCAAAGGTGGCATCCTGAAGATTGCAGTGGGTACATGTCACACAATCATGTTATTTAAAAAAAAATGGAACTTCTAGCATAGAACACTATATATAGATGACTGTGGTAACAAAAAAAAGTCAATCATTATAGTGTATCCTGCAAGTAATATAAAACAGTCATCATACTTATTACATTGCTCGTTCTCGAGCACATGTTGAATAAAATTTAGCACTGCCATGCTGGTGATGGTTAGAAAATAATAAAATTCAATGCCAAATTGTATTAACTTTGAGGGACTGTGCTTAACAGAGAGCACAAAAACACCTTCTAAACAGTAGCATGGACAATATGATATAATTGTATAATTACAATAGAGAATTGAAAAGAAATCAGAAATGGTGATATACAGCAGTGAATATGCATTCAAAGTAAGTGTTCTCTTGGTTTGGGTTCTGCTCTTTTGAGTGCGATGGCACAGGTTAAATATATATCCAATACATTTTTCACAGTCCATTAATGTTGATATTTTTCACAGTATGAAAGCATCAATTAGTTCTCTGGGTCTCCACGATCCCACTGTTGAAGAAAGAATGTAGTTTGGAATTGAAATTTCAAAGTTGACGTGCGAAAATACGTTTAAGCTCTTCCCCACTAAGCGGAAATCGCACCTCCCTAGTGCAATTCCCGCAAAGAAGCAGATGATACAAACAAAAGAAAGAGCAATCTCATGCTCTGCTGATGTAACAGTTCTTAATTATGCCGAGCTCAACTATTTTATCAGTCGATATTGTTCATTATGATTGGTATATAATTGATCAAAGTTGATTGAATGGTGTATTCAAATGAATTCGGCTCTGTTCATCTGGTGAGGTTGAATGGTTTGAACTTCAATTTGGCATAAATAAAAAGAATGCAAAGAGATTTATGACAGAGATCTTCTTGGAAGCAAGAATTGTTGGTAACTACCGCATCATTTATTGTGGTAGATGGGATCAAAGAAAATAAGTATCATGCTAATGGTGGATATAATGTTGAATCAGGAATCCATTACCAAGTCCTAATACCTGCAAAACATGGATCAGTTTGTCCATTTATCGAAAGATCAGCAGATGATTTGAAATTCTATTCAGATAATTTCTAGGAGATTCATATTAGATGATGGCTCGGGATTGTTTGAATATTGGGCTAGTGGTACAAAGGTGGTATATTTGCTCAGTCTGCATTTGACATCTACAGGATATTTGATAATACAGTGCCTCAACATTAAATTTCAATGAGAATATTAAAGAACCAGAATGAGAATTTTGTTGAAAAGTTAAACAGTATAGGAAAGGAACATTAGCAATGATAGTTTTGTTATGAATGCAAATCTGCAGGTGTTTGTACAGTGTCATTAAGTATATGTCGAGCAGTTTGATACTTTGAGTGAGGTCATATTTATTAGATAAATGTCTATTCAGTTTTGCTTATCAAACAAGATTAGATGAAGGGACAAAGTCATGCTAGTTCCTCTTATTGTGTTTTCGTAAGTCCTTGGCTTTAGACTTTTCAAATTCTAGAATTTGAAACACTTGGCATTCTCGTGAGGATTGTATGTTTGAAAACTCTATATACTATTGAAAAAGTTAATAGAAAGGTCGGAAAACTTCTGGTGTGAAGCTGATTGCAGAGACAATCAAGTCTAATAGCATTTATTTACTGTCCACTTGTATGTGATGTTGTTTCATTGCATTGAATTGAAAATGGTGAATGAGCAGAGTTTTGCTTCATTGTTTTTTAGTTTGATTAATCAGTAAAATAATCAGAGAGTTATAACTGATTGTGAAATTGCATCACCATACTTCATTTTCATTTCATACTTCATTCGCATTATCATACTTTCATGATTTACATCTCATATTGTTATGTTGTGGGAGTCATAAGATTGTGAAGACCATTAACATAATATTACTGCATTTAGATCCTTGCCTGAGATTTCACTTGCCTGGGTGAAACTCAGTTTCCTCTGTTGTTCTCTAGTAAGAACATACCCCGCAGTAGGAATTAGAATCAAAACAAAATTCATTGAATACTATTCACCTAGGGAGTTGTACCTTTATATAGAGGGAAACTAGCTATTCTCAGAACCAACTGTTGTGTAAAGTTGTTCTTCATTACAAATTGGGCAAATTAGAAGGAGAATCAGAAGAAGAACAATATGTTTACCAACAACCTTGAAATAGAATTTAAATTATAGTAATAAACAAAGTAAATAGAACAATTCACCTTGCTTATGTTGAAACCCTTATGGAAGATTTGAATCCTTGAATCCACAAGTATGGATTCTCCCAATGGATGTAGAATTGTAGGATGTAGGATGTCTCAAATAAATTTCCTTTATATCTTCAACACCAATCTTGAATGGATCTTGGAATAGGAAAAAACTTGAATGGATATGGATGGAGAAATCTTCAACAAGAGGGCTCCATAGAGCTTGAATCCCTCTATGGTTACCAATGGATCTCCTTGATGAATTGAATGCTTAAATGCTTGAATACTTGAATGCTTGAATGCTCAATTTGATAAATTATTCATAGATGATCCTCCCTTTTATTTCCTTCTCCTTTTTTCTCCTTTTTCTCCTCCTAAAAATGAGAGGAGAAGGCTTCCTTATATACTAGTCTAGGACACCAACTTCTAGAGAGGCTCACATATGAGAAATAAATTCCCATTAGGCTCATACCCTTAGAAGTGGACCTATATTAAATGTCTTTTAAGAGTCACCGTTTCAAAGCCTGAAGCAGTCGACCCAGAAGTGGGAAGTAATTCTTTCCAAACCCCGACATCTGAAAATCTTTGGAATTTAAAATTTAGACCCTGGGTCAGGGTTGAGGTCGACCCTGACCTAGGTCAGAGTCGAGGTTGACCTTGACCCAGAAGGTCGACCTTGAACTTGAGGTTAAGAACCTCAAAATCTCATAGCAAGATACCAGAAATAGGTAGGAAAGAAGTGGAAAATAGGGCAGGATAGGGGAAAAAGTCAAATCCAAGTCAAAGACCCATTCAAGGTATTTGACATGACCCCAAACCACTTACTCAGAGGGCTAAACCAGTCCTAAATAGAAGTGCTTCCATTTTATGATGATATATGTGTGTGTGTGTGTGTGTGTGTGTGAGTGCACACATATATGTAAATATATATATATGTTTTTTTTTTGTCAAACTTTATATTTATATTAATATTAACTAGTTCAAAAGGGCTCCCAGAGAAAGAACCAGGAAAGAAAACTCCTTTCATGACCCATCAAATTACAAAAAAGAGCTTCAGATCATCAAAATATATTGTATCCTACTCAAAGTCCCAAGGTCAAAATTTGACCTGATTACAGATTTAGGAAAGACCCCCCATACAAAATGGCAAAAAGTCTCTGCAATAGATCATATACAAAATAATAATACTTAGATTGCCCCAAAACCCCATGCCAATTTGAAGGCTGAAATACATTACAAGAGCCCCAATACCCCATTACAATTTGATGTACATAGTAAGTGCCAAAATACAATCCCATAGTAGTGGGCACCCCTGTAAAATCATGTTTGGAGCTGATAACATTTTTCAAACAAAGAAAAACTGAAGATAGGATATCAGCCGAGGTAAAGAGAGGGAAGATGCCATCCCATAACCATATTGAAACTGATTAAAAGGTCAATCAAGAAACCTACACGAAGATATTAGTCGAGACAAAAAATATATACATCATGGCATGTAATGCATCATGGATCATAACCACCACAACCAAAATGTGAAGGTGGAGACAAAAATAGAGAGCTCCATAATCTATCAGCTTGAGAGACAAGAGGGTCTCCCGAGCCTAAAGAACCATCAGGTGAGACCAAAGCATGAGCAGGGGAAGAGGAAAGTGAATCCAAAGAACGAGTAGAGGATGATGAAGATCCAACTGAAAATGGAGCCGAAGTATGTAAAAGAACTGGAAAAGGAACAAAATTAGTGCCAAACGAATTGCCATCCACCAAAGGAGAACTAGAACCCAAACCTGAAGTGTGAGCATGTGTCGATAAACCAAGGAGAGCATATGTTTTTGCAAAAGCTTTTCCTCTATGTCCTACATCAAAGGGAGTCCTGTTGAGAAAGTGATCCAAAGGCATAATAGAAGAAGATGTGAGACAATCTTTTATAGCAACAAGCAACATGATATACTTGTCTGAATTGAATAGAAGATGGTGTGGAAATACACCACCAATGTGAGCATCTTCTAACCAGAAGTTATATTTCTAGACTGCTGAAAGCAACCCATTATCTTGAAGAAAATGTGGCAAGATAGTCCAATTCGCAATAGACAACAACAGAGTCCAAGATTGTGATAAGTCCAAAATGTTAGAGCAAAAAAATGAAATAATTTGAGATGGAAATATAATCCTTTTAAAATGGGGAGACAATATCGAATCCCCAATTAGCCTTCGAATACATCTACCACATTTTGAGCAATGGATAATAAACATGGAAGCCAAAGAAACATCTAAGATGTTACCTTCAAAAGGAACTTCAAGAGCAGAGCTTAATAATCAGACACGAAGATTCAATGGTCTAAATTCATCAACATATCTATTTAGAGCCATGGAAACAAAGTCAAAGAGAAGAGAGTAGGTTGCAAAATAGATACTATAGCAATAGAAAGGGACCTGAACGGGTTATAACAATACAAGAAACCATCATGAAGGGTAGTTCCCCATTCACAAACATGATTAAAACAAGTACCAACTTTTGTTGAACTTACAGAGGAAATCAAGAAATGACAGGAATCATAAAGTGACATAGAATATAACTCATGTGGATGTATCATCTTAAAATGGAAGCACTTCCATGTTAAGAGTGTTTAGCCCTCTAAGTAAGTGGTTTGGGGTCATGTTAAGTGCCTTGATAGGATCTTTGCATGTATTTTGGCTTTCTCCCCGCTTTCTGCTTCTCCTCTACACTTGATTTCTTCATTCTAAGTGAAATTAGGTTAAGGTCTTAGGGAATTTCCTAATTTTTCCTCTTTTATGGCTTCATTTTCTAGGTAGGGTTTAGTTTCAGGACCTCCTAGTCCTTCATCTCATCATTCAAAGGATTTTCTATCTAATATGGACATTGGGTCCTGATCAAACTTGGAAATCTGCATTTCTGGCATTGTCTAGCATCCCAACTCCTGATTCTGACTCTGTCTGGGTTAGAGGTCAAGGTTGACCTCGATCCTGACCAAGTCAGGGTCGACCTTGACCTTAACCTTAGGCTTTTGGGGTTTTAGATTTTTTTTTCCTACTCATTCTTCTTTCAGGATTTTCATTTTTCGCTTCTGGGTCCGCTGTTTCGGGCTTTGAAATGGTAAATCCTTAAATGATATTTAATTTAGGTCCATTTTTCTAAAGGTCAAGACCTAATTGGATTTAATTCTCCAAGGTGTCCCTTCTAGAGGAGTGTGTCCTAGATCACTATAAAAGGAGGCCTTCCTCTCTCATTTGGATCATCAAGTTTTCTCAAGCATTCTTCTCTCAAGTGATCATCAAGTTTTGGGAGAACAACATCAAGTTTTGCAATCAAGCATCTAATGCAAGCAAGTCTTCAAGCATTCAAGTGTTCAAGCATTCATCCTCAAGGAGATCCATTGTTAGTCATTGAAGAACTCAATCTCTTTGGAGCCTCTTTGAAGATCCATTTTTCTCCATTCATCCAAGCCCTCACATATGCAAAGATCAAATCAAGCTTGGTGTTGAAGATCAAGATACCATTGATTAGAGACATCTTGTCCTCCATTGAAGTATTCTTATTGATGGATTTGAGGATTTGAATCCTCTTCAAGGACTTCAACATAAGCAAGGTGATTTGTTTTAATTACTTTGTTTATACTACATACATTTCAATTCAATTTCAAGGTTAATTCCTAAATTGGGGTTTGACCAAGGCAAACCCCCCATACAACCAAAAACACCATTTTTCCTGCAGGTATAGGTGCGAAATCTCAGATCTGGGAGTGAATTTGGATACCTTTTTTGGCAATCTTTCAGGATCTGTGAACAGAATCGGAATCGGATATCTGGATAAAAATGTGGTCATTGACCCTTTAAGGGGGTCAAGGTCGACATAATTGAATTTGAGGAAAAGATTTCTGGGTTTTTGTCCGCCTAGACATTTCCAGTCCAGAAGAAGTGACAGAATCTTTAGAAACTGCATACATAGACTATAATTGAGCATTTTCTAGATCTACCCTAATCTCAAGGTTAGTATTTATACTTTAATTATTTCAATTCCAAGCATACCATATATCATTCTTGGGGAAACATTAGATTAGTTCTTCTTTTCATATTCTCAATCAAATTGATTCAATTTCGTATTAACCTCCTAGGTTGATCAAATTGGATCTCCTTGTTGGGGAATTTGGGTTTTTAGAATTGATCTCATACTCCCCCCCCCATATAAGGTTGAATCCATTTCAACATTATATAGTGGATACCATCATAAATTAATCAAGCATAAGGAGAAGTTGCATCACCTCAATTTGTAATAAATAAAACATCAGGTGGAGGAGGTGACAAGAAATATACCACATGCAAAAGCTTTTAAGAAGAAGCCAAGAAAACAATTAATATGATGACATGATAGAGAACATAATGCCCAAAGTAAGGTGAGTCACCAAATAATAATCTCGAGATGACATAGTAACATAATAAAATAAATGAGAATCTTGCAAAATCAGAAACTAAAGATCTTATTAGACATCAAGAACCTCAGCGTTAAGATAGGAATATCAACCAAATTAAATAGAATCAATATGAATGAGATTAACAATGGAGGGGTGGGAGACCTAGGAAACAGGGGGAGAAGGATAAAAGAGGTCAGAATCATTAGCACCTAAATTAGCAAGCAAGTCTGCTAAATATTTACCCTCTCTAAAGGTGTGGGTTAAAAAACAATCCAAGAATGAGTCTAGGAGGGACCAAATCTAAGACAAAACATAATGGGTATGCCTTGAAAAGGAAACTCTTTGAACAAAAGCATTAATAATCACTGAAGAATCACCTTCAACATGTAGGAATCTGATATTCAGCTTCTTAGTTGCAGAGAGACCATATAGCAGATCAAGGGCTTCTGCCAAATTATTAGTTCCTAAGGGGACAAGTTGAGCCTCAAGGTAAAGAACCGAACCAAGGCAGTCATGAAGAACAAAACCTATCCCTGACTTACCTGGATTGCCTTTAGAGGAGCCATCAAAATTTAGTTTAGTAAAGCCATTTTGAGGGGGGGGCACTTAATTGAAGCTCTAGAATGTATTCTATCTTTAGAGCATAAGGGAAGAGGAAGGGATGGAAACACCAAACCCTGCCATTTTTTGGAAATAATATTATCCCAAGAGGAAAAGCCCCGATCACCCTTGAACTTACAAGTCTAAGCATTAGTAACCTCAACAATAGAATGATGAAGCTTACTAAGCACAACATCAATGGTGGATGGAGAATTTTAAAAAAATCCACTTGTTTCTTTCCCACCATATGGCCCATAGGACCAAAGAAGGAGGGAAAATCCAAATATAGGTAAACATAGATTTAGGGAACAAATTAGGCCAAGATTGGAAGAGGTCCCATACAGGCAAAGGAAGAGGCATAGGAAAATCCAATTTTTTGAGAACAAATAACCAACATTCTTGGGAAAAGGAGCAATTGAGGAAGAGATGATAAGAGGAATCTTGAGCTTGATTACACAAAACAAAAGGAAAAGCATTAGTAATATTGAGTCTAGCCAATCTCTCACTTGTAAGGACACGGTTCTTCAAAACAAGCCAGGGAAAACAACCTGCCTTAGGTAGAATTGACTTATGCCAGAAAAAAATAAAAGCCCTCTGTTTAGGTTTGTTATTTTGACTACTTTGAAGTATCTCATAACCCAACTTAACCATGTAGTTGCCATCGGGGGATGGGGCCCAAAAAAGGAGATCAGGAGATCTAGAAAAGAAAATGGATTAGGAAGAAAGGAATTGATTAGCATTAATGGCTTCCTGAGGAGAGATAGGAAGAAGGGATAAATCATTCCATATGACTAAACTAGAATGAATAGAAACTATAGATACATAATTAGTAAAGCTGAAACCCCAATGTGAAGAAGCCACTTCCCAAATGTTTAAAAAAGGTTGGAGAGTAGATAAAGGCAGAAAACCATTCCATGAGTCAAGCCAAAAATTAACTGACTCACCATTGTGGACTTCCCATGAGATAGAAGATGTAATAATATGTCTTGCTTTCATCATAAAATTCCAAATAATCTAGAGGGATCTAAGTTATCAAGGTATTTCTCGGAGGGTCGAGAGTAGAAAATACTTTAGAGGGATCTAAGTTATCAAGGTATTTCTCCTACATCAAATGACACCATTTAATGTTAGGCTGGGAAAATAATTTCCAAACTAGCTTACCACCAAAAGCTAGATTTTGAGATGTCAAATTATGAAGACCCACTCCCCCAGTCGATAAAAGAAGAGGTCATATCTGAGATTGATACAAGTGGGATTTTCCTTTCTCTAGACATGTTGGCAATCCAAAGGAATTCTCTAATTAGTTTATCAATCTAAGTGATATCTAACTTCGGGGCTTGGTAGTTAGGGATTGCTGATAAAATAGTTTTAATTAACAAAATTCTTCCTAATAATGAAAGCCACCTTGCTTTCCAAGCCAAAATCCTGGATTTAATATGATTGACAACTAACTTCCAGTAAAGTGTTTTGTTCAAACTGAAAAAGAAAGGAACTCCTAAATAAGTAGAAGGAAGTTCATCTTGAGGGAAGCTTAGAATGTCAACAATCCTTTTGGCTACAACTAGATCTGTATTAAAGAGATAAACCTTGGATTTTTGATTATTGATTTTTTGACCGGATGCTAAACAATATAGGTCTAAAAATTTCTTAACTTGTTTAGCCTCTAAAATGGATGCCTTACCAAATAGAAGTGTGTCATCAACAAATAAAGAGTGTGTAAAGAAACCAGCAAGAGCCCCATTGATTAGTACAGAAAAATGGGCACCAGTAATACAGGCCATAACCCATTTACACCATTTCTTAGAGAAACCAAACCTTGACAAGACTTTTAATAAAAAAGACTAGTTCACCCTATCATATGCCTTCATCATATCCAACTTAATGACAAAAGAAGGAATAGAATGATAATTGATGGAATGGAGGGTTTCATGGGAAAGAATAGCCCCATCTATGGTATCCCTACCTGGAAAAAAACCACCTTGTTCACGAGAAATAATCCTTGGGATGATATGTTGAAGACGCAAGTAAATGGCTTTAGTAATGATTTTATAAATTGTGTTACAAAGAGAGATAGGATGAAAAATTAACAAAGGTTTGAGAGTCACTGATTTTAGGGATAAGGACAAGGTTCGTAGTATTAAAGCATTTCAACATGGCTGAGTTTTTCTTAGACTCTTCTAGAATAGCCAGTAAGTCAAAACATATAACATCCCAAGTCTTTTGGAAGAAGAGGCCTGTAAAACCATCCGGACCAGGGGCCTTGTCAGGAGATAATGAAAATACTACCTTTCAAACTTCTAACAAGGTAAAAGGAGCCATTAAAATCTGATTGTCCTGGGTAGTAACATAAGGGGGGATATCACCAATAATATCATCAAAATTATTGTCATCCGACTGCAGGGGTGGGGGGGAGATAACAAATTGGAAAAAAAACTAACTCCTTGATGCTTAATATCCTCAATATCAGAAAATACATTTCCATGCTCATCTTTAATAGAGAAAATAGATTTGACTGCTTTCTTATGCTTGGTTGAGGCATGAAAAAACTTGGTGTTCTAATCTCCTGATTGTAGCCATAACTCATGAGAATTTTGTCTCCATTATTATTCTTCTCTAGCACATAGTTCAAACCACTCAGTCTGAAGAGTTTTCTGTGATTCAAAAGATTGAGGATCTAACCCATTGGTTATAATGTGTTGGTTAATTTCAAATAGCTCCTTCTCTACTTTTGATTTCTGCTCAAAGATGCTTTTAAAAACATTAACATTCAAAGCCTTGATCAAATTTTTGACAAATTGCATTTTCTTAAAGAATTGGAACATCATAATCCCATTTTCCTGAGGAGCAGATTTCCACCATTGTTTTAAAAGAGAATGAAAAAGATGTTTGGACCAAACTGATTCAAATTTAAAAGAGGATTTATGAAGACTTTTCAAGGGTAAATTAGAAGATTCAATCTATAACTAAATAGGGAAATGATTTGAATTAGAGAATGGAAAAATTTCCAAGGATAAGGAAAAGTTTTCCAGCTTCCAAAGATGGGAACAAAGAAATCTATCCAACCTGACCGCTATTTGTAGAAAACCTAATCTACGATTGGTCCATGTATAAGAACCATTTGAAGGTATGATGTCAAAGAGGTCATTATCCAAAATAAAATTATTGAAATCAAACACCACTCGATTAGGAGGATTTATTCCCCCTTTCTTATCATCTGGACCCAAATTAGCATTAAAGTCCCTTGCTAAAAGGAATTTGGAATTTGGGAATTGTTGGATAACATCAGTTAAAGATTGCCAGAGGAGTAATTTAGCAGGCATTGGCATGGGCCCATAGAAGTTAATAATGAAAAAGGATAGGGGAAAGTGCTTGACACTTAATAACTACCAATTAGTGTCTACTTGAAGAGGGAATAAGGAGACCTTCTTAGAATTCCACATAACTGCCAACCCACCTGAGGCACCATTAGCAGAGACAGAGGAACTCTGCCATATACCCCATCTACCCACTAAAGATTTAAAATTATCAGTAGACAATTTGGTTTCTTGGAGTAGAATAATGTCACTTTGAGAAGAATCAAGCCTTTGCTTGACTCTATTTCTCTTGTCAAAGGCATTAATGCCTTTGACATTCTATGAAAAGATCCTCATTGTGGACAAGGAGAACACTTAGTTCTCCTTGTTGAGCATCTCTTTGAAGTAGAAAAATTTCCATCCAAGGAGACTAAACACCAACCTCTATTTCTTCCAAATCTTAGTTGCTTTAGATTTCCTGCCTCTAGTCTTAGGCGTAGGAACATTTGTCTTGGGAGATAAAGAAGTTTGAACAATAGATGGTTTATCTAATTGTTTGATCAAAGAATCCTTTTGATTAATATAAAGGGAAGATTCAGAATGAAGGTCAGAATCCAAAATTGAAGAACAAGTCTGAATACCATGAGATTGGAGTGAATCATACTCATTAGATGGAACTGAGGTAGAAGGGGGGTTTACAACAACACCAAGGGTACTGATAGGATCAACTTGATCAAGTTGTTTAGAAAAAAAGAGGGAATCAACATGATCATCTTGACGATCTAAAAAGGTACAGAAAGATGATATTAAACCAATAGAATCTTTATCCATGTGAAGATTATCCTAAAAATTAACAGTTGAAATAACCTCTATAGCCATAAGATCAACATGTTCAAAGGTTAGCTTGTGAAACTTGAGTGGATCCCCAGATAACATTAACTTGTTAACAACGGAATTCATCATTAAAGAATCCAAAATTTTGGAGTGAGACTTGGGAAATGGGACCAAGGCTGTTTGAATTAATGCTTGTGAAAAATCAACACCTTTAAAAATAGAAGCAAGCATTGGAAGATACGACCTTAGCATGCTAACAAAAGAGCAAATAGAAGTGAAATAAAAAGAAGAAAATTGATCTCGCTGAACCATTTGTAAATTTGCATTTAATGGAACCCGATTAAGCAGGATATGTGACTACTCATCTATCTTATTAGAGGAAGTTAGAACATCTAGTTTTGGATGAGGAACCTCCTTAGGATTTGAAGGTTCCTTAATATTAGGTGCATTCAGAACCAAGCATTCATTTTGACCCACCATTGAACATTTTGCAAGGAAGGTAGTGCGATCTTTACAAACAATTAAGTTTGAGCAATTCAGATCTTTACACTGATTTGTAAAATGGCCCAATAGGTTAGCATAGAGTGATATGGTCTGCACATCCTGAATAATAATATACTAATGCCAAGATCCCCATTTAGATTGTAATTCAATAGATTTGGGAAGGGGTTTAGAAGAATCCAACAAAAGACACACTCAGATAGATCTATGAAGCTCTTTAAAGGGAAGTAAATCATGACGAATAAATGATTCTATCTTGTTTGCAATAGCTTCAATAATATCAATATCCCTATATTTAATTGGTAAGGATGACATCTCAATCCAGAAGGGGATTAGGGAATAGGATGAGTCGTCCATCTTAAAGTTAGGGATCTATGGTACCAAAGAAATAACCAAACCCTTATAGAAGAAGAATTTACTACAGAGAATATTATTACGAATAGTAGATGAATTAAAAATAGCAATAAAAAAATTAGCAGCATGATCCCTATAAAATACATCAAGTAAAACAGACCAATTCGTGAAAGCCCAAGAATGAAACTTTGTAATGGGAATAAATGAGCAGATCTCACCAATAAGAGCAAATTCTTGCATGTGCGAAACTTGAGGTGCTAATAAGCCATCTTCCAAAAAGAGCACCACTTCAGAGTTACTTACCTAAGAAGAAGTATCCTTGTGTTGATCTATGGGAAAAGAGCCAGTTTCGTAAGGCCTCTGATTATGCATCGGCTTCGGCTGAAAAGAAGTATCTTTGCATTGATGTGAGGGAAACAAACCAGCTCCATGAGGATTCTAATTATGAATCAGCTTCGGCTATGCATGAACTCTAGAAGTAGGGTAAACAGGGGTATCTAGAATGCCCTGATGAATCTAACTATGAGGTGGCCGTGAAGGAGAAACCCTAGATTTAGCTTGAGGAGGCTGATTATGAGAAGAGAGTTATTGAGGTTGAACAGGTATGTTGTTAGGAGAGGAAACAAAAGAGGGAGGCCAAACCATCAGCAAATTAGGCCAAGAAACAAAAGAAGGGGCATTAGGGTAAAAATTCCCAAGGTGGACACCATTAATATCAGTGATAGGCATCAGAAACAAAGGTCTTGAACAAATTTCAATAGAGGGCTGCAAGTAAGGTTGTCTAGCAGGAGGAGGAAAAAGCTTCTTTCCACTAGATCTGGTAACAAAGCCATTATTTGAAAACCTACCAAACTGTAGTTGAGGGTTACCATTATTTTGCCAATGGTTACCAGAACCATTAATGTGTGAAGATTTAGAGGCCCCAACTATCAACAAAGGTTGGTGATATCTGCCATTTGGTACAATGTGAGTATCTTGCAATCCGTGCTCCTTGCGGGCATTCGAAAAGTTGTGCCCCCGCCTTACATTCTTCCTTTTCTGCTAACCTTGCTGCCCAAACCTTCGCTCCTGCTAGCTAATTTCACTCCTGCTTTTTTCGCTCCCCATTTAAAACTTCTTTAAAAAGTTGCTAATGTATATATATGTTATATGTGATTATAAATTTATAATATTATTTATGGTGTATATATTTTACTTTAGGTAAAGTATTGTATTATTAATAATTAAATATTAAATAATGTGAGGTATAGTATTCTCAATTTCTAATTATTAATTATGTGGCTAGGTGATATATATGTATATATATTATGTATTTATTCTATGTCACATACTAAATATGTGTATGAATGAATATAAAAGTATTTATTAAGTTATATTTGAGTAAGAAATGATTGTGAGTTTATAATAATATTATACTATTTATTAATGTCCTTTAGTTAAGAGTTAGTTGGGGGTTGGTTACCTTTGGGAAACCTATTTATATGGACTCTCTTTTTCTTTAGAGGGGAGAGAGATGGGCTGAAATCTTGAGGAGATATTAGTTGTTCTTTTCATGGATATTTTTGGAGAAGAACTTATGATTTGAGAAAGAGGGTTTGTGAGCATAATTCTTTAAGGATTTTTAAGTTTCTTTTTTTGGGGGAGAGAGTCATATATGAGAGTATCAAGGGTTGAGAGATGGATTTTTTTCTATGTAATTGGTTCTTCTTTTTCCATGGATACTTCTAAAACTGGAGGGGGTTCGAATGGTGCATCTCAAGTTGGATTTTTTTTCCTCTGTTTGTCTCCTTCCTCCTTCAGTTGAATCTTCGTAGGACTTGA
This sequence comes from Chamaecyparis obtusa, assembly GCA_027943335.1. Lineage (NCBI taxonomy): Eukaryota > Viridiplantae > Streptophyta > Pinopsida > Cupressales > Cupressaceae > Chamaecyparis > Chamaecyparis obtusa. The sequence continues at coordinate 28,620 of BSBK01006422.1, forward strand.
GCTATGGATTGAATTATTTATATGATAAAAATGGACACATTTATATTTTATCAAAATTCATTATATCTGTACTTTCCATTCCTACATTTATTTAAAATTTTTGAGTTTCTTTTTGTGAAAATTACTGTGTTTTCCTAGGGTTTTTAGCAACCCATTTTTGGAGATATTTCATTTTAAGAATCTAAATTGAGTCTATAGTTTTTATTGGCTGGTTTTTTGGAAGGGAAATTCAGAGATCTCAAATGGGTATCTATCAGATTTTCTTTTTAGGGTCGAATTAATTCCCTATTATGTACATTTTAGCAGACTAAACCCGTCCATTCCAGGTTCTGATTTTACAATCAATTTTATCTAAATCTAATATAGATTGTAAAAGTTATTTAAAGACCTTATTTTGATATCGTAGATGGTACTATATCTTATCTTTAATTTTCCATTGCTTTTGTGTATTTTTATTATGTTTTGTGAAAGTTACAAATATTTTAGTGAATGTAGGTCTAAACCCTAACTACGGTTTTTATTTTTAGAATAGAAGTCGTAAGTTTCTTCCCCATCATTGGATCTTCATAAAAGTTGGATATAATTTCTATAATAATGTTTTCTAGATTCTTAGTGAAGTGATTATCTTAATTTATGGTTTTATGGAGGTTATGAATTACTATTTATGGAAGATTATTCTTGGTATTTAACCATTGTTTGAAATAAATGAATTTTAAAAGTTATCAAGTGCTAAATGTTGGTAGGTCACTAGAGGATTTTAGGGTCTTATTGTTGATTCTTTTGGACATTTATTATATTGAATATGGTTATTATACCATGTTGGTTCATTCTTGTGTTTTCTTATGTTCTTTGAATTCAATTTGGATGATAGATTAGAGTTTAAGGTTGTCCAGTGGATTAGGACAACCAATGATCACCTAAACATAATCAAATGGTAATTTGATGTTTTAGAAGAATGATTTATGATTTGATGTAATTTTCTTAGCTCATTTATAATGTTGCATTTATGGGTAAGAATCTAGGTACACTAGGTGAGTGGCTCGCAGTGGGTGTCGGGGCACAAAATGGCCGCCAGGAGGATCCCATTGGTGAGTTTCTTAATCAAGTGAAAAAATTAAAAAAATTAGCTAGGAGGGGGGGATAAACATACTAAACAAGATAATTTTGGTTGGTCTGCATATGCCTATTGGAGTACCAGGGTCCATGTGACTGCTAGGAATGATCCTAGTAAGGGGTTACCAAAGTCCATGAATATGACCACTAGGAATGATCCCAGTGAGGGGTTACCGGGGTCTATGACCGCAAGGAATGATCCCAACAAGAAAGGCTATATGATGACACTCACCTAGCTTGTACTCTAGAGATCCTTCCTTATTTGTTTGTGATGCCTCTGGTAGTCCTATTTAATTTTTTGTCCTTGTGATTCGTGTTTTTTTTCTGGGAAGGGTTTAAGCCACATTAGGTATTCCTTAGTTGTTACCTCTTGCATGGGCCTTATTTTGTATCTCCTAGCTCGAGGAAGTGGGCCTATTGGTTCCATATGGTTGGGTGGCTAATCTATATTATATCGAGGTATTGTTTGTGGTCTCTTGGATGATCCTTGCACATGTTCCATTCCAGATATGTAATTGAAGATTTCATATTGTATATTGTATCATTTTGAGATGAAATGATCTATATGTATTCATGTATTGTAAAGAGTCATATGATGTGGCATAATGATATAATTCTACTTCAAGAAATATATTAGAGAATGGGTAGTTCTAAGTGAAAGAAAAGGCGAAAGATTATATTATGTGTTGAACATGTTGTAAGCATTAAAATGAAGTTGTTTATAATACTTTCTCGTATCCTTCATATTCTTTTATGATGTTCATCTATTATAGAAATGGTCTTAGATATAGTTATGTGTTGATGTACATAGTATATTATTTATCATCTCTTAATGAAATTAATTATTGTGAAATGATAGACTAATAATTGGAATTATAAAAAAAGAATAGTTTTAAATCAATAAAACAAGTTAGTAGCTTTATTTTAATGTTCAATAGTTAGTAGCTTTATAAAGTGAGTATTATTTAATGAAGTACGCATGATAATGCTTACCTAAATGAATATGAACCTTTTCCCTAACTTATTAGAGAAAAGTGATATAGACGATAGTAGATGTTTATGAAATCAACACGAAATTAATGATATGAGGAATAATGTTGTTAGATAATTAACTTATTTTTAATGAAAGAAATGAGTTAGGAACATTTTCCTTGGTTCATTAAAATTAACATAGACCAATAAGGTTTGTAATTCGATGAACACCTCATGAATGTAAATAGGTTGCTTTAGTAGCGACAATAGGGAACCTATGAGGAATTAGGATGATTATATCTTGCATTCAAGTTTATAAACAAGTGCATAATTATATTTTATAAATATGAAGTAATGATGAGTATTGTTATAGCTAACAAAGAAAAAAAATATACTTTCATCTTCAAAGGTTTTATTTCCTGTCTTCTTGGGTTCCCTAGAGGGGGAATTACATGTCACACTTATACATACACATATTCTCATACACACTACACCCACCTTGATTCAACCACTTTCATGCTCTAGGACAAGTTCATGGTTATTAACTTGACCTTCCCAATTCAAAAATTTTAAAATTCAAATTTGGGCAACTCTCTCCTATACTATTCTTGCTTAAGGCCAATTATATACAAATTTGTGTGATGTATCATCATGTCCCATTTTATAGTCAATCTTGTTAGGAAATAATGTTCTATACCTAGTTACATTTAATCTATTTCTTACATAACTCTTTAGAGACAATCATGCATACAAGCTTATTGAATCACATAATGCAAAGATCAAATAGAAAAGCCACAAGATAACTCAAGATATACCATTGATAAAATCTCACAATGGAAAAAATTAGCCTCCAAAAACATCCATACTCCATTGTATTGTTCAACCATAAAGCAATGTTATGCCAACTGAGATTGATGAGATTGTTAATCAAACTGATATGCTAAGAATGAACTAGGTCAACTGAGAAATGAAAGGTATGTAGAAGGATTAGATCATTTGTTATGTTCCCATTGATGTTAAGCATATTGACTTACTGATTTCAAGTTTCCATATCAATATGAAATATGTGATGAAATGGTTGGTAAAGACAATATGAACTAAAGAAGTGATGTTAAGTATGTGAGCTTAAATGGTCAATTGTTGAATCAGATATGACAAGATAATATTGATTTGATTGTTTTACATGATTTAATGAAGTGTTAGAATGATACACAAATCATTTATATTGATCGGCAATAAAATATTAAAGTTGTAAAGTGAAAAGTCAAGGAAACAGTATATTCTATAGAGCTGAAAATGGTGGTCGATAAGTGAAGATATTGGTTGGTCAAAGTTTACCGAGTGACTTAACCGAGTAAATGAAGTTGGTTGGTTAATCAAAGAATCAAGTAAAAATTGATATTGTGTGAAGATCTAGATTGATTTAGAAGATTCTAATGAAGGAATAAAGTTAGTTAAAGTAATCAATAGATCAAAATCATTAGGTAAAGATAAATGGTGAAGATTTAGTGGCTGGTTTGAGATCCACTAAAAGTTCAAGTTCCAAGGTGAAGTTACAACTTGCAAGCATCATAAAACATTTTACCGAGCTACACATTTGATTGAATGGATGAGATTAAGTGGTGATAGGATTAAGTGGCAAAAATTATCTATATAAAGGATGATCACGATGATCATATTGTTGATATTGTTTTTGTTAGTGATGATGAAGTGTTGATGTTCATAGCAAAAAGCCGAGCTATCAAAGAAGGGTACACCAAGCAGAATAGAGTTGAAGGAAAGTGATGAGATGAAGTTTGTATGTTGATCATCTAGAAGAGAAGAGTTTGAAGAAGTCAAATGAGAAGAAAGGAGATCTAAATAGGCAAAGGTAGTTGTATATTTTACCAGATCATTTCACTGTTACTTTCTAATCATTGTAGTAGAAGATCTCTTAATCGAGTGGACTTAACAGTTCTATTTCTAAATCCTCTCTAAGGTGGCATTCTAAAGAATGTTCTAAAGTCCTCTAATAAGGCCACTCATTATAGAGTGACAGATCTAGTCGATCTTTGGTGAAAATCCCCTAGTAGGGTCTTATCTAGCAAATGTGTTTGTAATCTTTAATAGGATTGGCTCTTTAACGAGCTCAATTTAGAAGAGTGAATTATTTTGTGGGTGACAATTCCTGTAGTGGTTTTTACCCAAATTGGATTTTCACATTAAATATTGACCGTTAATGTGTGATTGATTATTTTGCATGTGATTTATTGATCTTTTGATGCATGTTGTTGTGATCGGTTAAATGTTAAATCTAATATTTAAAACTATCTAATAAGGAAATTTAAAGGTTGAAAATTTTTAAGGGACCTAAGATAACTAATTCACCCCCCTCTCAGTTATCCAACAATTGGTGCTTAGAGATAAAAGTTTAAAAGACTTAAGCTAAAGATCCAAAGATGTATAGGAGAGAAGTACCAAAGTTGAACAAGGAGAGTTTCCCTACATGGAAAAGTAGGATGAAGTTACACCTATTAGGAATTGGAGATTCTGCAATCTACTTTTTGGAAAATGACAACACTCCACTGCATCCTAGACCTATGCCACTTGATCGAATGAGAGAAAATGACACAGTGCCAAGGTAGGGTGGATCCAATTAAGGACAATCCAACCTTGCAGCTTTAGAATAACACATCAGAATAACACAACACAATAATTTTTTCAAATAAAATTTCCATTAACATGCTTGGTTGTAAGGCCTTCTAGGTTAGGGCCAATTACAATCATAAACAATTCTGCAAGATCATCAAGATCCAATACAACTATAGCTAGTTCAGTCCTGAAAACTATTAGAAACTAATGGAAACCCTAAGGCAGATCTTAACTTGTGCTCGCAAGACACCAAGCAATCTCCTTGTCTCCAAGCCTCAACCACTAGCTCTGCTATTACAAACTTATCATAAATCAATTTGATCTTCTAGATCTCGCATGATCTTTTCCACAACTTCACTTACCTCATTTCCCAAATCTGTTGCCCCTAAAAAACCACCCAAACACTCCTTAAATACTAATCTGTAGCCACAAGTCATCTTGAAGAAATAATTAAATCCTACAAACAAATATTAAATGCAACAACAGTTAGCTCTCAAATAGCCTTACAATTATTTAATTCTCCATGTCGGCCTCTAGATCCACCTAGGAGAATGTAACAAAAGATACCAACATTAAATGCACCAAGTTGGCCAACCAAATCACCACGAACACCTATTAGTAAACCAGGACTACTGAGCAGCAGTGAAACAATCGAGCACCAGGCCAAGCATAACCAAGCAACATAGTCATTACTGAGCACCAGTTTCACCGAGCACTAGAAGCTTTATTGAGTTCCTTTTGTGACCAAGCCTCCTTCAACAACCGAGACCACTGGTTAAAGCTACAATCAAGTTCTACAGAACTAAAATAACACATTGCTATGTAGATTCACCGGTTACCCTTGAATGCCCCTGCATTAGACACCCTAGGTTCGAAAGGATGTTCTCATATGTTGGAAGAACATATTCCTGGATTCATCACATAAACCCCGAACTGGTTATTCACATACATGTCCTCTAACTTTTCAACTTTCATGCTCTTCCACTTCAGCTTCCTCTATCTTTTCAAGTCTTTCCTTGACAACACACAGGCTTGTTCTTCACACTAATCATCCACACCTTAAGGATCTGCCAACTCAATTTTTCTACCAATACTTAGACTCCTCCTACCGAGTGTTGTATCCATCAAAGGCATCAGGGAAAACTTAATGTCATCCTTTTCAATAGTAAACACATTCTTAACACAATCATAAATAGCTCTACAATCATATTGCCAAGGTCTATCAAGCATTATATCACAACTATTCATCTCCACAATATCACATAACACAAGATCCTTATATGAGCCAATCTGAACATGAAAAAAGCACTGTTATCTTACTTCCAGAGCATGATCATCTTGCAACCAGCCAACCTTATAAGGATAAGGATGTTTCATTCTTTTCAAACCAAGTTTCTGAACCATGTCCTTAGCAAAAAGGTTATCAATGCTACCATTGTCAATAATAGCATCAAAAAGTTTACCTCCAGTCTTGCAATGAGTCCTGAACAAGTTACTCCTCTGACAAGGTTTCCTCCTTTGTACCAAGCAATGTCTGTTGAATTAGCAAGTTCTCAGATTCAGGTTCATTCTGAATGTTCTCATTCACCATAGTAGTATGTCGGTCACCACACTTCTTTTGTGTACACTCAAAAGAATGGTGTCCTACTTCACCATAGTTATAGCAAGTACCCTTAAAGATAACTCTACATGTATTCTTCTTCAGATCTATAAGTTTTTGTTCATCTTTTGCATCAGTCGGTTTATCCTTCACTGAGTGATCAATCTTTTCTTTCCTCAGAAATTACTATTCTGCTTCCTTTTCAACTTATCTTCTTCCTTTAGAGCATACTGATAAGCATCTTTAACAGAATCAATCTTTGGCATACCAAGCTCATCCTAAATATTGAATCTCAAACCATTCACATACTGAGCTACCTTTTCCTTACCAAGTTCTCTATGTCCAGACTGAATAGCAAGCTTGTAGAACTCCTCAGTATATTCTTTAACACACAAATCTTTCTGCTTTCAATTCTGCAACTTCTTAAACAAGTCAAGTTCATAGTCAGTGGGTATGAACTTAGCTTTCAACTTAGTCACCATCAACCTCCACTGATTGATCTTCATTTCACCTTCATCTTCTCCATCTCTTTGTAATTCTTTCCACCAAAGAGAAACATGTCCTTTCAACTTAGTTTGAGCCAGTCTCACTTGAAGAGGATCTTCAATTTCTTCAAGCTCAATGAAGTCTTCAAGTTCACCAATCCAATCAATCAAGTCCTTGGGTCTCAAAGTACCAGAGAAAGTAGAAACTTCCATTTGGTAACTATTACTTAACTGAGCTCTAGATCTATGTAACCAACTAGTTCTGTCTTTACCAGATCTATCTCTTCGGTCATCACCACTAGATCCAATAGCTTCAAAGTCTTCATCAACTTCCTCATAACCATACTTAGTACCAACATTCTGAGGTATACCAGTAATAGCTCTCATGATCTCAGCAATCATGTCATTCTTCATCAACTCCATCTCAGATCTAAAATCTATTTTCACTTTCTCTATAATCTTTGATTCCACAACATCATAGAGATCTACAATTTCTCTAGGGTATAATCTTCTTGGAGGCATCCTCAAAGATAAGAGAAAACCCTCTGCAACAAACCCTACACTGACCACCTTGTGACAATCTCCAAGTTGTATGCAAGTTAGATCAGCCTGCTAAGTTGCATGAACAACTAGGGAAAGATTCCACAAGTTCAGTGCCACGGATCTATAACTCAGATCATATGATATCTTCACCAACAAATAGATTTTGCAAGATCTATCTTTGCACAAGATCTAGCCTTCACCCAACAAGATCAACTCATCTCTGATACCACCTGACGCAGTGCCAAGGTAGGGTGGATCCAATTAAGGACAATCCAACCTTGCAGCTTCAGAATAACATAATGGAATAACACAACACAACAATTGTTTCAAATCAAATTTCCATTAACATTCTTGGCTATAAGGCCTTCCAGGTTAGGGCCAATTACAATCATAAACAATTCTGCAAGATCATCAAGATCCAATACAACTCTAGCTAGTTCAGTCCTGAATACTATCATCAACTGATGGAAACCCTTAGGTAGATCTAAACTTGTGCTCGCAAGCCACCAAGCAATCTCCTTGTCTCCAAGCCTCAACCACTAGCTCTGCTATTACAAACTTATCAAAAATCTATTTGATCTGCTAGATCTCGCATGATCTTTTCTACAACTTTACTTATCTCATTTCCCATATCTGCTGCCCCTAAATAACTACCCAAACACTCCTTAAATACTAATCTCTAGCCACAAGTTAGCTTGAAGAAACAATTAACTCCTACAAACAAATATTAAATGCAACAACAGTCGACTCTCAAATAGCCTTACAATTATTTAATTCTCCATATCAGTCTCTAGATCCACCTAGGAGAATGTAACAACAGATACCAAAATTAAATGCACCAATTCGACTAACCAAATCACCAAGAACACCTGTTGGTAAACCAAGACTACCGACCAGTAGTGAAAGAACCGAGCACCAAGCTAAGCATAACCGAGCAACACAGTCATTACCGAGCACTAGTTTCACCTAGCACCAGAATCTTTACCCAATTCCTTCAGCGACCAAGCCTCCTTCAACAATTGAGATTGCTGGTTAAAGCTACAACCGAGTTCTACAAAACCAAAATAACACACTACCATGCAGATTCACCGGTTACCCTTGAATTCCCCTACATCAAAAAAGTAGGAACACAACTTAGTAATGATTGAAATTGTTTCTTACCTGACTGATGTTGACTTTAATGATATAAAGGACTATGATAAAATGAAAGAGATGTGGGATACACTTGCACTTGTTTATGGAGGTGATTTGCATGTACAAAAAGAAAAGTTTGATAGTCTAAGAGGTAAATTTGACGAGATGAGAATGAATGATGAAGAAAAATGTAAGAATTTTCCTAAGGCAAAGAATAAAATACCAAGATATAGAAGCTCAAGAGATAGCACAACAGAGATAGGAAAAATGATCAAATAATTGATTGTAGCCATTTGAATTGAATAAAAAGTAGGAGTGCCTAAATATATAGGCAATGCAATGAGACTACATGATAAGGAGATGATAAGCTATCAACCACACTAGGTGGAATCACATGTCCACCAAAGGTGGATCATCCTCCATTGTACATCAAAGTATGTGCAACAATGAGAGGATAATAATGTGATAAGAGCACTAAAGGTGGATCTCACACACAAAGAGGTATGATATGACAACTATCACCATGTAAAATAAAAATTCTCCTAACCATGTGCTAAAATGAAATGCAAACTCCTAGGTGTCTCAAAGACAACTAATATGCAAACCCATTATCCTAAGTAAACTTAAGTAAAGTGTAATTAGTGAATACTTAATTACACCAACACCCCCCCTTAAGTGAAACTTAGGAGAATGCACTTAAGCTCACAATGCAAGATGGGTCTCAGCTACTAGGCCATGTTAGGTACCCATGTACAAACTACAAGAGTAATGTAATCTCTCATAAAGTGGAGAAAGAGGGAAAACCTCATGGAAAAATCCCTCCCTTAGAAAGAGAGATGGATACAAGATGCATGGATGGATGGAGTAATCAAGACCCCCCCATTATGACATACATCATGCATATACAATCAAGAATCCTCCCAAAGGAAGCAAATAGGGAAGAGAGACAAAGCATACCCCCCTCAATGTTGAAAATCTTGCAAAGATGGTCCAAGATGTTGACCAATACTCCTCCATAGGAAGAAAATAGAGCCAATGATGCACCAAGAATGTCAAATTGTGACAAAATCAAGTACTAATGTCGATGTAGAATGACCAATAAAATTCCCACTAAGATATGATAGAGATGAGGCATGGAGACACCTGCAAGCACCAACTGGGTACTCTCAACTGACATGTTGGTATACTTGAACTTGTGTCATGCATACATTATCTGATTGGTTGGAGCATAACCTTTCAAGAACCAAGTCCCATGATATTCCTAATCTACTAACATATGGATTACATCAAATGTGTCATCAATGACAATGTACAAATAAAAATGTGGTACTTTATGATAGTGCGTGTACAACATGGCTCATGCAAGAGCATACAACATCAAATGAAAAGCTGGAAACATGTAGAAGATGAAGCCACCAAAGATGCCCTATCAAATGTTGTAGAAAAAATGTCCTCCTATTGGCCTGTTGCTAGGAAGTCTTTGGGACCAAATTGACCTCCCCCCAGGCTGCCGGTTGGATAATTGTACAAAACAGGTATACAAGCGGTAAAGAACAAAAATGTGTTTCCAATTTTTCTTATTTATTAATATTTTATTTTTTAAAAAACCAATAAAGTTAAGAAAAACATGTTTATTAAAATCCAAAAAAAACTTTAATAAATAAAGAAAAAACACATGTTTTTATCATTTTTGGAATTAAAAAATGTTATTAAAAAATTAATAAAGAAAAACACACATGCATTTTATTTTTAAATGAAAAAAAACTTAAATAATAAATTATTAAAGAAAAATCTTATTAAGATTTTATTAAAGTTTTTATTAAAAACTTATTAAAAACATTTAAAAAAAACAAAGTTTTTAAAAACTTTTTTAAAAAACCCATATTAAAAAACTTTTAAAAAAATTATATTAAAAATATTTAAAAAAACTATGGTACCACTGCACAGTGCGCACTGAGTATCGACGGTACCACTACGGACTGTGCAGTGAGTACCACACGGTACCATTGTACAGTGCACAATGTGTACTGAATGGTACCACTGCGCAGTGCGCAGGGTACTATTTGGTACCCAAAAAAAGAATTGTAAATTTATTTTTTTATAAACTTTTGAAACAAAAAACGTAGCCCCCTTAATTTATTTTGATTATTTTGATTTTTTATAAAATGAAAAAATAATTGAAAAATGAAAAATATTTTTAAAAAATAAATTCGTACCTCTAATGCACTCGTGTCTGTACAACATACCAAGGAGGGGAATTATTTTTTTGAGATCAACTATGTGTGATCTGGGCGAACGAACACCACTAGTTGTATCTTGTGTGATCTTGCTTCTAGAAAACCAAATACATGTTAGTGGTTTGGGTTGGCTAGGTGAGTGGGCTATCATTATTGAGTCTTTCTAAAGGTTGCATTTGTAAAGTGTGACATTAAATGTGTGGATACATGCTTAGACACATGTCAATGCATTAGAGGGCTTGATGTTTTAGAGGTGTTCATTATAACTCTATAAGTCCTTTGTATTGCTTGTTGGATAACTGAGAGGGGGGGTGAATTAGTTATAGAATCAGTTATCTTAGGTCCCTTAACAATTTTCAGCCTTAAAATATCCTCAGTAGATAGTCTTAAATATCACATTTAACATTTAACCGATCATAATAGTATGCACCAAAATAATCAATAAATAACATGCAAAATAATTAATCACACATTAACACTAGTATTTAATTTGGGTGAAAACCATAGTGGGAATTGTCACCCACAAAATAATTCACTCTTCTGAAGTGAGCTCAGTTAAGAGCCAATAATGTTAAAAAATACAAACACATTTTCTAGATGTGACCTTGTTAGGGGATTTTCACTAAAGATCAACTAGATATGTTGCTCTATAATGAGTGGCCTTATTAGAGGACTTTAGAACATTCTTTAGAATGCCACCTTATAAAGGATTTATAAATAGAAATGTTAAGTCCACTTGATTAAGATATTTTATGCTACAATGATTAGAAAGTAATAGTGAAATGATCTGATAAAATATGCAACTACCTTTCCCTATTTAGATCTCCTTTATGCTCATTTGACTTCTTCAAACTCTTCTCTTCTAGCTGATCAACATACAAACTTTATCTCATAACTTTCCTACACCTCATTAACACTTTCATTCAACTATGTTCTTCTCGGTGTACCCTTCTTTTGTAGCTCAACTTCTGCACTAAATATCAACACTTCATCATCGCCAACAACAAAAATATCATCCATATGATCATCCTTTATATAGATAATTTTTTCTACTTAATCTCATCCATTCAACTAAATCTATAGCTTGGTAAAACATTTTATGATTCTTCCCAACTATAACTTCACCTTGGAACTTGAAATTTTCTTAGATCTCAAACCAACCACTAAATCTTCACCATTTATCTTTACCTAACGATTTTGATCCATTGATTCCTTTAATTGACTTTATTCCTTCATTAGAACCTTCTAAATCAATCTAGATCTTCACACAAAGTTGTCTTTAACTTGATTCTTTGATTATCTGACTGACTTCATTTACTCGGTTAAGTCACTCAATAAGCTTCGACTGACAAATATCTTCACTTACCAACCACCATTTCCAGCTCGATAGAATACACTATTTCCTTGACTTTTCACTTTAAAATTCAATCCTTTATTACCAATCAACATACCAGATTTGTGTATCATTCTTACACTTCATTAAATCATGTAAAATAATCAAATAAATATTAACTTGTCATAGACCGGTTCAACAATTGTCCATTTAAGCTCACATACTTAACATCACTTCTTTATTTCATCTTCTATCTTTACCAACCATTTCATCACATCTTTCAAATTGATATGGCAACTTGAAATCAGTAAGTCAATAGGCTTGACATCAATGACAACATAACAACTAATCTTATCCTTCTACATACCTTTCATTTCCTTAGTTGACCTAGTTTATTCTCAACATATCAATTTGAGTAACAATCTCATCAATCCTAGTTGGGGTAACAATCTCCCCTTTGGAATTGATGGCAACACAATTCATATCTCATCTAACATCTAAAATATACAATTGAATACCAGTAATCCTTAGTCATTACAATCTTCTCCTATATCATTTTCTCTCCTCCTTTGTCATATCTCGCTCTTCATTATTCAATCCCTCTATATCAGTCCTTTCAGTTTCTTTCTTAACATCTCCTCATTCATTCTCTCCATTCTATCTCCTCATCCATTCTCTCCCCCTTTGACAAAAATGAAAAAGGTACCCTAAAAACCTTAATACTTGTAGTTGTACCTTGTACCTTATACCTTTCTTGTACCAATTTCATCTATTTCTTCATTTCTTTTTCACAATCTTTAGGTTGTTCCTAAAGATTTAACATCTGCATCAGCTCACAAATAGATATTCTGATAAAGCATGAATTGATGCAACATGCATCTTTTTCTATTGAATATTAGAGAGGGGAATTACCTCTATTTTACCTCTTAGTTACTCAAAAGTATCCTTAGGAAATGGCCTTGTGAATATGTGAGCAAGTTGTTAATTTGATTTCACATATTCTAGCTTCACATGTTTCTCTTGTACTTGTTCTCTCAAATAGTGATACTTTATTGATATGTGCTTTATCTTTGAGTACATCAACAAATTCTTTGAAATGTTTATATCACTAGTATTATCATAGTAGTGTCATAGGACTATCTATCTTCTCTTGTATCCCTTCAAGTAGTTATTTTATCCACATAATGTTAGAACAATTGATTGCAACAGTAACATATTTTACCTCAGCTATAGATTGTGAAATACAACTTTTATTTTTGCTTATCCATGTCACTAATCTTTCTCCTAAGAAGAAAGATCCTCCACTTGTGTTTGCCTTGTCATCCACATTACCTACCCAATTGGAATTAGTATACACTTCTAATTCAAAATTTCCATCCTTTTTGTACCATAATCCATAGCCATTGGTTCCTTTTAGATATCTAAAGATTCTCTTCATAGCAGTCATATGTGTATCTTTAGGATTAGAATAAAATATAGCCACAATACCAACAACATGAGCAATATATGGTCTACTATGAACAACATATTGCAGCTTACCGATCATGGATCTATATAGAGTTTCATTCACCTTGGTAGAGTTATCTTCCTTTGACAATTTGCATCTAGTAATCATTGGTGTGCCAATTGGTTTTGACTCTTCCATCCCAAAAGTTTTCAAGATCTCCTTGATGTATTTTGATTGTGTTATGTATATACCATCCTTGACTTGTTAAATTTTCAATCCAATAAAAAATTTGATCTCTCCAATCATTGCAATTTCAAATTCTTTTCTCATTTCATCAACAAATGATCTACACATGGACTCATTTCCTCCAAATATGATATCATCAACAAATATTTCAGCAATTAGTACCTTATCTTCAGATTCACTTTTCAAGCACACATTATTGGTATCACTAGTTCTAATGAATCCTATTCTCATTAGATATGAGTGGATTCTTTCATACCATGCTCGAGGGGCTTGTTTCAAACCATACCATGTCATTTGTAGTTTACATACCATGTATTTCTTGCTTTTGTAACCAAATCCTTCTCTTTGCTCAATGTATACTTCCTCTTCTAGTATTCCATTTAGAAATGTATACTTTACATCCATTTGATAAACTTTGAAACCTTTGTGAGCACCATATACAAGTAGAATTCTCATGCATTCTAATATAGAAACAAGAGTAAATGTCTCACCATAGTCAATACCTTCTTCTTGTGCATATCCTTTGCATACAAGTCTGGCCTTATTTTTGATCACATCTCTATTTTCAATTAGTTTATTCCTAAAAATACACTACGTACCGATAAAATATTTATCCTCGGCTCTCGGTACTAGTGACCAAGTATTGTTATTTTCAATATGATTAATCTCTTCTTTCATTGCATTAATATAGTCTTTATTTTCAAGTACATCCTTGACTAGTCTAGGTTCAAATTCAGAAATTAGACATGTGTTATCTCTCAACTTACTTCTTGTCATGACTCTTGCATTCTTGTCTCCAATAATTTGAGTCACTAAGTGCTTCCTTCTGACATATTTTTCTAGCATTGGCTCAATTCTATGTTATTCAACATTTTCTTCTCTCGGTGGGAGCTTAACTGGTTCCTCAGTTTCTTCTCGTAGCTCGGGAAAAGTGCCAGAAAATCCTTCTTGTACATATACAAATATTTGATAATCTTCTAATTCCTTTTTGCTATCTTCTTCATTTCTTTTCACAAACTCACCAATCCTTACATTGTCACTTTCCATAATTTTGTTAGTAGTATTATTTAGGCATTTATAAGCTTTTCTCTTTCTAGAGTATCCTAGGAATACACCTTCATCTCCTTTAGAATCAAACTTTCCATTCCTAGAATCTTTCAGAATATAACACCTAATTCCAAAAATTTTAAAGTAGCTAACATTAAGTGTATGCCCATACTAGAGTTCATAGGGAGTTTTTAAATACCTTTCTTCAATTGTACTCGGTTGAAGGTATAGACAACAATACTAATGGCTTCTCTCAAGAATGTTTATGCAACTTAATAATTTTCTTTCACAGTCAACTATTAATATGTTCCTTCTTTCTACTATGCCATTCTTTTTTGGTGTTTTTGGTGCAGAGACTTGTCTTTTGATTCCATTCTCATTGTAGAAGACAATAAATTCATCAGAGATAAATTCACCTCCTCTATATGATTTTAAACATTTAAGTTTCTTGCCTGTTTCTTTCTCAACTCTTGCCTTATACAATTTAAACATTTGGAATGCATCAAACTTTTCTTTTAGAAACATTACAAACATCATCCTTGAGTAGTCATCAACAAACAAAATGAAATACTGATCACCACAATAACTTTGTAATCACATAGGACCACAGAGATTAGTATCAACTAATTCCAATATACCATTAGATAAGTAATATTTTCTTGAAAAACTTGATTTTGTCATTTTACCAATCTGACATTCCTTGCACATAAGTTATCAAGCTTTCTCAATCTCAGTAGACCTCTTACTCTATTCTTCTTAGTTACTTTGATCATGTTATCAAAATTTACATGACATAGCATTTTATGCCATAACCAATTATCCTAACTTCTTGCAAACAAACACACATTTTTATTTGAATTCAGATAAAATAGGTTACCTCTATAATTTTCACCGGTTCTAATCAAATTTCCAGCAGTATCATAGATCTTCACTTTTTAGTTTTGAAATTCTAGTCGGTGACCAAGAGTTGATCAATTGTGCAACACTCAATAGTTTACTTTAGTCCTTAAACCCAATAAGCATTATCACATTTAATCTTTTCATTCAGAATAATGGATCCCTTTCCTTGTACAAAATATGGAGCATCATTGCCAAATCTAACAAATCCTCCATCATATTCTTCTAAGTTCTCAAACTTGTCAATATCACTAGTCATATGATGTGAACAACAACTATCAATAATCATGGGTCAGTTATACTAACTTGGGAGACACAAGATTTTTCCTCTTCATAAATTTCTTCTTCTGAATCATCCCTATAGCAACATAAACTATTTCCTCACTTTCATTTGTGTCAGATCATATTCATCATCGGTTATTCCTTCCTCACATAGGTAGCAAGATTTATTTCCTTTGTCCTTCTAATCTTTGAAATTTTGGTATCAGTTCTTCTTGTCCTTCTTATCATTCCTTTAATTTTTAGGACACCTAGATGCAATATGACCAATCTTTTTGCAGTTAAAACATTTTAGAGGCAATTTACCTTTATACTTTCCTTTTCCTCTTGGTAGTCTCTTTGCCAGCAGTTCTTCCAGTTCTTCTTGTTCTTTTTACTGGGTTAGGATATTTTCATTAGCACTTCCACCTGAACTGTTATGGTTATCTCTTTCTCTTCTTGAACTTCCAATGGTTAGAGATGACTTAAAAACTATTTCTATCTTTAGTAAACTATTATCAAAATTACTAAGCTCAAATGTAGTCAGCTTACCGATCAAGCCATCAAGAGTAACAGTGTTATTACATATAGATCTTAGTTTAATAACAAAGACTTGAATAACATATTTAGGTAAGAGTTTTGAGAATTTTTCTTACTACATCTTCTCCATTCATTATTCCACTACCACCTTTGATAGCACTAACCACTTCCTTAATTCTAAAACTGTATTGTGCAATGTTTTATTCATCTTTCATTCTCATCTCATCAAATTTTCCTCTTAAACTATCAACCTTTTCTTTCTATACATGTAGCTCACCTTCATAAAAATGTGCAAGTTTATCCCACATCTCTTTCATTGTAGCATAGTCCTTTATATCATTAAACTCAACAACATTCAGAGAAGAAGTAATTTCAATCATTACCGAGTTGTGTTCCCACTTTTCTCTCATCTGATTAAGTTTCATAGATTCAGGAGGTGATGGAGTGTAGTCATTTTTTAAAAAGTAGATTGTAGAATCTCCAATTCTTGATAGGTGTATCTTCATCCTGCTTTTCCATGTAGGGGAACTCTCCTTGTTCAACTTCGATACTTCTCTCCTATACATATTTAGATCTTTAGCTTAAGTCTTTTAAACTTTTATCTCTAAGCACCAATTGCTATGATACCAATTGTTGGATAACTGAGAGGGGGGGAAAATTAGTTATACAATCAATTATCTTAGGTCCCTTAATATTTTTTAGCCTTAAAATCTCCTTGGAAGATAGTCTTAAATATATAAGATTTAACATTTAATTGATCACAACAATATGCATCAGAAAATCAATAAATAACATGCAAAACAATCAATCACACATTAACACCAGTATTTAACATGGAAACCCTATTTGGGTAATGACCACTACAAGAATTGTTACCCATAAAATAATTCACTCTTCTGAAGCGAGCTCAGTTAAGATCCAATCTTGTTAAAGATTACAAACACATTTTCTAGATGTGACCTTGTTAGGGTATTTTCATCAAAGATTGATTAGATCTATCACTGTATAATGAGTGGCCTTATTAGAGGACTTTAGAACTTTCTTTAGAATGCCACTTTACAAAGGATTTAGAAATAGAACTGTTAAGTCCACTCAGTTAAGAGATTTTTTGGTACAATGATTAGAATGTAACAGTGAAATGATCTAGTAAAATATGCAACTACCTTTGCTTGTTCAGATCTCCTTTCTACTCATTTGACTTCTTCAAACTCTTTTAGCTAATCAACATAAAAAAATCATCTCATCACTTTCCTTCACTAGACTCACACTTTACTTCAAATCTATTCTTCTCGGTGTACCCTTCTTTTGTATCTTGACTTTCTTCTTTGAATATCAACACTTCATCGCCACCAATAAAAATAGTATCAATAATATGATCATTGTGATCATCCTTTATATAGATATTTTTTTCCCGCTTAATCTCATCCATTTGATCAAATCTGTATCTTTGTAAAATGTTTTATGATTCTTTCCAGTTGTAACTTCACCTTGGAACTTAAAATTTTCTTGGATCTCAAACCAACCACTAAATCTTTGCCATTTATTTTTACCTAATGATTTTGATCTGTTGAATCCTTTAAGTGACTTTATTATTTCATTAGAATCTTCTAAATCAATCTAGATCTTCACACAATGTTGTATTTTACTTGATTCTTTGATTAACCGACCAACTTCATTTACTCAGTTAAGTCATTCAGTAAACTTGGATTGACCAATATCTTCACTTACCGACCACCATTTCCAGCTTGATAGAATACATTGTTTTCTTGGCTTTTCACTTTACAAATTCAATCCTTTATTACCAATAAACATAATTGATTTGTGTATCATTCTAACACTTCATTAAATCATGTAAAATAATCAAATCAATATTACCTTGTCATAGACCAATTCAACATTTGCCCATTTAAGCTCACATACTTAACATCACTTTTTAATTTCATCTTATGTCTTTACCAACCATTTCATCACATATTTTAGATTGATATGACAACTTGAAATTAATAACTCAATAGGCTTGACATCAATGACAACATAAAAACTTATCCAATCCTTCTACATACCTTTCATTTCTCGGTTGACCTAGCTCATTCTTAGCATATCAATTTGAGTAACAATCTCATCAATCTTAGTTAGGGTACAACAATCTCTCCCTTTAGAATTGATGGAAACATAATTTATATCTCTTCTCACATCTAAAATATACCATCAAATACAAGTAATCTTCAGTCATTACAATCTTCTCCTATATTAGTTTCTCTCACCCTTTGTCATATCTCACTCTTAATCATTCAATTTCTCTATACCACTCCTTTTAGTTTCTTTCCAGACATCTCCTCATTCATTCTCTCCATTTATTCTCTCCCCCTTTGACAACAATGAAAAAGGTACCTACAAAACCTTAATAATTGTATTTGTACCTTGTACCTTTCTTGTACCAATTACTTTTGTTTCTTCATGTCTTTCTCACAATCTTTAGGTTGTTCCTAAAGAGTGAACATCTGCATCAACTCACAAATAGATATTCTAATAAAGAATGAATTGATGCAACATGCATCTTTTTCTAATGAACATTAGAGAGGGGAATCACCCCTAGTTTACCTCTTAGGTACTCAAAAGTATCCTTAGGTAATGGATTTTTGAATATGTTAACAAGTTGTTCCTTTGATTTCACATATTCTAGCTTCACTTGTTTCTCTTGTACTTATTCTCTCAAGTAGTGATACTTGATTTGTATGTGCTTTGTCTTTGAGTGCATCACTAGATTCTTTGAAATATTTATAGCACTAGTATTATCACCATAGATTGTCATAGGACCATCTATCTCATCTTGTATTATTTCAAGTAGTTGTTTTATCCACACAATGTTAGAACAATTGATTGCAACAACAACATATTCTACATCAACAGTAGATTGTGAAATACAACTTTTTCTTTTTCCTTATCCATATCACTAATATTTCTCCTAAGAAGAAAGATCCTATCATCCACATTACCTTCCCAATCAGCATTAGTATACACCTTTAATTCAAAATCTCCATCCTTTTTGTACCATAATCCATAGTCCTTGGTTCCTTTCAGATATGTAAAGATTCTCTTCACAACAGTAGTATGTGTTTCTTAAGGATTAGAATAGAATCTAGCCATAATCCCAACATCATGAGAAATATGTGGTCTACTATGAACACATATTGTAGCTTATTATTCATGGATCTATACAGAGTTTCATTCACCTCAGATGTAGAGTCATCTTCTTTTGACAATTTGCATCCAGTAATCATCAATTTGACAATCGGTTTTGACTCTTCCATCCCAAAAGTTTTTGAGATCTCTTTGATGTATTTTGACTATTGTATGTATATAACATCCTTGACCTATTGAATTTTCAATCCAATAAAAAATTTGATCTCTCCAATCATTGCAATTTTAAATTATTTTCTTATTTCATTAGCAAATGATCTACACGTGGACTCATTTCCTCCAAATATGATATCATCAACAAATATTTCAGCAATTATTACCTTTTCTTAATATTCACTTTTCAAGTACACATTAATGTTATCACTAGTTCTAATGAAGCCTATTCTCATTAGATATGAGTGGAATCTTGCATACCTTGCTCGGGGGGCTTGTTTCAAACCATACAGTGCCTTGTGTAGTTTACATACCATGTATTTCTTTCTTTTGTCAATAAATCCTTCTGGTTGCTCAATGCATACTTCCTCTTCCAGTATTCCATTTAGAAATGCATACTTACTTCCTCTTCCAGTATTCCATTTAGAAATGCATACTTTATATCCATTTGATAAACTTTGAAACCTTTGTGAGCAAGATATGCAAGTAGAATTCTCAGAGCTTCTAATCTAGCAACAAGAGTAAATGTCTCACCATAGTCAATACCTTTTGTAATCACCTAAAATTGGACAAGATCATTTGAGTGAACAAGTAAGGTAAAAATCAAAGAAATTAAATCAAATCGAGCTATTATCAAAGCAAAATTGCAATCAAACCATATATCAAATTTAATTGAAAATCAAAAGCCATAAAATCAATTAAAATCAAATAAATCATGATAAATCAATCAATTGTGTAATTAATCTAATTAATTACATAGTGCATTTAAATCAAATCAACCCATTCAAGGGGTACACATCGAAAAAGATATTTATTAAATTCAATTAATTAAATCCTACTTTCTCTCAACTACCAAATAGGAGGAAAAATCATCAACCAATAGGATTTAAAGATTGAGCTCACATGGATCAAGCCTAAATTGAATCTCAATCACTCATTTGGAGAAAGTATCTTGTCCACTCATTTTTTCCTCTTGTCCCAAGCTTTGAGGAAA
This sequence comes from Chamaecyparis obtusa, assembly GCA_027943335.1. NCBI lineage: Eukaryota > Viridiplantae > Streptophyta > Pinopsida > Cupressales > Cupressaceae > Chamaecyparis > Chamaecyparis obtusa. The sequence continues at coordinate 49,451 of BSBK01006422.1, forward strand.
AAATATTTAAATGGTCTCCAAACGTGGAACCATGGACTTAACCCTCACCTAATCATGATCAAATCAACTACACCCCCTACCCTTGCCAAAATATATAAAAGAAAGGCATAATTCAATCAATAATCATCCACAAATATGAGAATAACATCAAACCTCTTGCAATTTATAGCTATAAAGGCAAATTTAGGACTAATTAAGGCTTATTTCCTTTGGAATTGAAATTTTTAGTTGCTTTATCATTCATTCTCATTTTAGGACTGTCACTAATGGAAGCTTATAGAGAGCTTTGCATTAGCATCCCTACATAGAGATCCATAGAGTGCTTAATTGTCAATTATTTGCTTAATTAGATCGCTATTTGTGGTAATTTAGTTGTTATTTTGAGTTATTGATGATACTAACCCTATGAAGGTACTTTTTCTAGTACAAAAAATGGCACCCACCGTGGGGCACTAGGCCTCATAAATTTTTAAATTTGGAGAAGTAGATTTTTTTTTTTTTGCAAATATTGTTTTACTCTCTATTTTACAGGTTTTTTTAGCACATTTGAGAGTTTCTCCAGCACATACAATAGTTTCTCCAGTGCATACAAGGTCTAAAACAACGTGTCTACAACAAAGTTATTTGCCTTTATGCGGATTTTCAACACTTTTAAATCCTTCTATTTTCTGTCTTCTTTCTTTCAATGTGTATACCCTGACTTTGCAACACATTTAATCCATTCTTTGGTGTGTACACATTTCTTTATGCGCATTTGATTCATTAAATAGCACATTTAAATTCTATTTCTACGCATTTAAAATATTCTGTTGTGCTTTTAATAATTTATGAAGTGCGTACAAGCATTTCTGCAGTGCGTACAATTATTTATGTAGCGTGTACAAGATTTTTTATCAATTTTAAATTCTGACACTATATAATGTTTTCTCTATATTTTTCTGATGCCTAGACATAAAAAAATTTAGAAACTAGAGGCCAAAATCCGCAGTGAGGATAAAAACATCACAAAAAGGTTAAAAAAAGAGAAAACTCTTCATCTTAACAAACTTTTTGAGAGGATTCCAAGTAGCAAGGTAAAGAGTATGAAAGATATCAACATATAATTGATTTGTACAAATCTAAATTTGTCTTTTTAAATTGGATTTTTGTTCCTTAAGCTCATCATTTTAATCAATTTAAGGAAAGGAATAAAGTTCAAATTGCTTGGATTTATTCACTTTGTTATTTTGTGTTGGACTAACAATTTCCAAAGGGATGCAAAGGAGCTAGAACAATCACCACTAGGTGAGTCAAAATCATGGAAAGATCCATTAAAAATGCCCCTAGCCCTTGCTAGCTTCGAATCAAGGTAAGCCTAAAACTTGGTCAATTTTTGCTTAAATTGTGGCTTTGTCATTTCTAAAATCTAGTAATTAAAGTAGCATAAGGGATAAATCAAGCATTTAATCAATAACCCCTTGTTTGTGGAGGAGAGTAGAAATACTTGATTCTCATTAGTTAGTGGGTTTGGAAATTGAACCTTGTTACAAGTGTTTGGGAATCAAGAAATAGAAAGGGATATGCTCTTCACCTTTTGGTGAATCAAATTCCCAAAACCTATCTCTTAATTCTAATTTTATTGCTTTCAATATGAACATGCTAGATCTTTAGTGGGCTCACCTCCCGAGATTTTCCTTAATGAGGCTGGTGAGAGGGACAACCCAAAGTGGGATACAATTGCCTTTGCCACAATAATTCAACCCACTATAAAACAAAATGCATTCATCCTTAATGGGGTGAATGACAAAAGGATATTAAGTCTCAAACTTCCTCTAGTAGTCCTTCAGGATTATGCAAAACTCCAACATATCGGTGGTGGGAAGCCCCTTTTTCTTGGGGGATGAAACTTGATATCTCTTTTGAATAGAATCCATACTAAATCCTTAATAAATTAGTAAGACTACCTCATTAAGAGCCATTTAAAAGCTAAATTTAACCTTAGGTAGATTTATTGGAAGAATTTCTTGTGATAATTGATAAAATCATTGTGTTGTGCTTGAAGGTCTTTGATTACAAAAAGAAAACATCCATTAAGATCCAAAAATCAAGTAACAACCAAGATTCAAAAAAATAGTTTATTCACAAGAATTTAAAATATGGAAAAAGAAAGGGATACATCATCCAACAAATCTTCATTAAGAATATTGTTTCCTTACCTCTATGATCCTAATATTACATCCATGTCTACATATTCTTTAGACAAAAGGGCTATCCCAAAATCTCACATTAATGATATTGTTCATCAAGAAGAACATTATAAATAGAGTATCCAGTAGAGAGTTCAGCGGATTCGATGGAGGGGAAGACAGACAGTGATATCCATATGGGGCTAGGTAGAAGCTTCCATCACAGAAGTAGGTGTTTGAACAGTACCAACTGCAACAAGATTTGTCACACAATGGTAAGGTTTCCCGTTAGCCCTCTCACCCTCCACATTTTCAATCAGTCCCATTTGCACAGAAAAAATGGGTGAAGGGTAACACTACTACCCATTTTGATCCTGATGACATAATGAAAATATTTAGTGGAAAAGTAACATTCCAACCGCTCAAGCCTTTTTTTGTGAATCCTAGATTCATTAATGCACCAGTAAAGCCCCAATCTGGGTTGCAGAGGAAGGAGGGTTTCAATAAGGTAGTAAAACATCTCAAAGCCCCTTTTAACAATGCACATTCTATTCATGAGGCGGGAGGTAATCTCTTCTTGCCAAGACAAAGAGCTCAGGGTAGATATCAGTGCTTCCACAAGCAAGAAATACTAGACATTTGTGAAGGCATGCCATCGGGATTGCTTGTAGCCATACGGTATAATCAGGGTCCCACTAAAAAATAGGGAGATTTGAGGGTTACGAAGAAGATATCAAATCAACATACTGGTCAATCTCATCAGGTCACAACAAATAGAGCCCCTTTCAATCCAAAGAAACCTATTCAAGTTTGGAAGATTAAGCAAAGCACTCTTCATAAGGCAACTCAACAGGGGACTATGAATCGTGATTATACATCAATATCCTTTCCAAATCATCTGCTTCAAGATCAAATTCATCATCTCTAAAATACAACATTAATAGGTACATTTTCGAGACTAGGCTTATGTATTGATGATATTAAAATTTGGGCCTTTGACAATTGGCCAGGGTTAATTGATGTTTTTTGGTTAATTATTGAGTTGGGTTATTTTCTTGCTAAATTTGAAAACTCTATTATGAGGGATGGGATACACAAGATCAAAAGTTGGTTCTGCAAAGGAGTTGGACTCTTTACTATAGTATGGACCCCTAATCTAAAACTACAAGATAGAGCTCCACTTTTCTTCCCCATTTGGATTGCCTTGCCAAACTTGCCTTTAGAATTCGAAGATCTGGACATAGTATAAATCATTGCTAATCATCTTGGTATCTTTGCTAAGCATGACCTAATACCATTTGAGGTGCCACACCAAGAAGTTAGAGTGTGTATCCTTCATGATGGGACTTCTGAATTGCAAAAATGTATTTCCCTAAAATCCAAATGGGGGAAGTGGGATCAGAAAATTCATCTTCAAAATGAGGAGACTATCATGTTATATCAACATCAATTAGGGCATTTCACAACTCATTTCCAATCCCATCCATTAACCCAATTGAGGGTATGTGATAACTTCTATACAAATCCTTTCCAGTGCTCCATATCACATATCCCTCGGCAAGCGAAATTGGAATCTTCTTCACCATACTCTGTTGAAGTGCTGCCTAACAAGATTTACCCATATGAAGCTTCTATATACTTTTATTGGGTTATAAGTATCATTATGGTGCTCTTGAGTGCCTCCAAGAAGCCTACCTTATTAGATTGGAATAAATCAGAAGACTCAAGTTTCATTCAGGATGACATAGTACAACACTTAATGTTTTCAGATTCTCCTGCTACAAATCCAATTACAAATGATGTGTTTGATAAAGAGGTGTTGGAATATCTGCGAGCTAGGAAAATTTTAGAAGAGTTATTGACAGACCTAGATACCAAAATAATATATGAAATAGCAGAAGAAGAAGGGATCCTTCAGTATGAAGGTGTGTACAACAAACAAGATCAACATAAATGCCTGAGTGATGGTTTTACCACTATTCTAGTAGAAGAGAATATGCAACTGCTTGAAGAGCATCAGATGCTAAACATGCACCAGAAAAGTGACAACAATAAGGCTCGAGTGGTAAACGAGCTCAGTACAAATTCTAAAGGCTCTTCTTCAAATTCTACCAGTCAATCTAAGGGGAGAGTTAATGGGCAGAGAGAAGCTATATCCATCGACCATAATAAAGACTACAGGAATGCAGCTAGTATATTGGTGCCTCCATTTGAATTAGAGGAGACTGTTCACTCCCACATAATAGAATGGATATAGAGTAACACATTTCCTATATCAGAGGAAAATCTAGCAGGATATGACCAGGAATTGCATGCTGATCTAGATTCGGCTATTTATGGGACTAATCAGGAAATATGTGATGGCCCAAACAGTACCACTTGTGTTGTAGGAGCAGGTCCTATGGATTTTGACCCTAATATGTCACTATCAATTGAGAAATCACCATTACATCAAGCACAAGCCAAGGCTCCACAAAAAAAGAGAGGTAGAAAGCCTAAAAGTACTATAGTCAAAGAAGAAATTAAAGCTAGAATTCAATCAACACTGGATGGGAAGTTCACACCTTCCAAAAGATTGACGAGGAGAACAAAAGGTTCTCCTTGTCAGAAATGAAGATATCATCTTGGAATGTCAGAGGACTCAATGCCTCTGACAAAAGAAATAGAATCAAGCTAGAAATTGATTCTATAAAAGTGGATATTATACTACTTCAAGAAACAAAGATGTCAGATGAGGTTTTTAACAAAACTATTGGGAAATGGACAAAATGGAATGCTGTTCATAGTCCAATGATAGGTGCATCAGGTGGGCTGGCTATCCTCTAGGATACTAATCTTTTTCAAGCCCAAATTATTGAGAAGAAAGATAATTGGCAAGCCATTAGATTGGAATGTTTTAACACTAAAATATTATTGTTTAATGTTTACAGGCCCATAGCAACCCAAGAAAAATTGAGATTGTGGTCAAAGATTACTCAGTTTTTACAACTTCAATCAGACACACATATCATAATGGGGGGGGGGGAATTTTAATGCCATTTTAAAACTGTCAGAAAAAATGGGTGGAATTTGTCCACCAATGAGGACAATTCAGGACTTTGCAAATTTTGTTGAAGATAATGGCCTAATGGATATTATGCCATCAAATGGGTCATTTACATGGACCAACAAAAGGGTAGACTTCTCTCAAATAGCGATCAGATTAGATAGATTTCTCCTCTCCCAATGCTAGAAATTAGTCAATGTTACATTTCACTCAGAAATTCTACCACAACCAAGTTCAGATCATTTCCCAATTTGTCTGCATTTGTACACGATAGTAACAAAACAAGATTTCCAACATAGACCATCATTCAAGTTTGAAACAATGTGGTTACGCCACCCAAGTTTTTTGAATTCACTTAAGCATTGTTGGAATTCAGTGCCCGTGATAGATGGAACTAAAATGTACCAGTTTGCACACAAGATGAAGCTCACCAAATAGTGGATCAAGAAATGGAATGAGATGATATTTAAGAATATTTTTAAAGAGAAAGAAATAGTCAAGGCCAAATTAGAGGACATATATAGCACTATTATAAAAAAAGGGATGAATAATGACTCCTTCGCTACTCAGAAAAGTCTAGTACAGGAGTGGGAGGAAATATGCAACAGAGAAGAGGAATACTGGAGGTAGAAGTCAAGAGAACTTTGGCTAAAAGAGGGGGATAGAAATACAAAATAATTTCATGCATCAACTAAATTAAAAACAATGAGCAATCGTATTCTCTCTATAACCAAAGCTAACAATGACATCTTATTGTCGGAACCTCAAAGCATACAAGATGAAGGGGTCAGATTTTTTCAAAATTTGTTAGCCCCTCTTGCCATTGCTTGTCCACTGCCATCTCCAATGGAGGAACTAATAGAGACAATCCCCAACATGATTTCAACAGTGGAAAATTTAAAACTCATGCCTCCATTTACCATTCAGGAATTAAAAAAAGTGGTCTTTTCCTTGCCTCCGGACAAAGCCCCAGGCCCAAATGGATTTACTACTCTATTCTTTCAAGTATGTTGGGACTAGATTGGATGGGAATTATTGGATGTTATAGAAGAATCAAGGACCAGCAAGACCATGTTGAAAAACTTCAACACCACTAATATAGCCATTATTCCAAAAGTGCAAAATCCAAAGACATTTGTAGACTTCTGACTGATATCCTTATGCAATACCATCTATAAAATCATCACAAAGGCTATTTATTTAAGGATGCAGTACCTTATCCCTAAGATTGTCTTGCATCCACAAGGGGGCTTCATTCCAGGTAGAGAGACAATGGAAGGAGCTTTAGTGGCTCATGAAGTTCTTCATTCTATCCACAATAGTAAATCAACACATTTCATTATTAAACTGGACATGATGAAAGCATATGACAGAGTTAGCTGGGATTTCCTCATTAAGGTCCTACATAAATTTGGATTTTCAAGAAGTTGGTGTAAATGGGTAAAAGCTTGTGTTTCGGGTGCATCTTTTTTAGTTTTGATAAATGGTGTTCCGACGGGTTATTTTTCATCTACACAAGGAGTTAGGCAGGGGAATCCTTTATCACCAGTCTTATTCATTTTAATGGAGGAGGCATTTAGTAGGTTCATACTTCAGAAGAAAGCGTCAGGCAAGTGGCTGGGTGTGCAAATTGGTCAAACAAATATTTTAGTGACTCACTCACTTTTCGCTGATGATACATTATTATTTGGTACATCAAACATTAGGGAGGCTAGGAAAATCAAAGAAACCTTGGACCTGTATACTACAGCATCAAATCAGAGAGTTAATCCTCTCAAATCCAAGATATATCTATTTAATACAAATCAAATTGTATCTAATAAAATTGTTAACCTTCTTAGATTTTCAGTGGATTTTCTTCCATCAGTCTACCTTGGTATCCCATTTTTCATGGGGGCAAATAAAATTAGTTATTGGACACCAATCAACGAAAGGATTAAAGCCAGGGTGGTTACATGGAAAGCAAGGTGGCTGTCTCTCTCAGGTAGAATACTTTTAATCAAAATAGTTCTCTCAGCAATCCCTAATTATTACTTATCAGTCCTCAAGGCTCCTATGTCGGTCATTCAAAAAATTTAGAAACTGATTAGAGATTTTCTATGGATTGGGAACATGAACAGAGTAAAGAAAATCCCTTTAGTCTCGATAGAGAAATTCACACAAGTTAAGCAGCTGGGTGGGGCAAGGATTCATGATCTACAAAAGTGGAACATAGCATTTGAGGGAAAATTAGTATGGCAAATGTATTCTAAGCCACATAATATTTGGTGCCAAATTATGCAAGCCAAGTACTTAGATGATTCTAACCTGGCTAGAACTATATCGGTATCTGACCCCCCTAAAGGGTCAGCCATTTGGGACTTCATGATCTCTTCTAGAGATTTAATATGCAAGTATATTACATGGGAAGTCAATAATGGTCAATCAGTCAAGTTTTGGCGTGACTCATGGAGTGGGGCACCACCTTTGATTAGTAAAAATGACATTCGAATGGAGGATATTATCTTTGCAGCAGAAAATGTTTGGGGTATTCACTTAATTGGATATGTATCTTCTATATGCCTGCACTCAAGGAAAGTAATTTGGAAAGACCCCCAAGAGCTACCTCTCTCACCACAACAGATTCAATTATTTTAGAAAATCTTGTCTCAAAGACTGATCTACTTATCAAACTTGGAGGATAATTTGATTTGGGCATTGGGGGCAGATGGGAATTTGAATATTAAGGATGGATATAAACTTATTCAGCAGAGAGACACAACCAAGAAACCATCCCGAGCTTATTCCTTCTACTGGAATAATCTAACATTACCAAAAGAAGGATGCTTTGCTTGGCTAGCTTTGAATAATAGGGCATTAACAAGTGAGCAGCTTCAGAGACTTAATATAGCTCAACCTTTTAATTGTCTGCATTGTGATAATCATCAAGAAGACACACACCACCTATTCTTAAATTGTGAATTTTCTCAAGAATGCTGGCATTTTGTCCTTAGAAAGTTACAATATCCAACTCCTCTTCCATGCAAGCTAAGGGACCTATTCGACTCATGGCCACAACTATATTCATCCTCCCTTTTTTCAACAATTTGGAAGTGTGCTCCAGCAATAGTGGTTTGGGCAATTTGGTGGGAGAGAAATAAAAGAATCTTTCATAGATAATTTTTGACAATCCAAGTGGTCACAGCTCAAATAGAAAGATCGATATTAGAACTAGTTAATGCTAGTCATAATAAGCTTAAACATAATCTAATTATGACATCATGGGACTCATTTATATTGTGAGAGTGGAAACAAATACATGCTCCTTTTGGTTGGTGTTATCAACCAAAACCAAATAAAATGCTAGACAGAGAAGGTATTAAGTGGATGCCGCCATCCAAAAGGTTTAGCAAGATTAACTTCGATGGCTCCTCAAGAGGGAATCTAGGTAAATCAAGGGTGGGAATTTGTATCCAAAATTTTCAAGGAATATTACTAGCAGTAAAATGCTGCACACTTCCTGATGGCACAAACAATATGGCTTAGGCCAAGGCATTATTAGAAGGTCTAATATTAGCAAAAAATGGAGGCTTCTGATAGATTCAAATAGAGGGAGATTCAATAGTGATTATATCAGCATGTATAAGCAGAATTTCCCATAATTGGAAACTATCATACATCCTTCAACAGATTTGGTTGTTACTGGATTCATTTCAAGAAGTTCAGATCCCTCACACGCTTAGAGAGGGTAATAGACTAGCAAACCATCTAGAAAACAAAGGTTGTGATGGGTATGAACTGGTGGCTATTAATGATGATTCAATTTTTAATCATGATGCCAAGTTGAAGGAAATCTATAGTAGAGAAATAGTGTCATGTGCAGTTCATGCCTCAAATGTTCAGATGTGAAGTTTGTTCTTTAACAGATGTATGCATAAATGGTTTATGTATTTGCCCCAAGTAAAATTACATTTGTGTGTTTAATGGGAGGCACGAACATTTTTCATATGCCATAGTATTTGGCATATGAGAAGTATAGAGTAGATATAAATTTTAATAACTTTTAATAAAAACACAACTTGCTTGTGTATCATTTGTGCAGGCATATCTATTTCCCCATCTGCAAGTTCATCGGCACACATGTGTTTGTGGTTGAGAAAGTTTAATCAGTGTACTATTGGTAGAATCCCAAGTTCCAAAAATGACATTAAAACTTATGCATAATCTCGCTCACACTTGGGATATCCTGATATTATTTTGGTTGTACTTGGTGATTTATTACAACTACAAATATGTGGGCTTTTGATCATATCCATCACTCATTATCTAGTTACAAGCTGGGAGCCAATGGATTTGTGGGTTAGTTAGCTAATGAAATGCAGACAGTGTGCCCGCTATCACCATGAAGTCATGCCCAAAAATTATAGAGTTAGGATGTAATTGGAACTTTTGGAAGAGGCTCTGCCGTCTCACATTAATGAGGGCTCATTTTCATCAATGTTTATATGCCAGTCGCAAGCAATAAGGGATGAAATTCAACTGGTTGTTGGGGAAGAAATACTAGACTCTCATTCGTGGAGCATTTGCAACTTGATGGACTTATCCCAGTCAATGTCTTTGGTGTCTTCGCTGGCTCACAAAGTGGTCCACCCAAATTTTCTTCAACACAATGCGCTCTCAAGGGCTATTCAGCAGTATGATCTATGGGATGGTTTGGTGCTGGTTGGTGGACTATTTTTGCATCATGAGCTACTCTCAAATCATGATTTCTTTCTAATCTATGAAAGTATTAAATGCTCCCTCTGTTCGCAAGATGCTCAATTCACAGAAAATGCACTTTGAATCTCGGGGAGGCGTTTGGGGTTTCACTTGGAAAACAAAGTTAGAATTTGGGTTAATGCTCTGTTAGATATCATGGAGCTACCAAATCTACATCTTCCCTGTGTCTTCTTTGACATATTGCTCGAAATATGTAATATTTATGTATTTATATATCCTCAGATATATGCATGTATATAACTATGATCCTGGGGTTTCTTACTAGTTCTTCCGGGGGGGAGTTATTGAGCCAGATTAATAAAATATGGTGGTTACACCACTTTTTCCTATAAAAAAAAAACATTATAAACATCATATCTTTGATAATTCAACCTTTGATCAAAAACAAAATCATGAATACCCTATATTTGATCAAGAAAATCCTAATGATAATCCAATCTTCGATGACAAACCTATTTCACAATATCAAGATAATCTCATCTTTGATCAAGGAAATCAAGAGTAATTAGTCCCATCTCAACAATATTCATCACATGAAAACTCTTTGATCAACTCCTTGAAAATGATCTCATCATGTTGCCTAAAATCACTTCATGTGGTTTTACCTTTTTGAGTAACTATTGTGCATATCATAAACATAATGAACATGAAACTTCAGATTGCATGGATTTGAAGCATAAAATCCAAAATCTTATTGATGATGACATAATTGAAATTGAAAATCTTAATGAATCATCTAATGAAGATACTTTTCTCAAGAAAGATCAAACTTATGAACACATGTCTAGTAGTGGTCCTCTTATAGCTTTCACCTATTCCACCATTCCTCCATTTCATATAGAAGCAAAGCTATCCAATATTCCTCCATCAAACAAAGATCCAAATAGTTTTCATAATGACTATGTATACCCTCGAGGGCTACCTCCAAAAGAGATCCAAGCTAACCTACATCTTGCAAAAAACTTCTTCCATGCTTCAAAGGTTATAGATCCCAAGCCTTCATGTGCTACAATTCCTATCATTCCTATTTCAAATAAACATCCATCATCCCTTCAAGAATCCCTCATATGGATCCAAACTCCTACATTGTCCTTAGAAGTGGCTTTATGTCAAGAGACTAATCAAAAGTGCAAAGAAACAAGTGTTATTAAGGATAAAGATCAAGATAATATCACTTATTATCCTATAGTTGACCAAAGTCACATGCCCCAAGAATCCCATGATGATCCCTTCATACCATTCCACTTATTTCAAGAAGATATCCTTCCATCTCAAGCACCCCATATTCTTTCACTTCATATATCATATCCATCTCCTAAGAAAGATAAAGGTATTCCTTCCATCTCTAATGAACTTATTGAAAATCAAAAGAAAAGTATTCTTCCTAGGCTATCAAAAGATCCTTGTCAAGATCAAAGTACCCCAACATCCACTTTTCATAAGCCTCCATATCTATCTCAAACTTCAACTACTCCTATCAAAGTCACTCCTCTGAAAGCTAGTCATAAGCCTATTGGTATAAAGATAAGTCCAAAAGATGAAAGCCTTGGCCATGCATCTCAAAATAAATATGTTGATATCCCTCCCGCATCTCATTTACCTCCATTTGCACATAAGCATATTCCTTATACATCCTCCAAATCTATCCTTGGTCCCTATATCCCAAAGTTGAAACCATATACATCCTCCAAATCTATATTGGGTCCCCATATCCCTTCATCAACCTTTCCTACCACCCCTAGCCCACAACCCACTTACCCTATATCCTATCAAGATCAACAAAGACCTACATACTTGAGAAACCAAGCACCCATCCATATGAACCATCTATAGCAACCTTATTCAGCCACTAATACCAAGTCTTTTGGAAGCAATTTGAATGTACAACATAAGAATAAAAAAATCAAGAATCCACTTATGTATGAAGATCACTATGTCATATCTAATTGACATGTGAATACGATAAAAAAATAAATATCCAAGAGACCACAAAGGTCCTGTCAAGAAAAAATAAAAATCAAAGAAAATGTGGATTCCTAAATCCCTCATTAAAGAAATGCATTCTAAAGCATCCATCAAGAAGAAAGAAAAATTATAGAAAATGTGGGTTCCTAAATCCCTCATTGAAGAAATGCATTCTAAAGCATTCAAAAAGAAAGAAAAATCAAACAAAGTGTGGATTCCCAAGTCACTTTTGAAGGACTTACACACAAAAGAGAAATCAAAGTTGACATTCAAGCTTCCAAAGGCTTCCACTCAATATTCTTCCAAACACATTCCATCTTATCCATCCATTTTGGGTCCTTATGTCCCAAGATCCATATCCTCTCTTACATCAAAGTATCAAGCTATTTCACCCATTTTTCTTGCATAATCCCACTACCCTTCAATGTGTGTTTCAATGTTGATCTTTATAATACTGCGTATCCTCCTATTCCTTATTCTTCCATTCTATTTTTCACGCCCACACATAGAAATACTTATTATCCTCATATTCATTATCCTTCCATTTCCCTTATCCAATCCATTGCATAAATCTTTAGCCACCCTCTACCTTATCCACCATATCACCTTTTCATCACCTTATCAACATCTTTGAGCATACCTTTCAATAGCCTTGGCCCATCATATCATACATTTTTAAGGATTATCGAAAGAGCATGAGGCTTGAGTCCCTCCAAAAGTAAAAAAAAATACAAGAAAAAAAGAAAAAAAAGAAGAAAAAGAAAAGAAAAATAAATCTGTCCTATGGTGAAAATCGCTTCTTGTGGCATTTTGGACAAATACCATGATGAAAACCTAGCAAATAGGCGTCATGCGTAATTCCTCTCTCTTGCATTCTACACTTGGGGGCAAGTTTCATCCATCATATCCTCCATCTTTCTACTATTTATCTCACTTGCATTTGTATTCCATCTTTCACCTTTGATCTTGACAAGGTTGAACATATCCATGTGCATTAAGTACCTTGACAGGCATTATCCTATCCATTAGCCTATTCACTTGTTGCATTCATGCTACCCTATCATGATCTTGCTTATCCTATATCTACCTTTATTATTCCTAAGAAGCCTTCCCATAATCCCAAACCATCTACTCATAGCCTCCATCACCCCTTTATCATGACTATGTGATTTTATCCACATTGATCCCTTGATCTTGATTCAAATGAAGAATAAAAGAAATGGAAAATATGTTATAGAAAGTCTCTTGATATGTCCATTCATTTGGACCATTATCATGACACTAGGTCATTATTCCATATGCTATCCAACACTACATCATTGGCCTATATTGAGATTCATTTTTCCTAGCTTGGATAATCTTGAGGAGATGGTCCTACGGGTAACACATTTGCTTCATCCATCATGGCCTATTCAACCAACATCCGTTAGTTTGCAAATCCATCTTTCATGTCCTATACCTTGCTAGACATTGGGGAAATTCAATGTGATCTTGCTTGAGAAGTAGTGATCTCTAAAAGTCTAAAAAAGTGAAAATGTTCCTCAGATAATCCAAAAACATAAAAACTCTCTAAAAAGATCCAAAAACATTAAAAATTTTCTAAAAATCCAAAAATAACAAATATCTGTAAAAATCCAAAAAATCTAAAATCTTAAATAAACTCTCAAAAGTTGCATTGCCCAACAAAGCATTATCATGGTTGATTCAAACTAGGGGGACCAACCCAAATTCAATGAGCTTAGCAAAGCAGACATCAATTGGCTCAAATCATTATATTAAAATAAAAAAATTGTTACACTTGAACTTATTGATCAATATCACATTTCAAACATCTAGACACTTGATCTAAACAACAACATTTTAAAAATCAAATCAAAATCTAAAAAGCTTAATCAAATAAAAAATCTTCAAACAACAGATCGATTCAAAATCTAAAAAAGCTTAAACATAACTAAGGATCAAAGTGGATGATGTTTTTGAAATATGGATCTATAAACAAAAGAAAAAATGTTCAAAGTGTTACTTAATTTTTGGAATCATGTCTTTTTAGGAAATCTATGATGTTTGACTAGATGAGCAATGATGAAGACATGGTATTTTATTGATTTCTGCTTGAGTGCTTGCCATGTTGATTCATAGTAGTATGTGAATATGTCTAATGCCATGATCATCAAAGAATCATCGAGGACATTTGTATATGAAAGGGATCAATTCTTTGATTATTTACTAAAATCTGAGGAAAGCGATAATCAGATCATCATGGTTGAACCGGTGAGGGTTGTACCAATTTCATGTTCCAAAAGCTTGATGATGAAAATAAGCTTCCTAATTATAAATAGTGCAGCTAGCTACATCCATGTTAGATTAATTGCATGTTAGTTTTCATATGGATCCTTTTTCTCAAAATACATAAGGAAAGCTAAAGGGGGTGGAGTTATTATCATCAAAGGACCATATCAAGATACATCAATATCTATAGCAAAATAAATCAAGGAAATATACATCATCAAAGGTCCATCCATATAATCAAAGTCCTGATCAACATCAACAATATCAAATGTTCATCAATAAAAAAAACAAATCCTTCTCAATCCAATCATCAAAGGTACATCAATATCAAAAAGATACACCATCAAAAAGGAAATGTGTGATCAATCAAATGATTCATGCTCCATCAAGGAAATAATCAATAATCAATCATGTTGATCAGCTAGGGGAAACCTAACTCTTGTTGGAAACAATTGTCTGAAGAAAATTGCTACTCAAATTATGTATTGTCTTTGATGTCACACAATGTCATAGTCTGCAACAATCAGTACCTACCGAGCTCAGTTGGTCTACCTGGCATTAAAATTAGTGTTTACCGAGTTCACTCAGTTATCAAAGAAAAATCAGCATTTACCGAGTTCACTCGGTTGTCAAAGAAAAGTTAGCATTTACCGAGTTCACTCAGTTATCAAAGAAAAAGGATTATCAGTGTTTGCCGAGTTCTCTTGGTCTCCAAAAGATTGTAGAAAATTTCATTATGGTCACCGAGCACTGTCGGCCCTTGAAGGATCTTTGCAAACAAAGTTTGCTTAATTCAACTGACTGTTATACTAAGTAATGCCGATTTGACAAATCTAAAATCATATAAATAAAAGGTCAAGTGTGAAAAATATAGAAGAAAGATAGGAAAGGTGTGTGCGAAAGTGTGAAGGATGACCAGATATCCTTGAGGAGCAGCAGAGATATATTCGATCAGGAAGGATCTCACTTATACAGAACAGAGTTCTGTAATCAGCAAGGCAGTTGCATTATTATACAGGTCATTTTCATTGTTACCTTTTTATCATTGTAAAAGTGAATTCTAAATCTCTTAACCGAGTTGGTTTAACAACCATATTGTAAATCCTCTAACAAGGTGACAATTCCATTGAATTGTTCTCAAGACCTCTTACCAGGCCACTCCTAGCAGGGTGATTAAATCCTCTAACAAGGTCACACCTAACAGTGTGTTTTGTAACCTTTTACCGGGTTGGCTTCTAACTGGGCATCACTTCAGAAAAGTGAAAATTAGTATCTAGATACATTGGTGGTTTTTCCCATATTGGGTTTTCATGTTAAATCCTGTGTCTCTTGTGTTCTTAATAGTTATCTTAATCATATACAAGTGGTGATGAATATCAAAAAATAATTTTACTAATACTCTCTGCATCTACCAAGTTACTGCAATCTATTTACCGAGTGTTAAACAGATAATATTCATTAAGATATCCTAAGGGATCTGGAAATAAATAATAGTGAAGTGTTTTATGGTTGACTGATTCACCCACCCCCTCTTAGTCACTTCATCCATATTCCATCAACTCTATCCATCGTCGATATCTATACCTACACCTACACCAACAGATGACTCTTCTCTTCTACCAATCCTTAATTTTGCATCATGAGAACATCCAATCAACTCCATATCATCAAAACATCTAATCATATCATGTATCAAATATCAATAAGTCAAATCATCCAATTGATCATTTAACATCAATCAAGTTATCCTATCATCCATTTTCTCATCTTGAGCGCATCAAATCTCCTAACTCTAGATCTTGAGGAAGGAAAATCAACTCGTTTTGTCTCTCTAGATCTTGAGAGTGAAATATAAACCTATCAACCTACCTATCCTATCAGATTGACATCAACATCAACGAAGTGATTTTGACTGACATCAAATGATATCAAAACATCATCAACTTATCCACAACATCAACAACATTTTATAAATCAAATCTCTTCTTCTCATCAAATTCTCTCATGATCGGGGCATTTCCCAATTTTTATATCGGGAAATAAATCAAAATTTCCCAATCTCAACCAAATCATCCAAAATCATTTTGATTCATTTCCCGATGGGGCATGCAATCACAACATCATCGATTTAATCAAAATCAGGTGCTCGATCTTTCAACATAATTTTTTTTTTGTATTTATCAGCGGGGCATCAAATATCAATAAATCAGATCAAATTGAACATCATATCCAGGATCCATCATCAAATTAACCATCAAAGACATCAATCAATCAAAACTTCATCGGAAATATCATCAATATTTGCATCATTCATCGAGATCAAAATCAGACATCAGTTGATCAGTGGTTCTACATCAGGACATCATGACATTCTTGATGAACTACAACTGATTTGAATAATCTGAATGACTTGAAGATCAGTGATTAGAGATCACTGAGTTGCTAATTAGATATGTAAGATGATTAAATTAGTTATATGCTTCCATTGATGTTAACTAGTTTTGACAGTACTTATCTTGTAAGTTACAAATACCTAAACATCTGTAGAAAGGAGAAAAGAGATGAAGAACAGATATATCTACATGAGGAAGATGGATATGATAGATGAGGATTAGGAATACTTTGGGTAACTTATTAATGATTATATGACCTTATGTTATTGACTTGATTATGTTTCATTCATCTATGATGAAGAAAAGAGCTAAAATATACAAAGCAACATGGTCGGTAAAAGAAGTACTTCAGTACACACTGAGCTAGTGTAGTGTATACCGAGCGATAGTATTAACCAAGCTTGTTTGCACCAATGTATTTCTTTATCAACTGAGCATGAAGAAAGGAACTAAATGATCAATTTAGCTAACATAAATTGATGAGCTGGAAAGTATATGATTTTGAGGTTGAAGATAATGCTTGTTACGAAGATCTACGACTAACAAAATTCAAAGAAGATCTAAAGGATGGAAACAAAACATGTTATTGACACATCATCTAAGGAAGGTCAAAGCGGCAAAAATCAATGAAGGATATTGTAGACACCCAAAACTGGGCAAGTGTCTTAGAATCATTCAAATTTGCAAAATCTTAGGCAAATGCTCTAATTTTCATCAAAATGGATCAAATCAATTTTAAATGGACATTTATTAATCAAAATTAGACAAAATCATTTAAATCAAAGGAAAAATCAAATCATGACATCAAATAATTAAATACAAGCTTAAAGGGATCAATCACACTATATAATTGATTTTAATCAATTAATTGTATAGTTTTAAATCAAAAATCAAATTGAACCTAGTCCCTTACATGGATAATTTAATTAATTGATAGAACTTAATTAATCCTAATATCTTTCAACATAATTTTAGCAACCAATAAGAATTGAGAACACAATGCACATGGATCACTCCAAATTGTTAAATCTCAATCACTCATTTTCAACTTTGAATCTCAACCACTCAAATTTATCTACTTGTCCAAACATTTGAGACAATCATTTAAATTGTCCCCCCATTTAAAAATATTTTGAATTTTTTTACTCAACCAAGGCTAAACCATGATCAAGTAACTCTACCCCCTACCCTTGGGATTTTACTATAAATAGAAGTCATTTTGAGAGCATAAGAATCTTAGAAAATTTGAATGCATAACATCATCACTATAGGAAATTTCATAGCAATTGAGCAATATCTTGAGCATTTTGAGAGCAAATAGTGAGATTTGAGAGCATGATCATGATCATTTGAGTTAATCTTTGTATCAAATTGAGAATTGAGAGCTAGATTTAGGCATTTTATCATAATTTTCTCATTCTAGGATTGTCACTAGTAGAGAATAAGGCTGAGAGCTCTACTTACCAAGCTTAGATAGAGAACCATGAGATGATATGGATGTTAAATGCAATTATTTAGATTAAATTTCCATTATCTTTTCATAGAATTATTGCTAATTGTCCTTATTTTATGAAGGTGTAAACACTCACACACAAATGGTGCCCACCGTGGGGCTTTGAGCCTCATTTTTCATCATTTTTATCAAATTTTGTGTGTTTTTGGCTTCACTTTTATGTCAATTTTGCATAAAATAGGAGAAATGCCGCCTACAAAGGATTTAATGATGCCTACTAGCAACAAAAGGATGTTTTCAAAAATACTTCTCTCTGTCTTAAATTCTTTCATCACCTATGAAGTAAAGTGTGATGCCTAAGGTTGTAAAGCGTCTCCTGTGAGCTGCAAAGAGCCACCCGTGGTCTTTGTTTCAACACCTATGATCAGAGTTTCATCACAATTTAAACATTCTGTATTGCCTGTGAATTTTGTTTTACCGCATGTGCATTTTTAAATGTCGTGTGTTAGAATTTAA
Organism: Chamaecyparis obtusa; assembly: GCA_027943335.1. Classification (NCBI taxonomy): domain Eukaryota; kingdom Viridiplantae; phylum Streptophyta; class Pinopsida; order Cupressales; family Cupressaceae; genus Chamaecyparis; species Chamaecyparis obtusa. Next base: position 68,036 of record BSBK01006422.1, read on the forward strand.
ATTCTGCTTGCTAATAGTTTAATTCTACCTATAAGTTTTTATATGATGCCTAGAATTTATTACTTGTTATTAAGTTTAAATTGATTTTCTCTTGGTGATGATTCTCTATGTTTTTTATTCCTGCAAATGAAACAACATTTAAAAGTCCAAAAAAAAAACTAGAGTTGAGGGTTACAAGACCTAGTAAAGAGGGGACCAAATGGCTCAGGAATTGAATTTGTAGAGATCTGATAGTCGGAGCTGGTTTTATCTTCACAAATTGTCCATAATTCCTGTTATTTGCTTCAATTATTGAAAATTCTGTGGCATTTGGTCGAAGATTTCTAAATGAAATAAAAATTTTTAAGCTTTTATTGGGCAAGTGTTTCTATGACATAATATGCATGTACTCTAGAACATTCTGTTTGCTTGGATGCATGATAATTTGTAGAGGGCCAGACGAGGGCATTGGGGTAGATATGAGAGCTAGAAGTAGGGCTGGTTTCCGAATTGCATAGATCTAATAGCTAGGAGTGTTGTAGTTGAATTTATTGGGTTTTATCCCAATGTTGGGGCCACTTGATGGACTTTCACGTGCATATGAGTAGACACAAGAAAGTACAGAAACCAGAAAGTAGAGTTACTCAAGAGAGAAAAGAGGTAAGAATTCAAACCAAACATCTAAAGGAAATCCATAATGTTTCAATTCTAGATAGTTTGGAATTAGAAGAAAAGCTTTCAATTTTTTTTTTCCTACTTTGAACTAAATTGTTTGCATTAAGTTGTTAAAATTTTCTTTGTAAAATCTTGTTAAGAACACTTAATTGCATTTCAATTTGTTCTTTTTGGTTTCCTTCACTTTGTATTTCTATGTTGACTAATTTTTTGGAGGAGTCGGAATGGGAACGATCGCCACTAGGTAAGTAAGCAAATAAACATCAAAAACTTCAAAAAGAACCTAGCCTTTTGCTAGCTATGAAAGAAGTATTTTTCATATCAAGCTTGCATTGCTTAAATTGTGGCTTTTCTTTGGATCTAGTTTAATAGGAAAAACCTTACTATTGTCCAAATTGAACAAACATTAGGCATATGCTCTCCACTTTGCGAAGTGGATCAAAAAGCCAAATGTGTGAGTTCAACTTGGTAGAAAGAAAGGGATAAGGAATTAACCAAACATTTCATTTATAAGAAACTTCTTGTCAAGAGGTTGAAAAAGAACAAATTTTTCTTGAAGTGTTTGGAACAAGGAACAACAATAGGGATATGCTCTTCACTTTCTAAGTGAATCAAACTCCCAAACTTGTTGAACCAAGTTTGATTTCTTATTTTTCTATATATGCTAGATAAACTAAATCTTTAGAGGGCCTGCCTCCCAAGAATTTCCTTACGAGGATGGTGAGAGGGAACACCCCAAAGTGGGAGACAATCGCTTTAACCGTGATACTATCCAACCCACTATAAAAAAATACATTCTTCCCTAATCAGAGAGTGACTAGGTGGTGTGAAAGTATTCTTCACTTCCTCGAGTAGTCCTTTGGGATCGCGCCAAATTGTGCTTTCATGTGTGTGGGAAGCCTGCAAGGGGGTAAAAGAACTTCACATGATCTAGAACGGAGGTGTTCATTAAAATCATGTTAAGTAGTAATCTTCCTTTTAGAGCCAAACTTGTTTAAGAGCCAAATCTGACTCTAGGTAGATTACTTAGAAGGCATTCTTGTTTATACTTGTGAAAATGATCGAGAACATACACTTTTAGTTTGGTTTTAGGTATATGGTACAAATTTGATGCGTGTGTTGGGTTTGTATTTTATTTTCAAGCAAGATTATTCTGCAGATCTGATCTTAAAACTTTTTAAAATTGAAATTTACAACTTGATCTGCAAAGTGTTGCCTATGCATAGAAGAAAATCACTTATACACAGTGAAGTCACGTTTGTGACTATTCAAGAAATTCCCATAAATGATGAAGTCACACCTATGATATTTTAAGCAACACCTGGAAAAAGTTAAACAACGTCTATTAACAGGAAAAAGCCACCTACTGTCGGCAGAGTGCTGCCTAAGAAAATTCCAATCACTGCGTAGTAAGAGTTAACTCACGCCTACACATAGGCAAGTGACATCCAAAAACAAAGAAGGATAAACAGTGGACATTTCCTAAGGGTTTGGAAAGATTTTGAAATCATTTTTGGATACCCTTTTTGGAGATATTCCTTATCAGTGCAACAAATAGATCATATTCCTAAAAAACATTTATGATGATGAATCTATTTGAGAAATGAATCAATCCTATTATGGAGCATAATTATCAAAATCAAGACCAAAATATCCATAGGAATCAAAATGATGAAGTGTCTTAAGATGAAATTTTTGAAGCATCCCAAGATCCCATATTTATGGAAATAATGGGATTAATTTTGAAGAGGGATAAAGAAGCATATTTCCTAAATTTAGCTCGATCAGGAGCTACGCTTCCTCATAATTTTAACACATCAACCTTGAGGAAGAATGAGGAAAAAAAAAAAGATGCATCATTTAAAAAGCCATCATTAAGATCGATTTGTCTTTTCTTTATTATGATGGGCCATCCGTATCTTCATTTTGCTCACAAAAAGAAGCATTTAAGAGAAACAAACCTATCTTGGATCAAGGGAAATTTCATGATCATCCTATTTGTGATCAAGATAATAAAGATTATGAAGAGAAAAGTACCACTCTCAAGAAAGATCTAATGCACAAACCTCTATCTAGCAAGGTTTCTCCCATATCTTGTAATCCTTTCATCCTTCGTCCATCTCACAAAGCTTCACAACTATCCAAAATCCCTCCATCAAAGAGTGAGCCTAATGATGACACTTTTCACGTTGATTATGTCTATCCTCAAGGGATACCTCTAAAAGAAACCCAAGCTAATTTACATCTTTCTATAGATCATTTCCATGCTTCAAAGATCTTGGACCCCAAAGCTTCATGTGCTTCAATGCCTATTATACCCATTCAAAAGTATCGTACATCATTTCTCCAAACATCCCCCACACATATCCAAACATCTACCTTGTCCTCAGAAGTGGCTCCATGTCAAGAGGATAATCCAAAGAGAAAAGAAACAAATATTGATAAAGATCAAGATCAAGATTCTATACAATCTCCTCCCATATTTGATGAAGGTCCCATATCCATAGAACCCTATGATGATCCCCTTGCATCCTTTCATGTCCTCCAAGATGATGTCCTTCCATTCCAAGAACAAAATACCCTTCCAAGTTCCATATTTTCTCCACTTCCCAAGCAAGATCAAGATATCACTTCCATAATTTCCAATGAGCATATTGAAAATCAAGAGAAAAATACCCTCTCGACACCATTCAAAGATCCTTGTCAAGATCAAAGTATCCCATCATTTCCTTGTCATATTCCTCCATGTTCACCTCAAGAAACCATCATTCTTCCAAATCCCTTGCACGATAATAAATCACTTCAAGCTTCAGTTGATCCTATCAAATTTGTTCCTATCAAAGCTACTCATGAGCCTATTGGTATAAAGATAAATCTTAAAGATGAGAACCTTGGAAATGCAGCTCCTTCCAAAGATGTTGATATCCCTTTCACACCTTATATCCCTCCACTCAAACAAAACCATATGCCTTCACTATCCTCCAAATCCATTTTGGGTTCCTATGTCCCAAAACAAAAGTCTTTATCCCTTCCATCCATATTAGGTCCATATATTCCTCCATCAACCATTCCTATCATCCCTAGCTCTCCATTCACTTACCCTACCATGTATCAAGATCAACGAAGGCACACATACTTAAAGAATGTCCAAACACCAATCCATATGAACCCTCCATATTATCCCTATTCATCCACAAGTCCTAAGTCTTTTGGAAGCAATTTTGATGTGCAACATAAAAATCATAAATCCAAGAATCCATATGTGTAAAAAAATCACAATGTCCCATCTAATCGACATGTGAATGAAAATAAAAATGAAATATCCAAAAGGCCGCAAAGGTCCACCAAGCAAAAAGAAAAATCAAATAAAATGTGGGTGCCTAAATCCCTCATTGAAGAAATGCATTCAAAAGCATCACAAAAGAAAGAAAAATGAAAGACTATGTGGATTCCCAAGTCACTTTTGAAAGACTTGCACACAAAAGAAAAATCAAAATTGACATTCAAGCTTCCAAAGGCTTCCATTCCATCTCCTTCCAAACATCTTCCACTTTCCAAGTCTAATTTGGGTTCCTATATCCCAAAATCCACCACCTCAAAAATATCCTTACCTCCATCTATTGTTCCTCCATCATTCCACCACTCTTCAAAGTGTGTGTCAAAGTTGATTTTGCCAACATTTCCATCTACAACATACCTTCTTCTTATCGTCACATTCATTTTCCAACACCTACTTTCCATATTTCCATCCCTCTTATACAATCTATGGCATAAAACCTTTACCACCACCTACCTTTATCCTACATATGTATCCTTTGTCATCACCTTATCAATATCTTTGAGCATCCTAGTGATACCCATGGTTTATTATAGCATATCTTTCAGAAGAGCGTTGTCCAAAGATCCTGATGTTGGGAAAATATTGAAAAATACAAAAAAAAAAGAAAAAAAAAGAGAAAAAAGTGCCTTGGTGAAAACTTAGCAATAGGCACCTTGGTGGAAAAAGTAAAGAGAAATAAATTTGTCCTATGGTGAAAACCACTTCTTGTGGCACCTTGGACAAGTACCATGATGCAAAATCTAACAAACAAGCGTCATGTGTAATTCCTCATTCTTGCACTCTACACTTGGGGGCAAGTTTCATCCATGCTATCCCCCATCTTCCTATCATTTATCTCACTTACATCCATATTCCCTCTCCCACCTTTAATCTTGACAAGGTTGAACACATCCATGAGCATTAAGTATCTTGACATCCATTATCCTTTCCATCAGCTTATTTACTTGTTGCATCCATGTTACCCTATCATGATCTTGCTTATCCCAAATTCACCTTCATTATTCCTTGACAGTCTTTCCATAATCCCAAAACACCCCTTCATAGCCTTCATCACCCCTTTCACTTGATTATGTTATCTTATCCACATCTTACCTAAATTGACCCCTTTGTCTTGATCAAAATGAACAACTTAGAGTACAAAATTTGTTATCAAAAACTTCTTGACATGTCCACTCTTTTGGATCCCTCATTTTCATGATAGTAGATCATTATCCTATAGGCTATCTAGCACTGCATCATTGTCTTCCATGGCTTATCCAAAAACATGCTTCACATTGCTATATCTTTTTTCCTTACCTTGGGTAATATTGAGGAGATGGTCCTATGGGTCACATTCGCATGCTTCATCCATCATGGCCTTTCCATCTCTAATCCATCAACATGTAAATCCATCCTTCATGTCCTATATCTTGCTAGACATTGGGGGAAAACCAATGTGATTTTGTTTGAGAGCTGGTAAAAATCTAAAAAGTAAAAATCTAAAAAATAAAAAAAATCCAAAAACACTAAAAAAAATCCAAAAATCCAAAAAAAAATGTTTTCATAAAGTGCTTTGAGCTTCATCTTGCATAAACCGAGCTTTTGTAATATTTTGGAAGTTTGCCCAAGTCCAACATTTTTCCTATCCAACTAGGGGCATTTGATCTTAATCAGTGGCTTTCAACAAACATGCATCAATTCACATGAAGCAATGCATTAAACTCAAATGGATTCGATACAGACTATTTTTTATCACACATCAGAGGGACTTATCAGAGCTTCAGAAGAAGGAATTTTATTGAACCTTTGATGGATATCATTGTTCACAACCAAGTATTTTAATCCTATGGCTTGATCCTTGAACTTCATTGACTTTATTATTCAGGATTAAAAAGTGACATAACTTAAATGATAAGAATGTTTGGAAATTCCTTTTTGAAAATATTGATACATTGCAAAACCCTTGAAGCTTTTTGATGATCTTTATTGAATCTCTTTTTATCATGTCTTTTTAGCTAATCGATGATGTTTCTACTAGATTGGTGATGATGGAGACATAATATTTTTTTGCTTGCCTTTGAGTAACTGTCTTGAGGGAGATCCACCAAATTATGTGAATTTGTCTAATGACATGGTCATCAAAGAACCATCAAGGACTTTCATATAAGGTGGAGGGTTGACCTTTGTTTGTTTATGCAAATGGAAACCTTGGCTATTTAGATCTTCCATATATTGCAACATTGAATCTGTTGAAACCGGTATTCATACTCCCATAGTTGGTTATTCAACTAGTGAGGGTTGTACTAGTTTCATAAAAGGTTACCAAAAGTGATATAAAGAAGTATTCATATCATCATGATGTGGTCAGTGATGGTTGTACTTTCTTTTCGGTCCCACAATGCTCAATGATGAAAATATTTCTCTTTTGCAGTTCTTTTGCAAAAAAATGCTAGTGACAGTTAGTTGCATTGCATTTTCATGTTAGATTAAGTGCATAGTTTGAGGTATTTTTCTAAGGGAAAGGGGGCTCATTGATTTATTATCTTGATCAATCATTAAGGGGGGTTCAATTAAACATCTTATCCTTGGTTCAAATCAATAATGTGAGATTATCTTTTGCATTCATTCATAGCATTACTCATTATTCATTATCCTTATATCTGAAAAGAAAAAGAAAAAGATTCATTAATCATTAATCATTTGCATAAATTTAGTTAAGGATTGAATTTTAAGAGTTGCATACATAAAAAAAAACTAAAAAACATAGTGGTATTCATTATCCATATTTCCATAATAAAACAGTTGCATCCATACATTGAAAATTAGAAAAACATATTAAAGTTACATTATCATTTGCATTCATTTATCTATATCATATGTAAGATACATTGCATCTATAGCACAATCAAAAGTAAATGCATCATAAACATCATATAGAGCTACATAAAAAGATAATCTCACATAAACACATCACGAGAATCAAGGAAAGTCCATAATCATATAAATGTCCATAACATCAAAGATCCATCAAATCTGTATATCAAAGATACAATATCATAAACAAAATGATACATCAAAGTCCTAATCAATAAATATAACATGATACAAAATCACCATCAAGGAAATCATCAATAATCAATCATTTTTATTAATTAGGGGCAACCTAATTCTATCCATCACCTATATCTACATCTGCACCTAATTCATATCAAATGACCCTATCTATCAGCATCCCACCATTAATCTTCTCATCCAATCCAATCCAATCCAATCATCTAATGTCAATCATTTATCCTATCATCCATTTGCTCATCTTGAGTGCATTAAATTTCCTAACTCTAGATCTTGAGGAAGGAAAATCAATCCATTTGTTCGTATCTCTAGATCTTGAGAGTGAATTATTAGTTTGTCCAATCAATCCATCAACATAGCTATCCTATTTGATTGACATCAATACAACATCAACCGAGTGATTCTGATTGACATCAAGTGATATCCAGACATCATCAACTTATCTCAAACATCAACAATATTTTATCAATCATATCTTTTCTCATCAAATTCTTTCATCATTGGGACATGCTTCGTTGCCAGGATCATCATCACTATTTTTTAGAAATGAAAAAAAATTGGATCATTTTTTTATCAATTTCATAATTTTTTCTATTTGGAGCTCAATCTGTTTCATTTCTGAGGGGGCATTATCATAGTATCAAATCTGCATCAATATTAAATCTAGGGCATTAAAATTTTGAACTATTATCAGTGGGGCATTTTGCATCATTTTCAAATCAGTTTTGTATCAATCAAATCAAGTATCGAATCACTGATCAGGACATGCAATTTTCTTTGAATCAATGCGCTATGCACATCAATTCAAAGAGGGGCATTTGTAGACACCCAAAACTGGGCAGGTGTCTTAGAATCATTCAAATTTGCAAAATCTTAGCCAAATGCTCTAATTTTCATCAAAATGGATCAAATCAATTTTAAATGGACATTTATTAATCAAAATTGGACAAAATCATTTAAATCAAAGGACAAATCAAATCATGACATCAAATAATTAAATACAAGCTTAAAGGGATCAATCACACTATATAATTGATTTTAATCAATTAATTGTATAGTTTTAAATCAAAAATCAAATTGAACCTATTCCCTTACATGGCTAATTTAATTAATTGATGGAATTTAATTAATTCTAATATCTTTCAACATAATTTTAGCAACCAATAAGAATTGAGAACACAATGCACATGGATCACTCCAAATTGTTAAATCTCAATCACTCATTTTCAACTTTGAATCTCAACCACTCAAATTTGTCTACTTGTCCAAACATTTGAGACAATCATTTAAATTGTCCCCCCCTTTAAAAACATTTCAAAGTTTTTAACTCAACCAAGGCTAAACCATGATCAAGTAACTCTACCCCCTACCCTTGGGATTTTACTATAAATAGAAGTCATTTTGAGAGCATAAGAATCTTAGAAAATTCAAATGCATAGCATCATCAATATAGGCAATTTCATAGAAATTGAGCAATATCTTGAGCATTTTCAAAGAAAATAGTGAGATTTGAGAACATTATCATGAGAATTTGAGTTAATCTTTGTATCAAATTGAGAATTGAGAGCTAGATTTAGACATTTTATCATAATTTTCTCATTCTAGGATTGTCACTAGTAGAGAATAAGGTTGAGAGCTCTACTTACCAAGATTAGATAGAGAACCATGAGATGATATGGATGTTAAATGCAATTATTTAGATTAAATTTCCATTATCTTTTCATAGAATTGTTGCTAATTGTCCTAATTTCATGAAGGTGTAAACACTCACACATAGAGATTAAGCGGTAAAATCTGATGGAAGAAAATAAAATAGTTTACTTGTCTATTTAAGAGACACTGATTTCATTGTTTGCGAATGCCAGAAGCAAGAATACTACAGAGATATCATGTGAACACAACTTCATGCATGCCTTATCAGATTGGTTAAAGGAGAACCAAACTACAAAGATTACATAGAGTCAGAAAGCTATTACCAAAGGATAGTAAGTTACTGAATATTGTTGAACATAATTGATATATTAATAAGAGGATTTGAATGAGCTTAGTATAGATCTGAACATCTGCAAAATAAGTTGTATTGTAATTAGATCACCTACTGTTACAGTTTAACCATTGTAAAGAGATAAATCTCTTAACTGAGTGGACTTGAAAGTCTTGTATGTCATTCATAGAATGTACATTGTTATCCTGTCAACCCCATAGTGAATGCTAGTTGGATGATAACTATTAGTGTTAAATCCTCTAACAAGGTCACACCTTATAGTGTGTTTTGTAACCTTTAACAGGGTTAGCTGTTCACCGAGCTCACTTCAGAAGAGTGAACAATATTTTGGGTTGCTGGTCCCAGGTGGTTTTTCCCTTTATAGGGTTTCCACGTTAAATCTCTTGTGTTATGTGTTGATTGTGATGATTGTTTGGTTATCATACTCTACATGTTGCATATTTGATTTGGTCAGTAATCACTATAAGTTATTAACTGGTAATTGGTAAAAGAACATACAATTTACTATTTTATGTTATTGAGCTGCATAAGTTTATTGAATTTTTTTAAGGATATACATTTTGTATTTGGGACTGTGGATAAATGATTCACCCCCCTTCTCAATTATTCTAACAATTGGTATCAGAGCATAATGGTTTCTTGGAACAAAGTTTTAAGGACTTTAGCACAAAGATCACACAATGTATAAGAGGGAAGTGCCAAAGCTAAACAAGGAAAACTTCACAATATGGCAAGGCCGAATGAAGCTGCATATATTTGGAATTGGGAATTCTACCCTCACTCTATCGGAGAATGGCTACCTAGCACCGCCCACTGGACCTTTGACTCTTGATCAGTTAAGAGATAGACATGAGCATAATGTCACTATGATGGAGATTGATGCTGCTCTAATTGATGCCGAATTTGAAGATGTCAAAGATTACCCTACCTCTAAGGAAATGTGGGATAAACTTGCTCAAGTTTATAGTGGAGATGCAAATGTGAAAAGAGCCAGAGCTAAAAGTTTAAGAGGAAGATTTGATGATATGGAGATGAAAGGAGAAAATATTATGCAGTATACAAACCAAATAAAGGAGGTAGTTAATGCTCTCAGAGGATCTAGTGGTACTATAGAAGAAGATACAGTGGTAAGCAAAATTTTGAGAACCTTATTACCTGTTTATGCAATTAGAACATCTGCAATACATGAAATAAGGTCTGCACTTGGTAATACTCTCACTCTTGATAATGTGATTGGTAAGCTAACAAATTTTGAGCTTAACAACTATGATAATAGTTTTGTACCATCTATTGAATATGCTTTTATGTCTTCTCTGAAGATCGATAAGTATAATAGTAGACATGATGATAATGATAGTAATACTGATGATGAGCTAGATGAACTTGAAGCTCTTATGGCTAGGAGATTACCTAAAGGTAAAGGTAGATATAAGGGTAAATTACCTTTAGCATGTTTTAACTACAAAGAAGTAGGTCATATTGCTGCTAAATGCCCAAACATGAAAGAAGATGATAGAAATAAAGACCGATCTGGTGAAGGAAGCTATGGGAGGAGAAACAACAGAAGTTACTGACACTACAATAGAGACAACCGAGACAAAAATGATAAAGGTAAAAAGGTATGTTACATTACTAAAGAGAATGATACTGACATTGATTCAGATGATGACTATGAAGTAGTATTTGTTGCAATGAAGGATGATTTTGAGGAAGAAGAAAGGTATGTAGAAACAACACTGATTTCTAAAGTTAATAAAAATGATACATGGATCATTGATAGTGGCTGTACACATCACATGACCGGTGATGAATAAAAATTTGATCATCTTGAGAAATACAATGGAGGATCTGTAGAAATGGGTAATGATACACCTTGTATGGTTAGATGAAAAGGATCTTTGCTGATAAATGATAAAATCAAATATGATAATGCTTATTGGGTAGAAGGACTAAAATGCAATTTGATAAGTGTGGCACAACTGAACAATTTAGGTCACTGAGTATCTTTTGAGAGAAAGAAGGTAAAAATATTTGATGATGGAGGAAAACTTGTTGGAACAGGAGCACAATTGAAAGGTAATTTGTTTTATCTTGAAAATGCCGAGTCTTCTTGTTTAATGATGAAAAATGAGGATGCATGGTTGTGGCATAAAAGGTTATGTCATGTGAATTTTGATAACATGATTAAGATCATTAAAAAGAAAAAGGTTAGAGGTCTGCCTAACTTAACAAAGCCTGATCATATTATGTGTCATGAATGTCAGAAAGGTAAAATGACAAAATCTAGTTTCAAAAGTAAAGATTATTCAACAAAGAAAATACTAGAGTTAGTTCACACCAACCTATGTGGTCCCATGAGGACTCAAAGTTACTATGGAGATAGATATTTCATTTTGTTTGTTGATGATTACACTAGATTAATGACTGTAATTTTCTTAAAAGAAAAATCAGAGGCATTTAAGATGTTCAAATGGTATAAAGAAAAAGTAGAGAAAGAAACTGGTAAAGAACATAAATGCTTAAGATCTGACAGAGGTGGTGAATTTATTTATGATGAATTTACTAACTATTGTAATGAGCTTGGTATAAAAAGATAGGTTTATGCACTGAGAACACCTCAGCAGAATGGGATTGATGAAATAAGAAATAGATCAATTGTTGATTACGCAAGGACACTAATGATAGAAAAGAATTTAGCTCAGACATACTGGAGAGAGGTAGTTATCACAACTATTTATGTTTTGAACTGAGTACAATTGAAGGACACTAAAAAAATACCCTATGAGTTATGGTTTGGTCACAAACCAACTCTAAGTCACTTCAAAATTTTTGGAAGTAAATGCTTTATTTTGAAATATGATAGAAATGGAAAGTTTGACTCTAAAGGTGATGAAGGGATATTTCTTGGATATTCCACTAAAAGAAAAGCATACAAGTGTCTAAATAAAGTTACTAATAAAATGATTGAAAGTGCTAATGTCAGGGTTAATGAGTTTGATAATAAGAAAAGCACAAAGGAGCCAAAAGACTATGGTAGATTCAATTACATTAAACATGCAGAGTATCTACTAAAGCCGCAGACTGTGTCAACTGGTCACAAGGAAAACAACACCAAGGAACAGGAATGAGAAACTGACAAGCAGGAAGGACCTCCCGAGCAAGGAAATGAACTTGCACAGGATGAACAAAAAAGAAGAGACCAAGTGCTGGCAAGATTTGTTAGAAGATGCCATCTTGAGAACCAAATTATTGGAGATAGACAAGCTGACATGATGAAAAGAAGTAAGTTAAGACAAGATACATGCTTAGTTTGTGAGTGTGAACTGAAAAATGTAAATGTTGCACTGGAAAATGATGAATGGGTAAATGTAATGAAAGAAGAGATATAACAGATAGAGAAAAACAAGACATGGACTTTAGTACCTAGGCCAAAAGATAAGAATGTTATCAGTACTAAATGGATTTTCAGAAATAAACTTAATGAGAATGGAGAGGTTAAAAGGAACAAAGCTAGACTAGTATGCAAGGGATATGCATAGGAGGAAGTAATAGATTATGGTGAAACTTTTGCACCTATTTCTAGACTAGAAGGAGTCTGCATGTTACTTGCATATGCTGCACACAAAAAGTTTAAAATCTATCAAATGGATGTTAAGTCTACTTTTCTGAATGAGATACTAGAAGATGAGGTCTACATAGAATAAGCATAAGGGTTTGTTGATCCAGATAAGAAAGACATGGTATGTAGATTACATAAAGCTTTATATGGTTTGAAGCAAGCACCAAGAGCCTGGTATGAAAGGCTAAATACTTATTTGTTAAGTATTGGTTTTGTTAGAACTAGTAAGAACATTAATCTGTATATGAAAGGAGATTTAGATGATACTATCTTGATTGCTGAAATATTTGTGGATGACATAATTTTTGGAGGACAAGATCATATTTGTAAATCATTTGCTGATGAGATGAGAAAATAATTTGAAATGTCTATGTTTGGAGAGATTAAGTTCTTTCTAGGTTTACAGGTTATTCAACATAATGATGGAATATTCATCACACAATCCAAGTACATAAAGGAAGTATTGAAAACATTTGGCATGGAAGATGTTAAACCAGTTGGAACACTGATGGTCACAGGCTTCAATCTGACCAAAGATGATGAAACTATAGAGGGACAGTTGCATCACAACCAGACATAGCACATGCTGTTGGGATAGTTGCTAGATTTTCTGCAAATCCCAAGGAGTCACACATGGTTGCTACAAAGAGAATCTTGAGATACTTGAAGAAAATAGAGGATTATGGTATCCAAAGGAAGGTAAATTTGAACTCAAAGTCTACACCGACGCAGACTGGGCTGGAAATATAGATGATAGAAAAAGTACAACCAGAGGAGCATTTTTCTTTGGTGAAAGACTTGTTACTTGGACAAGTAAGAAACAACCTTGTATTTCTTAGTCCACTGCCAAAGAAAAATATGTTGTTGCTACTACAAACTGTTCAAATATTGCTTACATCAAGCAAGTGTTGGAAGGTATGAATGAGGTAATCACCGAGCCTGTGATTATATATTGTGACAACACTAGTGCAATTAATATTTCAAATAATCTAGTGATGCACTAAAAAACAAAGCATATTTCTATTAAGTATCACTACTTAAGAGAACAAGTACATGAGAAGAAATTTATATTGGAGTATGTTACATCAAAAGAACAACTTGCTAATATTTTCACCAAGCCTCTACTGAAGGAAACTTTTGAATATTTGAGGACTAGACTTGGGGTCCGTCCCAAGTACATGAGAAGAAATTTATATTGGAGTATGTTACATCAAAAGAACAACTTGCTAATATTTTCACCAAGCCTCTACTGAAGGAAACTTTTGAATATTTGAGGACTAGACTTGGGGTCCGTCCCCTGTCTACCGGTCACTAATGTGATCTAGAGGTTGCATCAACCTAATCTTATCAGAAGATCATTCATGTTGATGCAACATAGTTCACACTTTGGATTCTATCTAAGGTTGTGAAAGGTTTGAGAAACTGGAACAAATTTTCATAACAGTATACATAGATACATAGTATGCACCGAACAATAGCGAGTTACTTGGCTACTACAAAGCTATATGTTTTATATTGTTCTTTGGCATTGTTGTCAAAGGGAGAGAGATCTCAATATGAAATAGGGAAGAAACTAGGAGAGAGATCTGAAATGAAAAGGAAGAGAAGTCAATGAAATATCTAATAAAGAAAGGGAGAGAGATCTTATGGATAGAGATCATGATACCTCTATTTAAGGGAGAGATAAATTGAAGAAGTTAGGAAGAGTATTGAAGATTTGTTGCTGAGAACATAAGGAATTTGAGGAGATGAAAAGATCAAATTTGCAGAAGAAAGTCTGCACATGTAAATGCTATAACGAAATTCATTTACTTGTATAGTTGTAGAATACATGTTTGGTATGTGTATGACATATTTCATATTGATTGTGTTGCCATCAATGCCAAAGGGAGAGATTGATGAACTAAAATTGATTTGAATAATCTAAATGACTTGAAGATCAATGATTAGAGATCACTGAGTTGCTGATTAAATATGTAAGATGATTAAATCAGTTATATGTTGTCATTGATATCAACTAGTTTTGATAGTACTTATCTTGTAAGTTACAAATACCTAAACATCTGTAGAAAGGAGAAAAGAGATGAAGAATGGATATATCTACATGAGGAAGATAGATATGATAGATGAGGATAAGGAATAATTTGGGTAACTTATTAATGAGTCTATGACCTTATGTTATTCACTTGATTATGTTGCATTCATCTATGATGAAGAAAAGAACTAAAATGTCCAAAGAAGTGTGGTCGGTAAAAGAAGCACTTCAGTATACACTGAGCTAGTGTAGTGTATACCGAGTGATAGTATTAACCAAGCTTGCTTGCACCGACGCATTTCTTTATCAACCGAGCATGAAGAAAGGAACTAAATGATTAGTTTAGCTGACATAAATTGATGAGCTGGAAAGTGTATAATTTTGAGGTTGAGGATAATGTTTGTTACAAAGATCTACGACTAACAAAATTAAAAGAATATCTAAAGGATGGAAACAAAATGTGTTACTGACACATCAGCTGAGGAAGGTTAAAGAGGCAAAATTCAATGAAGAAGATTAAGTGGCAAAGTTTGATGGATGAAAATAAAATGGTTTACTTGTCTATTTAAGAGACACTAATTTCATTTTTTACGAATGCTGGAAGCAAGAATACTGTAGAGATATCATGTGAACATAGCTTCATGCATGCCTAATTAGATTGGTTAAAGGAGAATCGAACTAAAGAGATTACCAAGTGTCAGAAAGCTATTACTAAAGGATAGTAAGTTACTAAATATTGTTGAATAGAATTGATATATTGATCAGAGGATTTGAATGAGCTTAGTATAGATCTAAACATCTGCAAAAGAAGTTGTATTGTAATTAGATCACCTAATATTATAGTTTAACCATTGTAAATAGATAAATCTCTTAACCGAGTGGACTTGAAAGTCTTGTATGTCATTCATAGAATGTACATTGTTATCCTGTCAATCTCATAGTGAATGCTGGTTGGACGATAACTATTACAGTTAAATCCTCTAATGAGGTCACACCTTACAATGTGTTTTGTAACCTTTAACAAGGTTGGATCTTCACTGAGCTCACTTCAGAAGAGTGAACAATATTTTGGGTTGCCGGTCCTAGGTGGTTTTTCCCTTTACAGGGTTTCCATGTTAAATCTCTTGTGTTATGTGTTGACTGTGATGATTGTTTGGTTATCATACTTTATATGTTGCATATTTGATTTGGTCAGTAATCACTATAAGTTATTAATTGGTAATCGGTAAAAGTACAGACAGTTTGTAGATCTCTATAGTTTTGTTGACCATTAGTGTTTCACACTTAGTCATATATCTAGGCAATGATGGTCGGTCATCACTATGACCGAGTCATTTTGTAAAGGCTGAGTTATGTATTGTATACTTACTGAGTAGTAGTATTGTCAAGTAAAGTCATGGTCACTTTATGTTTGTATTATGCTGAGTATAGTTTTTGCTGAGTTACATATGCAATGATTACCGAGCGATAGAGAAGATTAACAAATGCTAAGTACAGTGAATGCCAAGTACCAAGAATAACACTTGCCGAGTTAGCTAGGAATGACATATAAGTTTGGAATGGCACAATGATCGAGGTAAACCATTTTTGGTGATAATGGTGTTTTGTACTTTATTTGTTGAGGTAATTATGGAGGTAATTACACATCTATCTTATAATCATTGATCCCTATGTAATACCTAGAGCCAATTAGAAAATTGTATAGCTCAAGCGGCAATAGAAATAAATCTGAACCGTAGATCTTGAATTGTTAAGATGTTTTGGTTATTATATAAGGTCAAGATCTAAATCAAGAGAAGTGTGTGAATCAGAGAGAAAAAGAGATATTGAGATTGAATGAATACTATGAGTATGAGAGAATGATCAAATTGGTATATTCAGATTAGTCAAGTATTCAGATAGAGTTCAGTGACCGAGCTAAGCAGTGAGAGGACAGAATCAAGAAAGATCAGATGGAAGAGATCACTAACATATAGTAAAGAGGAGATCTGTAATTTTCATATTAGTGCAAACCGAAGGATCAGGTACTGAGACATTCTAATAAGTGTATCAGGGTAAATATCTTAACCATCTAGTCTTAACAGACTTTATGTAATCTCTTTACCGAGTGCTTACTTTGTTGTAAGTTTATAAATCCTTTAGCAAGGTAGACTATATAAGTCTTTTAGCTTTTAATGGAGCAGACCTTTCATAGGGTAGATCATGAATTGATCACATTTTGTAAGCCTTAACAGGAAAAACTTATTACTGTAGTAGTGAAGATTTGTGGGTGTCATCCCCACCCCAGTTTTACCTTTCAAGGGTTTATGGGTTACCAAAATTATGGTGTTATGAGTGATTTCATGTATGCTGCTTAACATGTTTAGTTTCTTAGAATGATCAAGTTTTATTTATGTCATGCATAAATTTTTATTAGTATGAAAGGTTAAAGTAGGTAATATCTGATTCACCCCCCCTCTTAGTATTACTTTCCCACTTATCTTTCCAATAATTGGTATCAGAGCTACAAGGTTTCTCTTAAGAAAGTCTAACCATTTGAGGAAAAAGATCTTAAGATGGAAGCTTATAAATTGGGGAAGATCATAGAGAATCAAAAGATTGAAGTACAATTGGCATTACAAAAACTAGAAGAAGCCAGAGGGGAATTGAAGAAATCCTTGAGCAAGGGAAGAGAGATTTCTATTCAACAAAATGAGCCACAACACAAAGAAGAAGACATCTCTAGACTATTTGACAATGGTAACTCTGCAGAAAGTGATAAAGCTATAAAAGAACTACTGGAGAAAAATACCATACTAAATGATGACATCAGAACCCTAAAGAGAGAACAAGAAATTCAATCTGTTAGACTTTGTGAAGTAGTGGAATAGAAAAAGAAAGCTGAAGATGATAAGGCAATGGCTGAAGAAGACAAAAGACAAATTGCAATAAGGCTAGATGAAAGAACAAGTGACATGCAAAGGTTGACTAATAATCAACTAGATATGGTAAATCAACTACTGCTAGCTAATCATGAATTAGGTAGGAAAGATATGGAAATCAATCAACTAAGGTTTGAAAATGATCAGCTGAAACATGAATTGAGAACTGAAAAGGAAATCAATGAAAGGATGAACAAACCCAATGAAGCTGCAAAGTATTTTGAAGAGCTGTTGAGATCACCTAGAAGATCTGGTGATAGATTTGGACTTGGACTGAATGAACATTCATCATCTACTGAAGAAGGAGAATCATCAAAGAATGGAGAATAAAAGATTGCTAAACCAAAGAACACCAAGCCCACATGTCATGACTGTGGAAAGCCAGGACATACAACCAACATATGTAGAAGCAAACATGGTAAGTCTGATCCTAAACCTAAGTTTAATGGACATTGTTTTAACTACAAGAAGCATGGACATCAAGCACATGAATGTAGATCTAAGGCTAGAAATTCATCCACCTCACCTAAGTTTCAAGGAAGTTGTTTCAATTGTCAGAAATATGGGCACAAAGCATTTGAATGCAGATTTAGACCTAGGTGGTCATCAAATGAACAAACTAAGCCAGTCATGAAGCATAACTCATATAATTGGGATTACAACACTTAGTATAATTGCCATTATTGTGGTAAATATGGACACATTGGAGCGAATTGCATGAAGACTCATTTTAGAGGAAAATCTAAAAGCTAGATGAATGGAAGCATGGTCTGTTACAAATGTAATAAGGTCGGTCACCTAAAGAAAGATTGTAGATCACCCATGCCGAGAAAAGATAAGAACCAGAATGAAGATATCCATGAGAAACTGAAGAATCAAATGGAAAAGACATGGAGGAAGAAAGAAGAAGAAAAATCAAGCGAAGCTAGCACATATGCGGTCACCCAATCAGATGGATCAGGTGATCACACTTCTAACTAAGCATGGAAGGTATGTTTGGAACTGAGTCTTGCAAAGTTTAATTTTTCATCAGTTCCTAACATAGAATTAAGCAAAAGTCCATATCTGCATAGATAAAGATGCATTAGGACATATCTGAGAAAAATAGGAAATTTCATTTTTGATGCCGAGCATCAGTGTCTTGACCGAGCTATCAACGTATGTTGAGCACCTATTATGGCCGAAGTGCTATATACGTCGAGCTGTATTGTAACAGTTATATTGACCAAGCTTGTGATTAACCGAAGGTTAACATGAGTTTGCCGAGACAACTGTATTCCACCAAAACTTGTACTTAGCATTTATGAGGCCCTAATCCTAATTTTTTAGATTCTATAAAGTGGAAAGTTGCTGTTAATTTCATTCCACCAAGCTATTTGAGATTTTTGAGAGTGATTCAGAGTTTGAGCAACCAATTGAAGAAAGGCAATTCTGAATTTTTTAGCATGCCGTTGGCAACATTCATCTACAGGTTATTGATGAAAAAGGTACTTTACTGAGTAAATATTCATTTTCAAAAACTACTATTTAAAATGGCATCATCATCTTTTGCACCAGTCAAGAAACAAGGGATGGAAGTTTTTAATGTGCAATTAGTAAGAAATGAAGTATGCAAGCCGAAAGTATTCAAGGCAATGTCAGAGAGTGAAATTAAAGGAGATTTAGATAGAGCCCTATCTTCCATTCCAGAGAATATGTTATTAATGAATGATGTTAGGTCTTGCTACATGTGTAAAATTGGAGAAATAGGTGATTACAAGATCAGGGAAGCTTACAACAGACTATGTGTCAATGGAGTACTAAAGCCAGAACATAAGGTTATTGCCAATCAAGGGTTAGTGCATGCCCTAGATTTCCCACAAAATTTTAAAGTGGAATGGATAAAGATCATTTTGAGTAGAGTACACGACATGCATTTATGGCTGGAAGACAGACCAGTTAAGATTACAAAGGAGATGATACATCAAGTCACTGGTTACCCTACAATTGAAGGAAAAAGAACGATGAAATGTGCAAGTAAGGAAGATATTCAAGCTAACACTCAGGCAGTTTGGAACAAACGAGGAATGACAATTTCCACCATAATTGATCCAAAAATTTACTTTTCTATTAGAGTCATCTTGCACAAGTTTTATCAATATAGTCGGTTGGAAAATGTCCCCTGTATGGCAGTGGACCAAGCATGGAAGATAATCAAGAAAGGACACACGTATGACCTTGCCAAGCTCCAGCTGACTCAACTTGTTGAGAACTTGAACTCCATCCAGACGACAAATAATTCTATGTGTAAGTTTGGTTCCTTACTGATCTGTTTGTTCTTCTATGTAAAGAAATGTTTTCCCACACATGGAGGTGTTATATGGGATAAGATGAGACCCATCACTGTTCAAATTAATGAATTTATAAGTCAGTTTGGAGATAACTTTAATGGAATAATGGATAACTATTTTGTTGAGTTTAAAAGAAGATGAGGAAAAGGACTAGAATCCCTGTGTCTTTGATTGAAAAATACAGTAAAGATATATGTTTTCTCGTAGACATAGATTTAACTTATGCACAGGAAGTCCTACATAGGGTTCCATGGTTAATGCCATTACCCTATGAACTTAACATAGATGAAGCTACTGGTACAATCACAACCCTCTTAGCTGAAGAAATTGATAGTAACACACCTTACTTTGGAACATTTGCTGAAGCCAAATCCAAGATCTCTTTGGGATTATTGGCTGCCACCATAGAGAGAAAAAGAAAGAGGATAGTGAAGAATTTGGAAAATTATGTCAAAGAATTTGAGAAGGATGCACCACTGGAGTTGACCCAAGGATTGGGAGAAGATAAACCGAGTGAAACTAGTGGTAGTGAAGAAGAAGAAGAGAAAGAGGAGAAACCAATGATTGTCGAGTCCCCAGATAAGAAAAGAAATTTAAAACCTAAAGTGTCATCGACACTTGCACTTAGGCCCAGAACAAGAAGAAATGTTGCCGAGACTCCTAAGGAAGTGGAAATACAGGACATATCTGAGGTTCACATCATTGACATAACTAAGGAGAGCCCCATCAAGAATTCATTTTTGACTGAGGCTAATTTAAATAATAAGGAAGCAAATGATATACCCTTGCCAGGTAGTAACACAGTACTTTTACAGGTCATGGATTATCCAAAAATTGTTGGCACACAATCTGTTGATGTGAATTCTACTCTACCTAAGGTTGCAACTATTGACAAGTTAGTTGGTACAAGCCTTACTGAGAAACCCATAAAGTCAGTACCAGTAACTCAATCTACATCTGTCGAGGAAGAGGATAAAGCAAAAGGCAAAATCCAAAGTCCTCCTATGGAAGATAACATTAAAGATGAACAAGGAGATAAGTTAGATGGACAAGCTATTAGTCTTCATGCCGAGAATAAGGAAAAAGGAGAAGAAAATGTCAAAGGAAAATCCATTGAGGAGCATGAGCCAAAAGAGCAAGAGGCAATACAAGCTCCTGTATAGATGTTGAGTGGAAGCACCCCACCGAGAGCACCGAAGGAGAAAGCTGATGTAACAATTGATGAGGTCATTGTTATTCCTAAATGGGATACCGATAATCTATCTTATGAGAAAATGTAGATACTAAAGGATTTGCTGACAAGGAAAAGAAGACAAGCAGAACTCCAAAGGGAACATCAGTAGAAACAGGTCCTTTATGAAATAAAAGATATATTTAATGAAGTTTATAAATTATCAGATGTAAATAGTTCCATGCTCATATTGGAACAGCTTGTACACATTGTTCAAAAAGTAAATAATGAAGTTAGTTGTGCAAGTGATAAGTTATTTGAGTGGTCAGAATGGAAGTTTGAGACCAAAATGTTAGAGAAAGTATCTGCCGAGATAGCAGTGAAACAAGTTGAGTTGTCTACTTTGGTAATGGAGACCGAAGAGTTATTTGTGAATGGACAGTCTTTGTTGGCAAAATTTTGTAATGTCGAATTGTTTACTGATGAGAATCAATGACTGGTTGATACACCGAAACAAGAACTTAAGGCTACTAGTCAGTCTCTAAGCTTGGATGCAGAAACCAGTGCAGCACATTATGTCAAAATCATGCAAACCCAAGGTAAGTTAGCCGAGATGATGGCTAATGATGGAAAGATTTGTTCTCACCTACTTTCTATACAAACTATTTTGACACCTCATTTGGAGGCCCTAAAGATAAAGTTAGTAAAGGCTAAGGAATTATCTCAGAGTAATCCAAATTTGTCCACAACCAAGAGCCTCATCAGTCTAGCTGCCGATCTAGAAGTGCAGATAGAAGTTCTAAACATTGCTTCAACAGCTTGGGAGAATGCACTATACATGGTCATGGTGCTGCATAAACCTTTTCTGGAGAAATTTTGTTAGCTACCTACTAATGAAGAGATTCGTCATGTCAAAAACAAGGGATAATTATCATGTCATGAGTAAGGATAGTGATAGGACATGGATAGGTAACACAATTTTGAATGTATATATATCTCAGGGGGAGTATTAGGCTAGTACACACATACTTTTGTAATTGTAAGTACAAATGTCATGAAAAAGTGTTTTTTCCACTAATGTCAAAGGGGAAATTGTAGATCTCTATAGTTTTGTTGACCATTAGTGTTTCACACTTAGTCATATACCTATGCAATGATGGTCAGCCATCACTGCGATTGAGTCATTTTGTAAAGGCTGAGTTATGTATTGTATACTTACCGAGCAGTAGTACTGTTGAGTAAAGTCATGGTCACTATAGGTTTGTATTATGCCAAGTATAGTTTTTACTGAGTTACATATGCAATGATTACCGAGCGACAGAGAAGATTAATAGATGCCAAGTACAGTGAATGCTGAGTACCAGGAAGAACACTTGCTGAGTTAGCCAAGAATGACATATAAGTTTGGAATGGCACAATGATCGAGGTAAACCATTTTTGGTGATAATGGTGTTTTGTACTTTGTTTGTTGAGGTAATTATAGAGGTAATTATGCATCTATCTTATAATCATTGATCCCTATGTAATACCTAGAGCCAATCAGAAAATTGTATAGCTTAAGCGGCAATAGAAATAAATCTGAACGTAGATCTTGAATCGTTAAGATGTTTTGGTTATTATATAATGTCAAGATCTAAATCAAGAGAAGTGTGTGAATCAGAGAGAAAAAGAGATATTGAGATTGAATGAATACTATGAGTATGAGAGAATGATCAGAAAGATATATTCAGATTAGTCAAGTATTCAGATAGAGTTTAGTGACCGAGCTAAGCAGTGAGAGGACAGAATCAAGAAAGATCATATAGAAGAGATCACTAACATACAATAAATAGGAGATCTATAATCTTCATATTAGTGCAAACTAAAGGATTAGGTACTGAGACATTTTAATCAGTGTATCAGGGTAAATCTCTTAACCGAGAAGGCTTAACAGACTTTATGTAATCTCTTTACCGAGTGCTTACTTTGTTGTAAGTTTATAAATCCTTTAGCAAGGTAGACTATATAAGTCTTTTAGCTTTTAACAGAGCAGACCTTTCACAGGGTAGATCATGAATTGATCACATTTTGTAAGCCTTAACAGGAAAAACTTATTATTGTAGTAGTGAAGATTTGTGGGTGTCATCCCCACCCCAGTTTTACCTTTCAAGGGTTTATGGGTTACCAAAATTATGGTGTTATGAGTGATTTCATGTATGCTGCTTAACATGTTTAGTTTCTTAGAATGATCAAGTTTTATTTATGTCATGTATAAATTTTTATCAGTACAAAAGGTTAAAGTAGGTAATATCTGATTCATCCCCCCTCTCAGTATTACTTTCCCACTTATATTTCCAACATAGTTGACTATTTTATGTTACCGAGCTGCAGAAGTTTGTTGAATTTATTTAAGGATATACATTTTGTATTTGGGACTTTGGATAACTAATTCACCCCCCCTCTCAGTTATTCTAACAATTCTTTGAACCAATGCAATTCACACATCGATTCAAAGAGGGGCATTTGTAATCACCTAAAATTGGACAAGATAATTTGAGTGAACAAATAAGGCAAAAATCAAAGCAATTAAATCAAATCGAGCTATTATCAAAGAAAAATTGCAATTGAACCATAAATCAAATTTAATTGAAAATCAAAAGCCATAAAATCAATTAAAATCTAATAAATCATGATAAATCAATCAATTGTATAATTAATCTAATTAATTACATAGTGCATTTAAATCAAATCAACCCATTCAAGGGGTACACATGGCTAAAGATATTAATTAAATTCAATTAATTAAATCCTATTTTCTCTCAACCACCAAATGGGAGGAAAAATCATCAACCGATAGGATTTAAGGATTGAACTCACATGGATCAAGCCTAAATTGAATCTCAATCACTCACTTGGAGAAAGTATCTTGTCCACTCATTTTGTCCTCTTGTCCCAAGCTTTGAGGACCAAATATTTAAATGGTCTCCAAAGGTGGAACCATGGACTTAACCCTCACCTAATCATGATAAAATCAACTACACCCCCTACCCTTGCCAAAATCTATAAAAGGAAGGCATAACTCAATCAATAATCAGCTACAAATATGAGAATAACATCAAACCTCTTGCAATTTATAGCTAGAAAGGAAAATTTAGGACTAATTAAGGCTTATTTCCTGTGGAATTGAACTTTTTAGTTGCTTTATCATTCATTCTCATTTTAGGACTATCACTAATGGAATCTTGCTGAGAGCTTTGCATTAGCATCCCTAAATAGAGATCCATAGAGTGGTTAATTGTCAATTGTTTGCTTAATTAGATTTCTTTTGTGGTAATTTAGTTATTATTTTGAGTTATTGATGATACTAACCCTATGAAGGTACTTTTTCTAGTACACACTTTCTTCTTGTGCATATCCTTTGCATAAAAGTCTAGCCTTATCTATGATCACATCTCCATTTTCACTTAGTTTATTCCTGAAAATCCACTTTGTACCAATAACATATTTATCCTCAGGTCTCAGTACCAATGACCAAGTATTTTTCTTTTCAATATGATCAATATCTTCTTTCATTACATTAATCCGATCTACATTTTCAAGTGCATCCTTGACTAGTCTAGGCTCAAATTTAGAAATCAATCATGTGTTATCTCTCAACTTACTTCTTGTCATGAATCCCGCATTCTTGTCTCCAATAATTTGAGTCGATGAGTGGTTCTTTCTGTTATATTTTCCTAACACAGGCTTGATTCTCTGTTCTTCAACATTTTGTTCTTTCGGTGGGGGCTCAACTAGTTCCTCAGTTTATTCTTGCAGCTCGAGAAAAGTGCTAGAAACTCCTTCTTATACATATACAAATCTTTGATAATCTTATGGTTCCTTTTTTCTATCTTCTTCAATTATTTATGCAATATCATCAATCCTTACATTTTCACTTTCCCCATTTTTGTTAGTAGTCTTATTTAGACATTTATCTCTTTGTGGAGTGTCCTAGGAATATACCTTCATCTCCTTTAGAATCAAACATTCCATTCCTAGCATCTTTCATAATATAACACCTCCTTCCAAAAATTTTAAAGTAGCTAACATTAGGTGTATATCCATACCAGAGTTCATAGGGAGTTTTTTTGTACCTTTCTTAAATTGTACTTGGTTGAGGGTGTAGACAACAATACTAATGGCTTCTCTCCAGAATGTTTGTGCAACGTTCTTCTCAATTAATAATGTTCTTTCACAATCAACTATTGATATGTTCCTTCTTTCTTCCATGCCATTCTTTTGTGGGGTTTTCAGTGCAGAGACTTGTCTTTTGATTCCATTCTCATTGCAAAAGATGATAAATTCACCTCCTTTATCTGATTTTAAACATTTCATTTGCTTGCATGTTTCTTTCTCAACTCTTTCCTTATACCATTTAAACATTTGGAATGCATCTGAATTTTCTTTTAGAAACATTACCAACATCATCATTAAGTATTCATAAACAAACAAAATGAAATACTGATCACCATAATAACTTTGTACTCTCATAGGACCACAAAGACCAGCATGGACTAATTCCAATGTAGCATTATATGAGTAATATTTTCTTGAAAAACTTGATTTTTTCATCTTACCAATCTGACATTCCTTGTACATAACTTTATCAGGCTTTCTCAATCTTGATAGACCTCTAACTCTATTCATCTTACTTACTTTGATCACACTGTCAAAATTTACATGAAAAAGTTTTTTATGCCATAACCAAGCATCCTCACTTCTTGCAAACAAACACACATTTCCATTGGAATTAAGATAAAATAGGTTACCTATATATTGTTCACTGGTTCCAATCAAATCTCCCACGGTATCATAGATGTTCACTTTTGTGTTTTAAGATTATAGTCAGTGACCAGATTTGTTCAATTGTGCAACACTCAACAAGTTGTACTTTAGTCCTTGAACCCAATAAGCATTATCAAATTTAATCTTTTCATTCAGAATAATGGATCCCTTTCCTTTTACATAACATGGAGCATCATTTCCAAATCTAACAAATCCTCTATCATATTCTAAGTTCTCAAACTTGTCAATATCACCAGTCATATGATGTGAACAACCACTATCAATAATCCATGGGTCGATTTTACTAACTTGAGAGACAAGGGATTTTACTCTTCGTCCCTTTCTTCTTTTGAATCACCCTTCATACCAACATAAAATACTTCCTCAACTAGGTAACAAGATTTATTTCCTTTGTCCTTGTAATATCTAAACTTTTGGTATCAGTTCTCCTTCTTGTCCTTATCGTTCATGTCATTGTTAGAACACCTAGATGTAATATGACCAATCTTGTTGCAATTAAAACATTTTAGAGATAGTTTACCTTTATACTTTCATTTTCCTCTCAGTAGTCTCTTTTCCAACAATGCTTCAAGTTATTCTTGTTCTTTTTCCTTGGTTAGGATATTTTCATAGTCACTTCCACCCGAACTGTTGTGATTATCTCACTCTCTTCTTGAACTTCCAATGGTTAGAGATGAATTAAAAGTTATTTCTATCATGGGTAAACTGTTATCAAAATTACTAAGCTCAAATGTAGTCAACTTACCAATCAAGGCATTAAGAGTAACAATGTTATTAGGTATAGAGCTTAGTTCCTAAATAACAGAGACTCGAATAGAATATTTAGGTGTAAGAGTTCTGAGAATTTTTATTACCACATCTTCTCCATTCATTGTTCCACCAACACCTTTGATAACACTAACCACTTCCTTAATTCTGAAACTGTACTGTGCAATGTTTGTGTTGGTGTAATTAAGTATTCACTAATAACACTTTACTTAAGTTTACTTAGGATAATGTATTTGCATATTAGTTGTCTTTGAGACACCTAGGAGTTTGCATTTCATTTTAGCACATGGTTAGGAGAATTTTGACTTTACATGGTGATAGTTGTCATATCATACCTCTTTGTGTGTGAATAGGATGAAAATGTGAATGGGGTTGAATGATATGATATGAAAGGGGGAATATAGGACCTATCCTTAATCCAAATTCCCAAAAGGAAAGATCCAAATGGATTAATCACAAAGAGGTGATCAATGCATAAATGAATCAAATAATGGAGAATATGAATAAAGGAGGAAATCCTATAATCTACTATGGAAAGTATGTATTCAAAATCTTAAATAAATAGAAGGAAAATACTAACCTCAAAATAGGGAAAATCTAGAAAATGGTGATTTCTGATGTCTGTGCACAGTTTTGGGAAATTCTGCAACCTACTCTGGACTGGAAATGCCAAGACAAAGAAAACCTAGAAAAATTTTGTCCTTCTGAGGTCAGGTCATCTTTGACCCATATAGCGGGGCATAATCTTACCCTGGGGCACAATCTTACCCCCATTGAAAGTCATCACTAACCTGAAATAGCTTTGACAAAAATTCTATTCACGTATCTTGAAAGTTCACCAAAAAGGGTATCTAGATCTGAACTTCAATTCATTGTCCTGTACCTATATTTGCAAGAAAAATAATTTTTGTTTTTTGGATGGGGGGTTTGCCTTGGTCAAACCCCAGTTTGGAATCAACCTTGAAATATAATTGAAATTGTAATATGTATAAACAAAGTAAATGGAACTATTCACCTTGCTTATGTTAAAGTCCTTGTAGATGATTCAAATCCTTGAATCCACAAGTAGGGATGCTCCAAATGAATGTCAGATATCTCAAATCAATGGAATTAGATCTTCAACACCAATATTGAATGTATCTTTGTATAGGAAGAGGCTTGGATGAATGCAGATGGAGAAATATTCAATGAAGAGGGCTCCAAAGAGATTGAATCCTTCAATGGCTAACAATGGATCTCTTTGATGAATGCTTGAATGCTTGAATTCACTTGCTTTCACTTGAGAGCTTGATCATGAAATTGCTTGAGATGAGATGTGTGAGATCATGAAGATGAGATGGAGAAAATGAGAGAGGAAGGCTTCCTTTTATAGTGATCTAGGGCACAAAATTCTAAAGGGGCCAACATTGGGGAATTAAATTCCAATTAGGCCTTAACCCTTTAGAAATGGACCTAGATTAAATGCAAATTAAGGGTTTACCATTTTGAAATCCAAAACAACTAACTTAGAAGTGGGGAAATGAAACTTTTTGAAACCCGACATCTCGAAACTTCTGGAAATTGAAATTTGGACCTGGGGTCAGGGACAAGGTCAACTCTACCCTAGGTCAGGGTTGAGGTTATCCTTGACCTAGGTCAGGATCGAGGTCATCCTTGACCTAGAAAGTCAAAGTCTCTAGTTTCTTAGAGAAAGTTTCCAGAAAGAGGTTGGAAATAGGGGGAGAGAAGTAGAACAGGGGGAAACTACTAGATCCATGCAAAGACCTAATCAAGGTGCTTGAAATGACCCTAGACCACATACTTGGAGGGATAAATTCTCTTATCATGGAAGTGCTTCCATTTTAAGATGATACATTAAGCCCCCACTTTAGCAAGAGTATGGACTCGATGAAAACTCTTGGTAAAGGAGATCATAATGAAAAGATAATCTTATTGAAATCAAAGGGACAAAGAGATCCTTAAGCCTCTAGGGACTCAAGTCTTTGTCAACTCCAAGATCACAATAAGAGAGACATCTCTAGAGAGAGAGACAGAGAGAGGGTGTGATTACCTTGCCTAATGAGAACTTATATCCCATTGTGAACAACACAAGGAAATGGCACAACTGGAAAGATGGAATTGAACTGCCTAGTGAATGTGGCTACTCACTAGTCAATCCATCAAGGATTCAGTCTCAGGAATATTCTATTCCATAAGAGAAAAGACAAAAACAAAAGAGATCCAGTCTTAAGGACACCTTCGACCTTAAGGGATCAAAATTTTTGAAACTGGAGGGATCAAGAGATCCTAAAATATAAATCCATGCTTTAAGGATTAGTCACTAATCCAAAAAGGGAGAAAAGTATCTTGAAAAATAAAATATGCATATTGAAAAGTACGTGCGTACAATAGGTGAGAAGAGCATATGCCCCCACATTAAAGTCATTGCTAACACTTTAATAGGAGCAATGGCTTTAACGGAAACATAAACAACTTCACTGATTAATTTTCCACTACAAGATACCCCCATACGAAGACAAATCAAGGGAAATACCACATAAACATACAGAGAACATAAAAGGGATCTACCTGTTGTGGGGTCAGTATGATCATAAGATAATATATATATGATATTATTGCAAATGAATTGACATCATTCCCCAAAGAAAGTAGAGCTACAATCACAAAGGAGGAAAGATCACATAAGATATACAAAGAAGAATCTTTTCAGACCATGACCTGGAGACCAAAAAGAATTAGTGCTACCAAGTTGTAGATCCAAGCAAATTACACAAGGAAACATTTACGAACAATAGCATAGGTACAACATAAAATGAAACAACATATGGAAGAATAGAGATACATATAGAGGAATTGTAGAACCATTTTGATTCCTTTATCACCCTACACCAACAGAGTAACAAGGGTCGTATAAAAGAATCTAACATTTAGCAAATACATCACGGGAGAGGCACAATACAATAGGAAAACACACAAAAAACCTACCATAAAGGACAAGCCGATCAAGCATGCCACCTACTCTCCCCATCTCATTCTATATCATTTAGGGAAGGTG
The DNA here is from genome assembly GCA_027943335.1 of Chamaecyparis obtusa. NCBI lineage: Eukaryota > Viridiplantae > Streptophyta > Pinopsida > Cupressales > Cupressaceae > Chamaecyparis > Chamaecyparis obtusa. The sequence continues at coordinate 97,809 of BSBK01006422.1, forward strand.
GGTAACTCACAAGAGGGATTATATCCAACACAGTAGGAATGATAGCTAGTTTCGAACAAGGATCCTCTTGAGAATCTCAATGTTTGATACTAGGTGTAAGTGTTAATTATGATGAAAGAAATATAGGTAAATCAATGTCAATGTCAATAGTCTCATATTCATCATTAACATCATCAAGAGTATCTTCTTCATCCAGATTAATCAACATAGGATCTAAGATACGAATAGAATCATCATAATCATGCATCTTAACATCATTATTAGTAACAACATCATGCATAGGCTTATCAGAAGAATTTTGAAGAACAAAATTATGAGCTTTAGCATAAGCATGACGCTTATTATGAAGTTCATTAGTAGATTGATTATGTTTTTCTTTACTTGAAATATGTTGAGAACTAGGAGGAACAATTACAGGATCCTTCACAGGTTCTATAGGAGGATTAATAGGTTTATCATTAGTCAGACAATCAACAATAGGAGCTTGATTAACAGATGTAGAAGCCATGGATAAAGAAAGTATGGAAGGTGAACAAAAAAGACCACGATTAAGATCCATTAGAGGTACACTTAATTCAAGAATCTTATGATGCTTATAGGCTTGATATGAATGGAAAAGATTATCAGGTCAAGAAGGACATGAATTAGGTAATGAAGGCCAAAATAAGTCAAGAGTAGGACAATCCCTGGGCCTAGAAGGTTGATATAAACTATGATTAACCATCTTTACTTCTTCCTCATGAACAAATTTAAGACATTTATGGATAGGTGAAGCAACAACATGCATGTCATTTAACCATGGAAAACCAAGCTTAACTTGAAACTGATAAGAAGTAGGAACAACAAAAAAGGTAGTGTTCACAATTTTACCACAAAGTTCAACCGATAAGTTAATAGAACCAAATGATGGATAAAGAAAACCATTACAAGTTTGAACCCACACATCAGATGTATCATAAGAATCACATTGCAAATTTTTCATAAAAAGATTTTCTGCAGTAATAACATTGACTAAGGATGTAGGATCAACAAGGAAACCATGAGTAAGTATCTGAGAAATCCTAGCATAAATATAAAGGGGACCATCAGGAGCTTTAATAGTCTTAGAATCATCAAAGGTAATCAAGAGTTCCTGAGGTCTTTTATTCTTAGGTTGTTGTCAAGGTTTAGGTTGAGTCTTCAACTTAGGATTATGTTTTGGTTGAGGTAGAGATAGAACTTGAAGTTGAATTTGAGGTTGAGGTACAGATTGAACAACATGCTCCACTTGATTAACAATGTGATTAAGATAATCCATCTTTGAATCATACACAATGTCCATAGAAGATGGCTAAGTAATGGTATTAGTATCATGCGTGGGTAAAGGATTCATATAGATTTGAAGATTTTGATTCAGAGGAGAGACAAATTTATTCCCACTACCATCAAGATTATCAACAGAGAAGGCATTAGAATCAATTAAGTCTCGAACCTTATGTTTTAAAGAATAACATTTCTTAGTATCATGACCATTCTGACGATGATATTGACAAAAAACTTTAGGATCTAAAGATTTAGATGCAATCATAGTAGGTAAAAGAGGTCGAATAGGAGGTAAAGTAATCATATTAGTAGTTAACAACCTATTCATAATAGAATGTAAAGATTCAAAAAGAGGAGTAAATGTGCGACTTAATAAAAAAGTAGTGGATGCAGAAGTGGCATTGTGAGATACAACAACAACTTGATCAGCAATTGCATTCGCTTGTTTGTTTATCTTGACATAGTTGTTGAATTTTTGAAATTTGTTTGGATTAGGAGCAGCATCACTTTTATCAACTAGAACAAGAGCCATTGGAGTGTTGCTCTCAAATTGACTCACTTGTAATTGATAATGATGAAGCACTGCACAAAGTTGTTGAAAAGAGGTAAATTCAGTAAGAAGAATCTTATCTCTAATATCCTTTTGCAAATTTGAAATAAACATACATTCAATATCAATATCAGGAATATGATAGGAAATTTGAGCATGTAAATGCTTAAATCTACCAATAAATTCAGTCAATTTTTCCTTAGCACTTTGTTTACAATGCATCAAATCAGTCAAAGACACTTGCGGGCCAATGTTGTTTTGAAATTGTTGAATAAAAGAATTGGCAAGTTGTGGAAATGAATCAATAGAATAAGGAGGCAAGGAACAATACCATTGTAAGGCCTTGTCATGAAAAGTTCTAGCAAACAACTTGGCTAAAATCCTATGGTCATGAGCATAATCACTGTAAAGGATTTGAAATGTTTTAACATGATGAATGGGGTCTCCCTTACCATTATAATTATCAAGATGAGGCATATCGACTTGCTAAGGAACAAGAGTACAAATGATGTCTAAGGAAAAAGGACTTCCCATGTCACATGTAGGAATGCTAAACTTTTTTTGAGTCAAGGATGCAAGTTATTGATGTAAGGATGACACAGTTTGAGCCAAACTGATGATTGTTGAAACATTAGAGGAAATAGGAGGAGTAGCAACATTAGAAACACTAGGTAAAGTATATAAAGTTGGAGGAATATATAGAAGACACAACTGGAGGAACACTTGGAACAACAGTTGGAAGAGGATTGGAATAAGTAAAAGGAACATTATAATAAGAAGGTTGTGATGTAGGAAGGGACACAGAAGGAACACTCATAGGAATAGAGGGAACCATCATAGTCACCAAAGAAAGAGTATAGGTAGGAATACTAGGTAAAGGAACAAAAGAAGGTTCTATACTAGTGACAGGAGGAATCAACCCTAAATCTTGAGCTTCTTGAGCTAAAGGTTTAACATTTTAATGCACAAGATGAGTAATACCACGCAAGAGGTTAACACCTTGATCACTATCATGAAGGACTTTCTTAAGAGCCTCTATAGCTTGAATAGAATCTTGATTATGGTTTTCTTGAAGAAGCCAATTACCCATTTTATCAAGTTTAGTTGAAAGTTTTTGGACTAGTCCAGGAGGAACTCTTAAAGTATCATCCTCATCATGAGATGAGTGAGAAGAGTTTTTCTCCATAGTGGGATTGGAATCATGAAGAATCAAATTATCATTTGGGATCCTAAGGAAAGGAGAGGAAGAGTCAAGATCAAAGGCACCCATGATTCTATGACTTCATCTAACCAGAATGTTATAAGTAGGACTAAAGGTAGTAAAGCTCATATACCAATGCAATGCAAATGAACTAAACTAACACAAAATATTTTGATTTTATATGAGATGCAAACACACAAAAGAAATCTAATACATGGAAGATCTAACACCATAAAACACAATAGGGCATCTAATTCCACAAAAGAAAAGGGGTAAGTATATTGGGTTCACCAAAATGAATAGGATGAAAATGTGAATGGGGTTGAATGGTATGATATGAAAGGGGGAATATAGGACCTATCCTTAATCCAAATTCCCAAAAGGAAAGATCCAAATGGATTAATCACAAAGAGGTGATCAATGCACAAATGAATCAAATAATGGAGAATATGAATAAATGAGGAAATCCTATAATCTACTATGGAAAGTATGTATTCAAAATCTTAAATAAATATAAGGCAAAAATTAACCTCAAAATAGGGAAAATCTGGAAAATGGTGATTTTTGATGTTTGTACATAGTTTTGGGAAATTCTGCAACCTGCTCCAGATTGGAAATGCTAAGACAGAGAAAACCCATAAATTTTTTGTCCTTCTGAGGTTAGGTCATCTTTGACCCAGATAGCGGGGCACAATCTTACCCCGGGGCACAATCTTACCCCCCATTGAAGGTCATCCCTAACCTAAAACAACTCTAATGGAAATTCTATTCACTGATCTCGGAAGTTCACCGAAAAGGGTATCCAGATCTGAACTTCAATTCACTGTCCTATACGAGTATTTGCAAGATAAATGGTTTTTGTTGTTTGGATGGGGGGTTTTCCTTGGTCAAACCCCAGTTTGGAATCAACCTTGAAATATAATTGAAACTGCAATATGTATAAACAAAGTAAATGAAACTATTCACCTTGCTTATGTTGAAGTCCTTGTGGAGGATTTGAATCCTTGAATCCACAAGTAGGGATGCTCCAAATGAATGTAGGATGTCTCAAATCAATGGAATTAGATCTTCAATACCAATCTTGAATGTTTCTTTGCATAGGGAGAGGCTTGGATGAATGTGGATGGAGAAATCTTCAACCAGAGGGCTCCAAAGAGATTGAATCCTTCAATGGATAACAATGGATCTCCTTGATGAATGCTTGAATACTTGAGGAATTGATTGCTTGAATTATTGAATTCACTTTCTTGCACCTGAGAGCTTGATCATGAAATTTCTTGAGATGAGATGTGTGAGATCATGAAGATGAGATGGAGAAAATGAGACAGGAAGTCTTCCTTTTATAGTGATCTAGGGCACAAACTTCTAGAGGGGCCAACATTGGGGAATTAAATTCCAATTAGGCATTAACCCTTTAGAAATGGACCAAGATTAAATGCAATTTAAGGGTTTACCATTCCAAAATCTGAAACAGCTGACCCAAAAGTGGGGAAATGAATCTTTCCGAAACCTGACATCCTGAAACTTCTGAAAACTAAAATTTGGACCTGGAGTTAGGGATGAGGTCAACTCTACCCTAGGTCAAGGTTGAGGTCATCCTTGACCCTTCAGGTCATCCCTGACCTAGAAAGTCAAAGTCTCCAGTTTCTCAGAGAAAGTTGCTAGAAAGAGGTTGGAAACATGGGGAGAGAAGTAGAACAAGAGGGAAACTACCAAATCCATGCAAAGGCATAATCAACATGCTTGAAATGACCCCATAACACTTACTCAGAGGGATAAACACTCTTATGATGGAAGTGCTTCCATTTTAAGATGATACAATGTGTGAGATCCACCTTTAGTGCTCTTATCACATTATCATCCTCTCATTGTTGCACATACTTTTATGTACAATGGAGGATGATCCACCTTTGGTGTACATGTTATTCCACTTAGTGTGGTTGATAGCTTATCATCTCCTTATCATGTAGTCTTATTGCATTGCCTATATATTTAGGCACTCCTACTTTTTATTCAATTCAATTGGCTATAATCAATTATTTAATCATTTTTCCTATCTCTCTTGTGCTATCTCTTGAGCTTCTAGATCTTGGCATTTTAATATTTTCTTTAGGAAAATTCTTACATGGTATCAGAGTCAGAAGATTTCATTGCATAGCCATTGGAGAGCTCATTGTTTCAACTTTTAGAGGGCCACAATTCAGATCCAGGATCAACATTTTATGGGAGCATTTTGAGCAAGATTAGACCTCACCATTGCATCTGGGTGGCTATTTCCATAAATTTTAACTATAAATATGCCTACCTTCGGCAAAAGTTAAATTTGAGGCAATTTTTTTTTGCAAATTGGACCCCTAAGGCCGATCTAAAAATTTGGAACACTTTGGGTCAAATTTGACATGGGCATTACAATCAAAGTGACCAAAAACCTTAGTAAAGTAAAACCATGTGCCACAAAACCATGTGAACATAATACCATTGACTCCACATTTAATATTGGGTATTGTAGCATCATAAATTGTATCTACATATAATTTTGAGCTCACATAGGCCTCATTTTATCATTTCTAGTTTTTCATGTCCAATCATGTTCAATCATGCTCGCACTAGCTTAAAATAAGACATCATCATTGTATTATGGACCTTATGTCCTTGATCTTACCTATATTTGGAGGTCAAGATAGTCTGGGGAAACCTTGCCCCAAGGTAGGGTTCTTGGGGAAACCTTGACCCAAGGAATGGTCCCATGAGGTGACATTTGCCAAATAAACAAGGTCCAAATTTGAATAATCAAATGGCTAGTTTTTAGGAGCGAGGAGACTTCTTTCATATCATCCTTCATTGAAATTACAACCCCAATTCAAAGGGAAAAGTATATAACAAAGCTTACAAACCCTCATTTTCATAAGGCATCCAAATCCAACAAACACTCAAGCACTTGAGGAACATTTCATCCCACCATATTTTTTAGATCTAACATTTTGACAAGATTCAACAACCTTCACGCAAATAATGTATTTCTTTATTATTTCCTTTTTAGGTTTTGTCAAGTCATGTTATTGTAACAACACTTGTGATCACATTCAAGAGCATTGAATCAATAGGGTATAAGGTTTAAATACTTCATTTTTAAATTTAATCCTTGCTACTTTATAATGTACTTTCATTTCAATTTAGGTTCTTTCAATTTTATGATTAATTTCAAGCTAGGGTTTGACCTAGGAAAAGCCCCATCAACCCAACAATTTACCTTCTTTTTGTGTGCAAGTGTTAGACTATGAAGACACAAGTTTGGATTCAAACTAAGGAGATAGATCAAATCTACATATTAACCTTTCATAGATTCAAAAAAGAAGAGTCTCGATTGCCCCAACCAAATGATTCTTGGATACTTTTGATAAAACTTTCAGGGAAACATCTAAGTGAAATTCTAATCCCAAATCTTCCAAGTCTATATACATCTTGTGCTCCTAGGTCAAGATGGAAAACTAGTCCCTTTGATTCCAGCCCAAATTCTAACAACAGGTTCCTCTTTGCCTTTCATTTCTAGATCTACTTGCATTGTCTGCATATTTGATTTATGTAATTTTATTCATGTTGAAAACCTTCATTTTCCCTTCTTTTGTCCTAGCCCTCACATCCATTCTACATAATTTTAGTATCATTTTCAATTCCCTACAAGGACCGTTGAATATACTTTGTGCCCAATCTCTTGAGCTAAGTGAATCACTCTCCCTCAATAATAAATAAAGTGAAAATAGGTAGTATGCAATCATAAGCTAGTGAACCCTACTTCCCCACCTTACATTTTAGTGAACCCAATGCTTCGTACTTCTCATTTTTCAGGTTTGAGTTTTCATTACAAAATTCACTTAGTTTTCTATTCCATATATGATAACATTGCTTCTAAGTTATATTTACTAAAATCATGTATTAGATAATAGATTCTTTCATTTCATGTTGCTTGTATTCATTCATAACACTCTTACTTATTGTATCATAAGGATTCCAAAGATTTTTCCTACTTGTAAATTATTTCTAAAAGATTTTATCCATGTTTCATGTTGTTATATAATATCATTTTTAAGAAAGTTCATGAAATGTATAGATCTCATAAGAGATTTTATAGAAAATGGCAATCATAAAGATGACATTGAAATGAATAAAACTTGTACCTTGTAGTGCCCACCCATAGTTTTCTTTTCAGTTATTTTCCCAAAATCTTTTAGGTCACTTTTATACGTGTGTTGATTATTTCAGTGATATTTGGATTATTAATTTGATTACTTATGAACCTTTGGATAATGTGTTATATTGTGTATTTACAATTAGATGAATATGGTTATTCTCATGTCAATTTAAATGCTTATGATGATGTATATGTTATGGCTATTTCAAGATGGTAATCTATATGTTAGGATGTTATTTATATTATGGTTTTATTAACCCCATACTTGCATGTGTATGGTTGGTGTGTATGTTTATATTTCTATTTGATGTGCCTGTTGTGGTTGAGGGACAAAGTCGTAGTTACTTTCTTGTGAGATCCACACGATTGGTTGATCCCCCCCATTGTCTATTATATATTTATACATGTATGTACATGCTCATCTTTTATGCAAGATTTTAGGTACCAGACCTCGACTTCCCTAAATTGTTAGGATGAGTGTGCCCTATCACAAAATCTCAAATGGTAAGAGAGGGGAGATAACATACAGGTCCAATCCAAACCCAAACCATTTATTGTCCTAAATTAAGGGACATGTTTATGATTGAGTTTCCTATCTGAATTCATTAAAGTGATGTGAATTCATGAATCCTTTCCATCAATATGAATTTGGTGTTTTGGTTTAGTCAGTTATTTCTCATGTTGTATTTTTGAGTGGTTTAATGTGATTTTATTTTATTATAGTTAAGTGATTCAAGGGTAAGGAAAATTTTGGTTGAAGAAGTGTGAGGTGGGTGATCTAGATTCCATTAGGTATGTGACGTAGTGCAAGGCCAAGAGAATCCGTAAAGGAGATGTCCAAGCCCCTAGCTAAACAACCACACAAAGGAATCATAATAGGAAATTGGATCTAAAAGAAAACATATATCTTTATTCATCAACAACTAATTACATGAAATGTGTCAGGCTGTAAGGCCTTCCCAGTTACGACCAAATACAAAGCAAGAAATAATTCTGTAAGATCCCTCAAGATCCAACTCCAAGCTCTAACCCTAGCTAGCCAAATCTGCAATAATAGGCTACAACAATCTGGTAGGAACCCCAACAAGATCTAAACTTGTGCTCCCAAGAAACCAAGAAATCTTCTTGTTCCCAAGCTCTCAAGCTACTAACTCTGCTAATCTTCATAGATTGACCTCTGGTACTCCCAGATTGATCACCAATCTACTACTGCCTAATACTCTACCCATACCCTCCTTAAATACACTTCTTCATCCACAAGTCAGTTGGAAGAAATAATTAACTCCTAAGCCCAAGTTGGCTCCCAAACAAACAAATATTAAATACAATACAAGTCAGCTCTCAAATAGCCTTACAAATAATTAATTTTCCATGTTGGTCTCTAGATCGACATAGGAGAATACAACATAAGCTACCCACATTAAATACAAAAAGTCAACCCACCAAATCTCCAAGAACTCCAGTCGGTAAGCCAAACTACCGAGCGTTAGTAAAAATACCTGAGCACCACAAGAATCATCCAGCATAGGAAATGTCGAGCACCAAAAGTTTTCTGAGTCCTTCAACAACTGAGCTCCCTTCAACGATAGAGCTCCTTGGTCAATACTAAAACCAAACAATACTGCTTCAAATGAGCCCTCCAAAGCAACTACCAAGCACTCCTCCAAGAACTCCAAAGTAGTCACCGAGCCAAGCCAAGATGCTCCTACATCAAACTCCCTAGGTAAATAAAAAAGTGTGTCCCACACTTTGATACCAAAAGAATTCTTTGCATCCAGCTTCATCTTCACCAAAGGCTTCTACTCCAGCTTTACACTAGGCTTGCCAATCCACAAAATGAGAAAAATAAACAAGTCCATTAGACAAGTCCTCCTTAACCGATCTACAACCAACCAATCAACATGTTCAACATAAAGAAAAAACTGAACCTTCCACTCATCATCAAGTATCAAGTCAACATCCCATATCTAGAACTCATCACAAGACTCATTACTATCAACTAGCAACTCAAGTCCACAACCAACAAACAACATTTGCACCATAACACCAAACAAAAGCAATTTGGTAACACCATCATCACAAAGGTGTTTAGTAATAGATAACTCTTCACCAAAAATAACCTGATCACTCTCAACCAGATGCTCTACAATATCGATGTCAGACACAACTGAATGAACATGAAAACCAATCTTCTCACCAACCTTAAAAAGGTCAACAACAACGTCAACAAATACATGTATCTCAACAAAACTTATAAGTTTCTCTACAGGTTTCATATCAGACTCCACCAACTGACCATAAAAACTAATCTCACATACCTCTTCAACCTCCACACTATCATAAGAAATATTGTCAAGATGTCTTCTCTCTCGAACCAGTCTTCTAACTGACCAAATAACTTTCTTTCGAATTGGTAGACTCTAGCTCTAGTAATGTCTACAAAGCTCAACAACACTTTTTGATGTAGGAGCATCTAGTTATCAACCTGGTTCTCCATACAGTTTAGAAAATCTACTTCCCACTGAGCAAACCTCTCAGAAATATTTTCTTCCACCACATCACGAAGAGCAACAATCGCACCAGGGTCCAATCCTCTCAGAGACATCTCCCAAATATTTTTAGAAACCCTCTACAATAAGCCCTAAACTAACCACCTTGTGACAACCTCCAAGCTATATGCAAGTCACATCACAACCTACCACCTTGCATGAACAACTAGGCCACAATTTCACAAGTTTAGTAACACAGATCTGCAACTTAGACCACACATAAGCTCTTCACTCAGAGAAATCCACTCTTCTATGAAGTCAAACTTTCTCCTAACAAGATCATCTCACTCTAATAACACTTGACACAATGCAAGGCCAAGAGAATCCCCAAAGGAGATGTCAAAGCCCCCAACTAAACAACCACACAAAGGAATCACAATAGGAAACCAAATCTGAAAGAAAATAGATATCTTTATTAATCAACACTAATTACATGCAATGTTCTAGGCTGTAAGGCCTTCTCGGTTATGGCCAAATACAGATAAAGAAATAGTTCTGCAAATCCCTCAAGATCTAACTCCAAGCTCTAACCCTAGATAGGCAGATCTGCAACAACAGGCTACTACAATATGGTAGGAACCCCAACAAGATCTAAACTTGTGCTCGTAAGAAACCAAGCAATCTTCTTGTTCCTAAGCTCGCAAGCTACTAAATCTGCTAATCTTCATAGATCGACCTCTGGTACTCCTAGACTGATCACCAATCTACTACTACCTACTAATCTACCCATACCCTCCTTAAATACACTTCTTTAGCCACAAGTTGGCTGGAAGAAATAATTAAATCCTAAACCCAAGTTGCCTCCCAAATAATAAATATTAAATGCAATACAAGTCAGCTCTCAAATAGCCTTATAAACAATTAACTCTCCATGTTGGCCTCTAGATCCACATAGGAGAATACAACATAAGCTACCCACATTAAATACAACAAGTAGGCCCACCAAATCTCCAAGAACTCCAGTCGGCAAGCCAAACTACCAAGTGTCAGTAAAAACAACCGAGCACCACAAGCATTATCAGGCATAGGTTCTATTAAGCACCAGAAGTTTGCCAAGTCCTTCAATGATCGAGCTCCCTTCAACGATCCAGCTCCTTGGTCAATACTAAAACCAAGAAAAACTTCTTCGACTAAGCCCTCCAAAGAAACTACCGAGCACTCCTCCAAGAACTCCAAAGTAGTCACTGAGCCAACCCAAGATGCTCTTGCATCAATGTGTGGTGAAATGGAAAGTGTATGACAATGGCAGTAGGACAACATGGCTAGGATCGACTAGGGATACTATGATTGCAATGAAGATAGCTGAGATAAATGAGATTGGGGTGGTATGAAAAAATGGTACTTATTGTTGCCTGTTTCTTGCTAAGGGAATATGACGACTTCAGGAAGTGGAAGTAGCAGGGACACAATGCCATCGAGATTGCCCAACCTCTCCAATTTTGATTCTTGATGGACTTGATTGTGTGAATAAATAACTAAATCTAATTAAATATAGAAGTATTAATATGAGGGTATTTAATTAATGAGAACTAGTTAAATACATTCTTTACTTAAAAAGACTTAATTAAAAAAGTCTAATTGTTGAAATAAAAGATTAAATTCATTATTAAATCTAAAGTTGAAAATTAAAAGCATAATTAATGAATTGATATTTGATTATCAATTCCATAATTATTAATATGTTAAAAAATAATAATTGTTAATAAATAATTAAAATATAATTTAAGTTGCACATTCAATTTAGTAAAATTGAATTAGGAATTTAAGTTTAAAGTTGAGTTAAGAATTGATAATTAAAAAGTGCATATTTATTATTATAATTAATCATGCAATATAATTTGATAAAAACAAGGTTAAGAGTTAAGTACTATTTTCTGATTAGGAGTTGCATGTTGAGTTCTGTTTGGGGGGATTTTCATTATTAGGAATTCTTTTAGCCATTATTCACACACAGGTTTGGAGGAGGCTAGATTTTGGAGAGAAATTGTTGGGATTGTTTGAAGGATTATTTTCAAAGCTTAGGATAAATTTGGAATCTTCGAGTCTTCAATTTGGCCATTTTTGTTTTAGATCTTCTTATGGATTTTCAAGTAGGGTTTGAAGAACCCATGTTAATTTCCTTTCGAAAAGATTGTCTACATTGCGTCTAGAATGCTTGTTGAATGCTTGATTCTATTATTTCTTAATTTTCCATTATTTGGTTTGAATTGGTTATTAAAATTTTGTGTCAAAAATTTGAGAGAAATTCAAATCTAGAATGTTTTATGATTTAAAATATTAGAAAATTATGCCTGTTGAAACCCTAGGTTGTTCTTAGCAAAATTCTCCATGTTTTGGTTTTAGAAAATCATATTTTGATTATTAGTTAATTTGGAATTAAGGGAGAATTTTATTTTAGATGTTTTGTGTAAACCCTGGAAAATTTCGTTGAGAAACAATAGGAAGATCAATAGATTTGTTTAGTTAGGGTTTGGAAAATTTTAGAAAACCATTGAAATAATTCTTTTTTTAAAAGGGAATTATTAAATCTGTCTTATTATTTGCATTCAATTGGAAAATGAATTTCCCTAATTATGTGAAATTAAATTATTGAATCAATTTGAGTAATTGTTTTAATTAAACAATAAAAATAGAATTTCTATGTTTTAAAAAAAAGTGTTGCTCTCTATTTTGGCATTTTACAATCTCTGACAAAGAACTTAAAAAAAATTAAAAAAAATATTTTCTTTTTAGTGGTAAGTTAACTGAGTGTGTACATTTCATCTTATTGCATGATCTGATTTGTGAGCCTACGTAGGTTAACTAAGATTATAGGAGGGGAGTGGCTTGCAATAGGCGTCGACGCCCACAAGTGGCTACTAGGATAACTTATTGCAAGTGACTTAATAAAGTGATAACTAAATGACATTGAGAGTTTAAAATGAATTAATAAGATAATGTGTGCCTCTCTCATGCTTGAGTACTTGATTGAGGTTTTGACTAGGATGGGAGTGGGAAGATGCTTGATTGGATATGGTATAGTTGGTAACTCATCTACATGACAAGATTACTGATACCACATAGAGTCACTAGGGTGTTGTGGCCTAGAGAGACTACCAGGATAAACTTAGAGTTGACTCATGTGATGACACTTCTATTTATGCATCTTAGGTTTCCTACATGTGTTGGTTGCCTTTGGTTGAGTATGTTTTACCTTGATATCCTATTGTACTTTTTGAGTTAGAAATATGTCAAGATACCTTCCTTAGGTTGTACAGTGGTTGATTGTTTGGAGTTTGGTATCTAAGTGGGGTCTATTATTGTCTTTTCAACACGATGGGAGTGGACCATTTAGGTTCCACAAGATCGGGTGGTAGTGATTCTTTTACCATTTGAAAATCTAACATTCTTATACTAGTGCTGGATGATCCTTGTAGAATTTGTACCTTCTTCTTCATCATTGTTGGAGATGTATCCTATCTTCCTTATATTATGTTCTTGTATCATTGTATGAGTTATTTTTGGAGATATCATATTGTACTTTGTGTTGATTGTGTTACATACCATACGACATGTATAGAGGATGTCTTTCATTATAGATACCTTGCAGTATCATTTGTATCAAGATTCCATGTATATGATGTTGTACTTATTTACATTATGTAGAGACCTTGTATGATTGTTACATTAAGTAATTTATTTAATATTTACATAATCTACATCAAGGAACCCTTGAGATTTGTAATCTATGTTTGAGTTGTACTTGTATGTATGAGTTATAATTGTATCGTATTGCTTTCACATTGTTGAACATTGTTGTTGTTATTTGTAAACTCTTAAGAAAAAAATTATTCTGTAAATGTAGTAGCATTTTTAGGTTAATTTCTATTGGGTTCCCTAGTAAGGTATTACATACCTCTCCTAGGCTATCTTTTGTTAATGGGGATAAAATCAATTCTCCTATCAATGATCTCCACAATATAGATAAAACATCAAAGATTAGTAATAGATTCTCTCCTTAAAAAGATACTTTGGTGCAAGAGGGAAAAGTTAAACATGTTAATCTTAGTACATCAATCACTTTAGATTCTATTTATTCTCCAAGATCTTATCTTAACCATCAAAATATTTAAGGAAAGATGATGTTATGCAATTTATTTGGGATCTATCTCCTAAGATTCATAAATAACTGATTACATGTAATGTGCCATGCCCTAAGGCCTTCCCGATTATGAACAATTACAAAGCAAGTAACAGTCCTGCAAGATCCCTCAAGATCCAATTCATACCCTAACCCTATCTAGCATGATCTGTAAGAACATGCTACAATAATCTGGTAGAAATCTCCAACAAGATCTAAACTTGTTCTCGCAAGCCACCAAACAATCTCCTTGTTCGTAAGCCTTAGCCACTAGCTCTGCTCATAATTCACAACTTCAGATTCCTAACTGAATCTCTGCTCTTTTCTCTCATTGCCCACAACAACTACCCCAGACCCTTCTTAAATACACTTCTTTAGCCACCAGTCGGCTAGAAGAAAGAAATAACTTCTAAGCCCAAGCCAGCTCCTAAAACAAACAATTATTAAATGCAATACAAGTCAGCTCTCAAATAGCCTTACAATTAATTAATTCTCCATGTCGGCCTCTAGATCTACCTAGGAGAATACAATATAAGCTATCCACATTAAATACATGAAGTCATCCCACCAAATCCATGAGAACTCTAGTCGGTAAGCCAAACTACCAAGCATCATAAAAAAAACAACCGAGCAAGCTAGGCATCAATGAGAAATCATATCGACCGAGAACCACAAGCATCACCGAGCACAAGTTTTGTTGAGCACCAGAAGTTTTTATGAGTTCCTTTAGTGATTGAGTCCTTCAGTTATCAAGTCCCTCAAGTAACACTACAACCAAACAACACTCCTTCGACTAAGCCCCTCGGTCAACACTATAACCAAGCAACATAGGAACAAAACACTCCAACATATAGGATTTCCAACTACCCTACGATGCTCCTGTATCAATTAATGTTACAAGTAATTAAAATGACTAAAATGTAGAAAGTGATGAAGAGGTTAGACATTTATGTCAAATCTAAGAAGAAGGACAATTCTTTAAAACAAGTTGTATCCACTGTTGCTAGCACTTATGATACAATTAGACATAAACATTTTTCTAAAGATAGGAATGTGGCATGCCAAGAAATACCAATAAATTTTGTAAACAAAACAATTTCTGATAAAATAATGATGAGTAACACAAGTGACTATCTTAATATTCATCGTAAAACCTTGGTGAGAGCTATAAAGAGAAGAGTTAACTTTGAAAGTGATTTGACAAACAATTTATGGATTTATGGTGGTAGAATCCCAAGGTTTGATATGAAACTTACTAGTGAACTCAAAACTTTGATTGAAAATATTTGGCACGATAATACAAGAGTATCACCTAATGCCAGAGATATTCTTAAATTAAGAGTTGAATCAAAAGTTTGTGATCCACACCCAAAACATCTTTTGGACATGACTCAAACTGAATTGTACAAAATAAAAATGGATGATAAGGTGTTGACTATTATCATTAGGCAAAGATTTTTTAAAAAGTGTAAACCTTGGTATGTAAGGGTTAACAAGGAAAGAGTCACATGTTGTTACAAAACTCATGTTCAATTTCGTTAACATTATGATGTATTTCAATGTATACATGCTACCATGCTTACTAATGAAATGTTGTAGGAATGTGGTATAAATATACCACCTCAAATTATAAAGGAGTTCATATTAGGTTTGTTTTGTAACCCACCTAACATGAGAAATAAATTTTATTTTCTTGATGCATGTGTTTCTAGTGTATGTGATATATGTGGCAATCTTGGATTGTTAGATGAATGTTTGCATGGAAATCCTTCAACTAATTTTGGACAATAATTACTTGATGTAAAAAGATTTAAAACTATTGAATATCCATTGAAGGATGAAAAGGTTGGAAGACAGTCCGATTTAATTATTGAAAAATCTAGTGATCATGCATTTATGAATGAATTTAAGAGTAATATCATACCTAAATATGTGAAACACTCTCAAAATTCTAGATGGCTTGATGGATAGTTTCGCATATAAATGAATACATTTCCAGTTGGTAGTATACTTTCAGTCATTGAATTTACAAAGAACTACACACTTGCACCACAAGATGAGGTCCAAGCACAATATTATAATTTAGTGCAAGTAGCAATTTATATTTATATTGTCTATAGGTGTAATCACCTAAAAATGGACAAGACAATTAAAGGATAAATCAAGGAAAATCAAAGCAAATCAATGACAAGATTGAAGCAATTGAATCACAATGCATAATTAGCCAATCAAAATTAAAATAAAGTCTTAATTCAAGATAAATTAAAATTGAGAGCATTTTAATCAAATGAAATCAAATCAATGTGCAATTAAATAAATTAATTGTATAGTTTTGGATTAAATCAAATTCAACCCATTCAAGGGGTACATGGCTAAATAAATCAATTTAAATCAATTAATAAATCCTAATTTCTCTCAACAACCACCAAGGGAGGAAATTCAATCAACCAATAGGATTTGAGGAAAGACATTCACATGGATCAAGCCAAATTCAATCTCAATCACTCAAAGTGAAAGAACATCTTGTCCATTCATCTTTTCTACTTGTCCCAAGATTTGAGGACACAAACTTTGCATTGTCTTCAAAGGGTGGAACCAAAGACTCAACTCAGGCTTAATCATGATCAACTACACTACATCCCCTACCATTGCATTAATTTATAAAAGGAAGACCAAAATCCTCATAATTCAGAACCACACATATGAGAATTGCATAGAACCTCTTGTATTTTATAGCAAGAAAGGCATTTTAAGAGCTTAAGTAGCATTCAATTTGAATTAATTGTTAGCTTTAGCTTAATCTTTATCATTTCTCATTCTAGGACTATCATTAATGGTAGCTTGCTGAGAGCTTCTATTAACACTCTTAGATAGAGAGCCATAGGATGCTCAATTGATCTTTCTTTTTCTAATTAGTTTCTATATTGTGGTTTATTTAGTTTCTATTTCATTTATTGTCAATACTAATTCTATGAAGGTACATTCCCTTGTACACAAAATGGTGCCCATCATGGGGTGCAATGCTTCACTTTACTAAACGCTCAGGATTATTTCATTTTTATCAAATTTGTGCATGTTTAACTCTCAGGTTTTTTAGGAAACAATGCTTTTGAGAGCTCAAATGATGCTTTTGCACATTTAAATGGTGCTTTCCAGCATTGTTTCAATGCTTTCATGATAAATTAGTGCATTTTTGCGCTGATCCACGATGCTTTCAATCCTTCTATTATCTATCTTTCATTCTTGTAGTGCCTTTGCACAGATTTATAGTGCTTATTCCCTAACCCCTGAGTGTTTATGCAAATTTACTAAGTTCTTTTACAACATTTTTACCTCTTTTGATAGATTCTACAGTGCTTTTATTAGTTATTTGTGCGCTTTTGAGTTTATTGACAGAGTTGAAACAACGCTTTTACTCAGATTAGAAACGCTTTTAAGTAGTAAAATAATGCTTTTAAGTATTGTAGGAGCACTTTTGCATAAACTGTTAATTTGCATAATTTGACTATGGTAAAATGATTTGTATGACTCTGTAGGATGTCTGATCACAAAAAAATGAAGAAACCAGAGAGCAGATTCAACCAAGAAGGGAAGGCTTTAACTAAGAAAATCAAGAAGGAGAACTTTGTTCACATAAAATCGGTTCTTGAGGATTCACAAGAGGAGGAAAATCAGGTTTATGAAAACTACCTTAAAATTGTAGAAGCATATATAACTAATTTTGTATCACTTAATTACATTTTCTTACCTTAGTTCAAGTTTTTCTGAAAATTTGCAAATAAGGCTTTAGATTCAATTCAAACTTTGCTTCTTCAAATTCATTTTGGGTTTCTTCATTGTGGCTGTTTTTGTTGACTAACTTTGCTGGAGGAAAAGCACATTGGAAAGGAACTATAGCCAAGGTAAGCCAAAAATGACAAAAATCACTCAAAAATGCCCCTAGCCTATGCTAGCTACAAGGAGAGGTAAGCCTCAAACTAGTGAATATTTTCCCTTAAATTGTGGCATTGGTGCATTTGAAAATCTAGTAATTACAAAACAACCTCTCTTTGTTTGGAAAATTTAACATTTAGGCCTATGCTCTTCACTTCTTCTAGTGAATAAAATGCCAAAGTTGTTGAACTTTTAATTAAGAAAAAAGGTTGAGGAAATCAAGCACATAAAATCAAACCCCCTTGTTTGTAGAAGAGAGTAGAAATACTCAATTCTCTTTAGTTAGTGGGCTAGTAATTGAACCGTGTTTATTGTGTTTGAGAAATTAAGGAAAATTTAGGGATATGCTCTTCACCTTTTGGTGAATCAAATTCCCAAAAACTTGTTCTTAACTCCATTTCCTTGCTTTATATGAACATGCTAGAACATTAGTGGGCTCGCCTCCCAAGAAATTGCCTTAATAAGGCCAGTGAGAGGGATAACCCAAAGTGGGATATGCTTTCTTTTACTGTGAGAATCCAACCCACTATAAAATGAAACACATACATCCTTAATGGGGTGTGTGACAAAGGGATTTTAAATTTTTGAACTTCCTCGAGTAGTCCTAACAGATTGCACAAAACTCCAACATACCAATGGTGGGAAGCTCCTTAACATACTTGGGGGATGGAATTTTAAGATCCATTTTGAATGGAATCTATATTAAATCCTTGATAAAATAGCAAGACCACCTTTTAGAGCCATGTTTACAAACCAAATCTTGTGCTAGGTAGGTGCTTGAAGTTTCTTTTTGTGCAAAACCCATGACAACGTTCTTTCAAATCAAACATTTTGTGTTAGTGGGTAAAAAGAGACAAGTGGATGTGTGATTGTTGTGTTTTAAATACATAAACAAGTGAGAGAGATATCTATTGAAAGTTCATCTTACATTTTTAATCTCTTCAATTTAAAATCAACAATTCTCGAATCAAGGATCACTCCAAATCAAACCCTTGTTGGATGCCAATTTCCATGCAGTCCCACACATTTAGGGTATCTTTACAAGGAGATAGCACTCTTGTTGCAAGTGAAGGGTAAGAAGTTGAGTACCAAAGTCTTTTCAAAGGTCCTAATCAAGAGGAAATTTTTCCAAACTTATTCAAAAAAAGACTTGGAAAAATGGATAGAAACTCTGCATATCATAATTACCAACAAGGAGGAAACACTCATAATATCAACAATACCAATCATAATCCCAAAGAAACACTTGAATAAAAAGTTGAGAAAGAAGCCCAAGACCATGAGTTCCTAGAGGTCATGGAGAAATTAATAGATAGGGATAGGGAAATTTTTTTCCTAAACCTAGCCCAAGCAGGAGTAAAGCTTCCCCATGATTTTGATATAGAACAAATTAAGAAAGATCAAGAGCAAGATGACCCCATGAATGCTATGACTAGGAAAATAAAGGCCTTCCAAGAACAAATTGATACCGTAAAAAAGGCAGCCAAACCTAAGGCCTTTTCCATTGAAGCTTTGTGTCCTTTCCCATTTGACAAAAGCTTAGTTATGGTACCCTTTCCCTTTAATACCATTTTTCCTAAGTATGATAAATATATGGGTAAAACAGACCCACATGATCATCTAAGGGAGTTTTGTGCCCTAAGCATTGAGTTCATGCACAATAATACATACCTAATGAGACTCTTTCCTAGGAGCTTAGGATGTCCCACCATGGAGTGGTTTTCAAAATTACCCTAAGGAATAAAGACCTTTGAGGAGTTAGCTTCCAAGTTTGTAACCCATTATTCTTATAACATTGAGCATGAAATCACAATGCTCAAATTGTGTGATACCAAATAGAAAGATGGAGAATCCTTCTTAGGATTCCTACAAAGGTGGAGGACCATTTTCGCAAGGTATCCACGAAGTATCCTAGAGAAAGAGAAGATGGAAATCTTCACAAAAAATTTGACCATGGAAATGAATTATAAATTAAAACTCCAATGTCACCCAACATTTGAAAACCTCATAAAAAATGGGATCAAGATTGAGGATGTATTGGTCAAGAGAGGTGAAATAAAATTATATAAAGATAACAAATCCAATAACACCAACACCAACAACAATAATAATTATGTGCCTAAATATGTGAATAATCAAGGGTCCAACAATCACAATGATAAGTCTAAGTAATGGATAAGGAATAACAACAAAAACCTTGTGAATGATGGAGTTGTGGAGGCCCACAACCGAAAGGCAACCCCTTTTACCCTACCATATGGAGCGAATTCTTCAAATAATGTTAATCAATCAAATAAAGCTCCCAACAATTCCAATAATTCCAATAACAATTCCAACAATTCCAACAATAATGCCAATAATTCTGATAATAATGCTAATGGGAATAAGTCAAAACCCTCTTACTCCACCTATAACAAAATAAAATTCACCTACCTAGGTGAACCTTTGGAGAATGCATTAAGGACCTTGGTTACTAACAAAATTATCACATTACCCGACGTGAGAGATTATGAACCTCAAGTTAAACCTGATTGGTGGAATGATTCTCATCAATACAAATATCATCAAAATAGAGGTCATCCAACAAATGAATGCATGAGGTTAAAACACTTAGTGCAAGATTTAATTGAAAATGGAACCATCAAAATTGAAGGGCCTCAAAATAACGAGGACCATATGGCCTTCAAGAATCCCTTTTTGAACCATGAAAAGGGTGAGTCATCTAATGCTAGTCAAAATAAAAAAAGGCAATGAGAAAGTAAACTTTTCTCATACTTATGATAACATGATAAATACTCTAAGAGAACAGGATCATACCAGAAATGTTATCATAGTAAAGGAGAAGTTAAGAGAAGCATCATCAAATGTTGTCACTAGGGGGCAAGCATAAAAAATTATCCTACCTACTAATGCTCCCAAAATTGTGTTACCAAACCAAGCTTCAACCTCATCATCAAAACAATACAACTTGGTTGATCAACTACAAAGAACTCCTGCTCAAATCTCTATTCTTGAGTAACTCAAATTGTCACCAACTCATAAAGATATCTTGGAGAAAGCCTTATTGGAAACTAATGTGCCTCTAAATTTGGAGGTAGAAAAATTTAAAAATATGGTAGGACACCTAATTGCACCCCATTGCTTATCATTTTCTGAGAAAGATGACATGTCCCTTAATCATCCTCAAAATCTGCCTTTGCACATAGAAGTCTTGATTCATAAGCATAGGGTGAAAAGAGTGCTTATAGATGGAGGAGCTGGCCTAAATATTTGTACCCTTAGCCTAGTGAAAGCTAGGATTTTCTAAGGAGGCTATTGATCCTAAGAAAAAGATAACCATAAAAGCCTACGATGATGAAGAAAGAGCTTCAAAAGGAGTCATAGTGTTACCCATACGAGTTGGTCCCATGCAAAAAGAGACCATATGCCAAGTGTTAGATCTAAATTTAACTTACAATATTCTATTAGGAAGGCCGTGGATCCACGAAATGCAAGCCGTTCCTTCTACTTATCATCAATGCCTAAAATTTCCTTACCTAGGGCAGGAGATAATGGTAAGTGGGGACCTAAACCCTTTCCAATATTGTAACAATATCAAGCCTATCAATGACTCCTTAGTCCCACACAATGCATAAGGGTCTATACCTAATCAAATGGAGCAAGGGAAAAGTTCCAAAGACATCCCATTATTGAAGGGAAAAGAAAAGATGGAAGAGGAAATTGTTATTGAAGATACACCAAAACTCACTAACCTAACTACATCAAGTAAAGGAAAAGAGAAGGTTAGTGAGGATAATATTATTGAAGAATCAAAAGAAGACCATACCAAAACTATCCAAGTGTACACCAAAGAGGCTCATTATAAAAAAATGGACCAAATGATGAAGAATTTTGATAAGCAGTGGAAGATCAAGCAATAGGGCGTAGGTGAATACTCTTTATCTATGATGGACTTACCCTTATCACCCAAGTCCTATGGAAAACCCAAAAATCTACCCCATAGATATAATGATAATTTTGTGAGGGAAAGTACATCATCTGCCATGGATGAAGAAGACAATGAGATCCTAAATTGGTGATATAAAGATGAAGAATCAAGTGCACATGTCAAACATATTCAAAATACAACTATTCCCACACATCAATATGGGAAAGGATTTCAAATCATGTAAAAGATGGGGTACAAAGGTCAAGGACCTTTGGGAAAAAAGAATGAAGGGCTCATTGAACCCATAGAAACAACATGGCGAGATACCAAGGATAAAATAGGATTAGGGTATCTTGAAGAAGGATACACTAAAAAATATTATCCCAAACTTTATGACCAAATATTGCAATTAGAATCTCATAGTGATGAAGATTATAATGAGTGGGAATGGGATAATTTATAAGATGATTCATGCCATGATAAGGGTATTGATGTTATTCATACCTATACTTCTACCAAGGATAAAGGACCAATAGCAGAATCAAGTTTTAATCAAGCATCTAGTTCAAACCAAGTGGTTCTAAATGATGTGCCAAGCATAGAAATAGAGATAAATCAATGGGTAGGTGAACCCTACATACCTTCATAGAGACCTACTATGGAGGAATCAAATGTTAGGTTTAATCCACATGAATTTTATCCAACGGAAACCCTAGAGGAGTCCAGTGAGGAGGACTTTGATCCTTCTTCTTTAGAACATTTAGAAGAGGCCCATGTTATAGACTTACATGATACAATGTATGAACCATCTAATGAGGTATTAGCCTTAAACCCCATTGAAAAAAACCCAAGTACTGACCCATTAACTCTCATACACTGAGAATTAATTGAATGGAATTCCATTGAACCAATTACCCTTCCAATCTTCTTGAATGACAATGCGGTGTCCCAATACCTTAACATGGTTGAACCCTTTTCTATCACGGAATATTAGGAAGAATTGATTAAGGGGAGCATCCAAACTTTCAATTTGAGAAAAAATGAAAAAAAGAAAAAAAAAGAAAAAGGAAAAGAATCAAGTGTTGAAAACCACGTTGTGGCAACATTAGATCAAAAAGAAAGAAAAAAAGAAATAAAGGATGTTTCCAAAGGTGAAAACCCAACTGAGGCACCTAACAAAGGAAGTTTGGATGTTCTACCAGAACACTATGAAGAAAGATTGCCAATCCTAATTGATCCCACATAAAAGATAAATATTGGGTCAAAAACTGAGCCAAAGATCATCCACCTAGTGGCATCCCTATCTAGTGAAGATAGAACATAATTCATCAAGTTCTTTAAGGAAAAACAAGTTAAATTTGCATGGTCTTATGATGATATGCCAGGATTAAATCCAAATCTAATAATGCATCATCTAAATATCAAGGAAGGAGCAAAACCTGTTAAGAAAAAGCTAAGGAAGATGCATCCACATATAGTGCTACTTGTCAAAGTAGAATTAGAAAAACTATTGAAAGTGGGATTTATAAGGGCCATTGATTATGCACAATGGATCTCAAATATAGTGCCAGTATCCAAAGTAGATAAATCCATCATAATATTGGATTTTAGAGACTTAAACTTGGCATGTCCTAAGGATGACTTCCCACTTCCAAGTATAGATGCCATTGTGGACCTAATAGCAGGACACTCTACGTTCTCACTCATGGATGGATTTAGTAGATATAACCAGATAAAGATAGCATTGGAAGACCAAGATAAGAAAAATTTTACATGTGCATGGGGTACTTTTTGCTGGAATGTCATGCCTTTTGGTTTGAAGAACACCAGAGCAACCTATCAAAGAGCGATGACCACAATATTTCATGATATGATGCATAAGTTCATGGAGGATTATGTGGACAACATATTAGCTAAATCTCACTCAAGAAAAGAGAACCTACCTATTTTGGCATTTTTTTTTGAAAGATTAGAGAAATTCAAAGTAAGGCTTAATCCAAAAAAATGTGCATTTGGAGTCCAATTCGGAAAACTACTAGGCTACATTGTATCTGCAAAGGGAATAGAGGTGGATCCTGCTAAAGTGAAGGCTATTATGGAGATGGAAGAACCTAAAAAAATTAGCCAAATGAGGTCTCTACAAGGAAAGATACAATCCATCAGGAGGTTTATCTCCCAATTAGCTGAAAAATGTCATAATTTTACCCAACTTCTGCATAAAGATACAATTTTCAAATGGGATGAAAGTGTGAAGAAGCCTTTAATCTATCGAAGAAATATCTCATGAACCCACCAATCTTGATGCCACCTATTAGAGGCAAGCCCTTGATCTTATATATTTCAGCAATGAAGAATTAATTAGGGGCACTTTTAGCACAAGAAGATGAAACAGGAAAAGAAAAGGCAATTTACTACATAAGTAGAACCTTGGTCAAATACGAGCTGAACTATAAATTCATGGAAAGGGAAAGCTTGGCCATGGTTTTTTCTTCCCAAAAATTATGCCATTATATGCTATCCTACAAGATAAGGCTCATTGCCAAAATTGATCCTTTGAAGTATCTACTTAGTAAAACAACATTAAATGGAAGGCTAGCAAAGTGGGCTATGGTGTTAAGTGAGTTCGACATTGAATATGTTGATAGAAAATCAATCAAAGGACAAGTCATTGCTGACCAGTTAGCAGAAGCACCACTTCAAGATGATCATCCCATCCAAGTGGAATTCCCAGATTCAGAGATTGTGAATGTTGAGGCAAAAACATGGCAACTATGTTTTGATGGTTCATACACTCAACATGGATTAGGAGCTGGCATACTTCTAATCACCCCTCAAGGCTCTACTATTCCTAAGTCCTATAAATTGTTATTTCCATGAACCAATAATATAGCAGAATATGAAGCCTTGGTTATTGGAATCAAGTTGGCATTAGAATGGAAAGTGATAGAACTAAAAGTTTATGGAGATTCACAATTAGTCATTAATCAGGTTAATGAAGAATATCAGATGAAAGATGAAAAATTAGTACTCTATAAAAACATGGTGGAAAGTCTTAAGAAGTACATCATACTTATTACATTTGAGCAAGTGCCAAGAGAAAAGAACAAGGCAGCAGATGCAATGGCAACTTTGGCTTCGCTTCTACAAATGCCTGATCAGAGTGCCAGATATGAATTCCTGGTATAAGAAGTGGATCAACCCGCATTTGACCCTACCCACCCTTATACCATTTTCTTGCTAAATACACATGAATCACCTTTGTATGGACCTATTTACACTTAAAAGATCAAATTCTTCCCATAGACCAAACCACAAATCAAAAGAAAAGCTTCATTTTCCAAGCCGCTCAATACACCATAATTTCTGAAACATTGTATCACAAGTGTTTAGATGGAGTGCTCCTTAGATGTCTAGAAGAAGAGGAATCAAATGTAGCCTTGCGAGAAATCTACGAAGAAATTTTTGGATCACACTCGAATGGATTAACCCTAGCTAAGAAACTTCTTAGGATAGGATATTTTTGGCCTACAATGGAGAAAGATGCTTGTAACTTTGCCAAAACTTGTAGAAAGTGTCAATTCCATGGAAACTTGATACATGTTCCTGCACAAGCGCTTCATCCGATGACAACACCTTGGCCATTCTATTAATGGGGTCTAGACTTAATAGGCATGATTTATCCACCATCCTCGAATGGTCATAAATTCATCATCACGACAACATAATATTTTACCAAGTGGGTGGAAGCTGTACCCTTATCAACTGCAACGGAAAAACATATATCTTTGTTTATCCTAAATCACATCATTTGTAGATAAGGCATACCTCATGCTATCATAATGGATAATGAAAAGAATTTCAAAAATAAAGACCTAAAGGAATTATGTACCAAGTTTCACGTGATTCATCATTCTTCTTAAATCTATTACCCCCAAGGTAATGGACAAGCCGAGGCAACAAATAAAAACATCTTGAAGATATCGAAAAGAACGGTGGACAATTCAGGTAGAGATTGGCACATCAAAATAAACTCAACCTTATGGGCTTATAGAACAAGCATAAGAATGCCAATAGGAGCTACACCTTTTTCCTTAGTCTTTGGAATAGAAGTAGTTTTACCTTTGGAGGTAGAACTTCCATCCTTAAGGGTATCCCTTCATGGTTTGATAAGTGAGGAAGACTATAGAGTTTCTAGGCTACAAGAACTAGAACTCCTAGATGAGAAACATAAACACACATTTGTTCATTTAAAGGTATACCAAAATAGAATGTCAAGGACTTACAATAAGCACATCAAGTCAAGAACATTTCAAATAGGTGACTTAGTTTTGTGAGATAATTCCAAAAATCAAGCAGAAAGGGAAAAGAAAGAAAAATGGGAGGCAAACTGGTTAGGACCATTTATCATCATTGAAAATTTTGGGACTAGCACCTACAAATTAGCAGATTGTGATGAAGAAGAGCTGTAAGAACCCATCAATAGCATACATCTAAAGAGGTTCTATACATGAGGTAGATGAAAGAGTATAAAGAGTATCAGATGGGAAGCATCATATTTATTGTACATAGTCAAAAGAGATCTTGAAAAGAGCAAAACATTTGAAAAGCGGAAAAGATAAAAAATAGTGGAAAATTGAGCATGAAGAAAGAAAAAAAATTCATATATGATCCTCAAAAAGATTTTGTCTTAGTGAAAACCTAGAAAATAGGTGTCTTGATGATGTGGGAAAAAAAAATTGAAAAAGAGAAAAATACAAAATAATTAAAAAAAGAGAAAAAGTGCCTTGGTGAAAACCTAGCAAATAGGTGCCTTGGTAGCAAAAAAAGAGAAAAGCTTTAAAACTAGAAAAAAGAACAAGATCTATTCAATTAGTGAAAACCTGGTAAACATGCACCATTGAAAGTCCAATTCGGTCACATGCCTAGAAGGTCACCTTGTAAATATTGCATTCACCAATATTTGTATATATTGCATAATAAAACCCCATAGTTGCATTTGCAAGTACCTCAAGATTTGGTCACCTAATCTGAAAATTGTCCTAAGTCCCACAAATGAAAGTATCTCAAACTGGGGGTAATCTACTCAAAAGGAGAAAGGATTCATCAAAGAAATCTTTATTCAATCATGGAATCAATTCATCAAAATTCAAAAGAGGAACACTTAATCAAATCTACATTCTAATCCAATTTGAACTAAATGCAAAATTTGATTCAAGATCTTACATGACCTTATCTTTATCTGGATTAAAAGTATGAAATGGATGGAACTACACTTGAAATATGGATTTGAAAAACATTGCAAGAAATTTTTCTAAGTGTTGATTCAATTGATGAAATCATGTCTTTTTAGCGAATCAATGAAAGTTTTAGATTAGACAAGCTCTGATGAAAGGATGATATTTTTGTTGATTTCTAAATGACTGTCTTAAAATCAAAGTTTTAAATCATTTATTATTTGTCTAAGGATGTGATCATCAAGGAATCATTGAGGACTTGTACATAGGATAAAATTGAGATTTCTGCTTGTTTACACAAAAGGATACCTTGGCTATTTTGATCTTCAATATCATAATACCAAAATCTTCTTGCAACATAGAATCTGAAAAAATTGGTATTCACACTCTCATGATTGACTTCAATCAGTGATAGTCATACCGAAGAGAGATGGGAAAGAAAATAAAGAGGTGCAAAAAGTATTCATATCATCATAGTTGAACTAGTGATGGTTGTACTAAAATGGGAATCCAAAACGCTCAATGATGATTATAAGCTCCAAATTTTGAATAATGACAATTAGTTGCATACATCTTAGATTAAGTGTATGGTATATTGTTTTTCCTTTCTTAGCTTAATTTTCAAGAGAAAAAAGGATAAAGGGGGTGTACTCAAATAAAAAATCAAAGGATTACCAAAAACAACTATATAAGATTGAGTGTGTTGGAAATAAAAAACAAATAAAAAACAAAGTGCATTTCATTAGTTTGCTTGCATTGGTTAAGTTGCATTATCATTATAGTGCATCTATCTACATTACATTAAGTTTCATTATCATTAGATGGCATCCATTTAAAGTTCATTAAAATCATTAGATGGCATTCATCGCATTTTAGGTGCATCCATTAAGTACATTGCATTAGTTAGTAATCATTCATAGCATCCATTAAGATCATTCAACATCAAATGCACACCATCCATGATAGTATCATTCAACCACATTGCATATATCATTATTCATTAAAAGCTCATGATCATTGCATTACTACATAGATTCATTACATTTACATATCAAAAGAAATACATCCATTAGATTCATTATTCATTATCCATTTAACATCTATTGCATATACACACAATATAATTAATCATTAATTTAACATTGCATTCATCTATTGTATGTCATACATAAGATAATCATTTAAGCACCATTAGGACATATGCATACATTTGAAAATTGCATTCTGAAAAGCATAAAACAAAGCATATAGGAGATAGAATCATATAGAGTTGCATATCATGCAAAACACCTAAAAATGAGATCCAAACATGATGACATCATATATGGTGAAATCTATCAAAGAGAGTATCATAGTTCATGGTACCATCATCATGAAATCAACAAGATATCAGAGTCTAAAAGAATGATCATAAAAGAAATACCCAAAGATCAATGTCCATCAACTATCAAAGTATCAACATAAGAAATATCAATCGATAAAAAATGATACAACAAGAGTCCAATGTCTCGATAACACCAACAAAGAGAAAGATCATGTATATCAAATCATATAAATCATAAATATCTCAAATAGCTGAGCCATCAGCACCATCAGTACCATCGGGACCAGGAGCACTATCTGGAGGCTGACTTGAGCTAGCTTGTAAGCCATGATGACTCATAGCAGCCATGAAAGTCTGCATCATTGAGCTCAACTGAGAAACCTACTGTTGCACTGCTGAAATCTGAGTCTGTAGAGATACAACATTTGATGCTAATGATGGGGCAGGAGTCTGTGCTGTAGAAGACTATGGAGGAGGAGTAGAAGTAGATGGCATAGAAGAAGATGGATCACCCAAAGATGGAATGAAATGAGAAGATGATGGATGTGAAGAAGATGAAGGCATCAAAGCAGAAGCATGTGCCTAAGATGAGGTAGCTAGAGGAACAACTAGAGGAACAACATGCTGAGCAGGAGCACCCTATGCCTGATCAAGTAATACCTGTGCAATATCTACATCAACATCCCTCTAACACCTACCTTGAGGCCTATCTACTAGATCCTTGGAAACATGATGTAATACTCTATCAACCCAATGATCCCTCACCTGATCATTACCCCTAGGAGGAACAAGAGAAACAGTAATCATTGGCATACAAACTCTACCTACTCTAGCCCCTCGACGACCCCGTCATCCACGCCGTCCCCTGATCCTACCAGCACCACTACCATCTCCGCCATCATCTCCATCATGACCATCATCACCACCATCTCCACTAGCACCATCATCCCCATCTGATAACTCCTCAATAGTAGGAACTCTCTCTACAGGATCAATAAATCGAGGGAAAGGATAGTGTAGAAGCTAAGCACCATAGTCATCAGTAATACCCACATCCATGACATGTGATCTACGAGACCAAGGTCGATACCTAATGTCTCGTATCTCTTGCAAAGTTGTCCTATAATCTGCACATGGGCCCCATAATGATCTCTCGACCTATACACGAGCATACATGGTTACTCCCTATGGCATATCCTGAGTACCCCCATACTGACGTAAAGCTTGTCAAAAGAAGAATCTCTCAATGGTATAAGTGGAATGCCCGATCATCCATCAGGGGCAAAACATATAAGGAAGCTCACCATCATCCTCTAGCCAAGCCTCGCAACCAAGATATGGATGCCATACAACAATGTCTATATCATCAATGATCCATCGCCAGTAATCCAACTTATCCATATGGGTCTAGATGATAATACCATCATACATCCAAGAAAATGGCTAACTTGGCTAATGATCTCGCATAGTAATAGGATGTGTCACTGAGGTATGCTCCAAGGTCCACAGCTATAGAAGGATCACACCTGCAATAAGTATAGTAGAGTGCTTATAAACCACTGTATGCAACTCATGGTATAATTGGGCTAGAACACAAGAACCCTAGTCAAAGTGATGAGGATGTGCCATCAGATCCTCAAGAATGGGACCCCAACTGATAGCAAACCTGTGCCTGCATCTATCAGGAAGAAGAAAACCTCCAATCAAAGTACCAAGAATAGCTGGCAATACATGGAAGGAAATGAACTGAGCCCACTGAATGTGCGCATCACCAATAGTGCGATCATGAAATACTTGTCGACATGTTGCTCCATCATACATAGAGTCATAATAAACTAGCTCACCATGAGTAGGTAAGAGAAGGATCCTATAAACATCCTCAGGAGTGATAGTCATCTCCCCTAATGGAAAATGAAAGGTATTATGGTTTGAGTGCCAACGCTCAGCCATAGCAGTGAGAAGACCCCAATTTACTCAGAATCGAGGAAGATAGAGAAGGAAAGATAAGCCACAAGAACTGATATGGTGACGATCTACCACATTGAGATTAGGGATCATGCTCCATGATAGAGTATAAGAGCCATGAACACGCAAGGACCCATGGACCTCCTACAAAAAGTAAGTTCAACCACATTAGAATTGAAATTGATTATTATTTTGGATCATTCAAAGTCAATAAATTTTTTTCAAAATATCAAACCATAATCAGTTTTCATGTTTCTAATCAGATAGAATGGAAAATTGATCATCACCCACTATTAGAACCTAGATTGACAAAAAATATTCAAATGATAACTAACTCATACTGACATATTACAACTTGTTAAGGACATCAAGTTTGGGAACTTAACCTATCAACTAATCGATGACGTCGAACAAATTGCAAAGTGGACTTAATCAAATTGAAAACTTTTTTTTGCAGAGTAAAAGCGCTATTTCAGGCTTTAAAAGTGCACAAAGGCAAAAGCGTTGTTTTAAATGTGTAAAAGCGCTCCTTAATGGATTAAAAGCATAAAAATAGGCAAAAGCACCTAAAGAATTCAAAAGTGCTATAAAAAATATCGGAAGCACTGTTTAAAATGTTAAAAGCGCAAATAAGAGCAAAAGTGCACCTAAACAAAGCAAAGGTGAATTAGGGAAAAAATTGAGCGAGAAAAAGTGTACAACCAGATCGTGGAAGCGTACTTTAAATTTTTGGAAGTGCAACATGGAGGATAAAGTGCCATTTAATTGGGCAAAAGCGCACTTTGATTTAAAAACAAAAAAGGGTATTCTTATAGGAAAAATCTAAAATTCTTGAAATTAAATGCACAAATTGAGAAAATGAAGAAGTATAAGCACTTGCTAGAGGTCCAGAGCTAGGTAGATGCTGATATCAATGTCATTTCTTGAGCTGATGCTCGTGGATGGGGATAGACATCGTGAAAGGTCAAAGAAGTCAGAGAGGAAAAGTAAAAAGTGAAAGTGAAAATGAGTAGTGAAAAATGAGTTTTTACCCCTTTATATAGCTTTTTGACATAAAGAGAGGTAACTTTGACCTAAGAGAGGACTATTTTATCACAATTGACCTAATAAATTGAATTTATCATCAAATCGGACAAAGCTAGGGCATTTGTAATCAAATAGATGAAAAATAATATAAAAAATGACATTACAATTTCTTAAAAATTGAACTAAATCAACATAAAATGACCTAAAACATCAACATTTTTAATCATCGATAAAATTTTATTTCATTTCCAAGGGGGCATACCATCAGATAATCAACATCAACAAGATCATCATCGCCAATTGAGAGACCGATCATCAAATCAAAGCGAAAGCTTTTATCGGGAAAATTTTCATAAATCAATCAAATGGGGCATCTCATCAAAATCAATCATCAAATTAGGTATCATATCAGAATATTTCATCGAACCAGGCATCATATCAAGTAATTGATCATTAGAAGGACCATCAAAGTACCACATCAATTTAAAAACATCATTAGAACTGCATCAAAATCTCATATCAGACATCAAGGATCAACCATCGAAAGACATCAAGAAGGAACATCAAAGATTGACCATCAATGAATCAAGACCTATCATCAAGCAAGATCAGAGTATTTTTTGAATCGACATGCTTCGCATGTCAACTCAAAGAGGGGCATTTGTAATCACCTAAAAATGGACAAAGACAATTAAAGGATAAATCAAGAAAAATAAAAGCAAATCAATGACAAGATTGAAGCAATTGAATCACAATGCATAATTAGCCAATCAAAATTAAAATCAAGTCTTAATTCAAGATAAATCAAAATTGAGAGCATTTTAATCAAATGAAATCAAATCAATGTGCAATTAAATCAATTAATTGTATAGTTTTTGATTAAATCAAATTCAACCCATTCAAGGGGTACATGACCAAATAAATCAATTTAAATCAATTAATAAATCCTGATTTCTCTCAATGACCACCAAGGGAGGAAATTCAATTAACCAATAGGATTTGAGGAAAGGCATTCACATGGATCAAGCCAAATTCAATCTCAATCACTCAAAGTGAAAGAGCATCTTGTCCATTCATCTTATCTACTTGTCCCAAGCTTTGAGGACACAAACTTTACATTGTCTTCAAAAGGTGGAACCAAAGACTCAACTCAGGCTTAATCATGATCAACTACACTCCACCCCCTACCATTGCATAAATCTATAAAAGGAAGACCAAAATCCTCATAATTCAGAACCACACATCTGAGAATTGCATAGAACCTCTTACATTTTATAGCTAGAAAGGCATTTTAAGAGCTTAATTAGCATTCAATTTGAATTAATTGTTAGTTTAGCTTAATCTTTATCATTTCTCATTCTAAGACTGTCATTAATGGTAGCTTGCTGAGAGCTTCTATTAACACTCTTAGATAGAGTGCCATAGGATGCTCAATTGATCTTTCATTTGCTAAATAGTTGCTATATTGTGGTTTATTTAGTTTCTATTTTATTTATTGTCAATAATAATTCTATGAAGGTATATTCCCTTGTACACAATAGGAATACACCTGATAGTACATAAGATGATTGAAATTTTTTGAGAGTACCATTTCTATATGAGTGATCTAATGAACTATACTCATTAGAGTTTGTCTAATATTGCTTCAAGACCTTTTATGAGAATTTAAGGGAGAGATAAATTCAAATGACACAATATCTAATATGGTTAGATAATTGTTGCGGGCAATTCAAGAATGCTAGAATGTTTTATTGGTTGAGTATGATACATAAGAAAACTAATATCTAACATATATGGAGTTTTTTGAGGCTGGACTCAGGAAAGGAGAACATGATGGTGTCAGTGCATGTGCTAAGAGAGCTCTTTATAGAGAGTAACTCAATTAAGGAAAAATCCAAATTTAAAAATGCACGTGCAATTGTGGAATGATGTAGTACAACTTTATGTACAGGATCAAGTTAGAACTCTACAATCAAACATTTCTTCTATCTGGTTAAAGAGAAGAATATCCTTTCAAGATATGACTATGATACAATCAGTGGGTTAGCTAAATGACATTCATTTAGGAGTTCTTATTCTAACACTTAAAAAACATATCGACTATGGAGCTTGCATGGTTTTGTTAATTTTTTGTTGGAGGTGAATGGGAAGAATATGAGAATATAGAATAGGTTGAAGAATGGAAACATAAATCCTTAATACAAAGTGAGACACAAGTTTAAGATGATACAAGAAATGAAGACTCAGATCATGTATTTGCATCAAAATATTATGATCGTGTTTTAGACCTCATACAACCTAGTAATTTTTAATTTATTTTTTTTATAAAACTTTAAATTATACTGTTTATGTATGTCATATAATTTATGACTATATTTGAACTAAAGATTCTAATTAGTTTTATTTGTACATGTACTTAATTTTGTTTTGCAGGACATGTGTATGTTGTTGTTGCACATGAGGATAATGATGAGCAAAGTGAGTATTGGATAGCTAGATATGTGGAGCCTAAGAAAAAGTTGATATCTCATCAAGTAGATGATGATGGTCTTCAGTATCCAATTAGGTCTGTTGTTATAGTTGGTACATGGCTATGCACATACCTAATAAAAAGGAATGGTTTACTAGCTTTTGAAGACTATCAATTTGAAAAGAAGATTATACACTATTCTCATTTGGTGGTGGAAAAACAATATCAAATTAGAAAGATACAAAGGGAATCCCACCAATAAAATATTATGGACACTTTCAATGGAAGAGCAAGAGGCAATTATAGACACATTGCAGAAGAGAGAGGATGTAGATGGTACATTAGGTTGAATCAAATTTATACACATGTAAGTTTTTGTTATTTGTGTTCTTTTTATAAGTAGTTCTATATGTATAGACATGTCTTCTTTCTTATTAGATATGTAACTAATTAATTTGGTGTTTAGGTGTCAAGTACAACTTGACAACATGGATGACACTCAAACTTTTGGCTAATTAAAGTTACAATTTACTAGGTGAGTGCAATTATTTTATTTAAGTTTTTTTTCCTAGAATTTGATTTGATTTTGATAAATTTTATTCTTAGTCCCTTTAACATATATATTGTTATTATACACATAGGTAAAATTTAATTTTAGTAAATTTTGCTTGATTGCATGGATGACATCTACAACTTGTGTATTTTACAACTTTTTTCTAATCAAAGTTGTAATACTAGGTGAGTGCAGATTCTTTTATTTAAGTTTTAGGATAAAGTTATAATTTATTTTTCTATTTTTACTAACATGTCACGAACATTCATTTTTATGATGTAGGACCCCTAGAAGAACATACACACATGGACAATTTATGAAACAACATACAAGTGTATTAGTCCAATTTTGGTTTCATAAACAATATGAGTTCACTTTTATTCATCCAATTTTGTTTTATATATAAGTTCAATTCACAGTTGTATTCCTCTAATTTTTTTAAAATAAACTATGTACAATGTTCCTATGTTCATTAATTGATGATCTGATAGTTATTGATATCCTATGCTATTGTTCCTATGTTTATTAAATATTTTTTTTCATGTCAATTAAATATATAATTAATGTCCTAGTCTAATCTAGTTCACATAAAATTATATATAGATTCAAATCACCATTTTAAAAAACCATGAAACAAGATAAAAGGTCCATGAATCATATAAATAACATAACAAGTCCTAGAATAATGCATCATAAATGTATGATAACAAGTCCATGCTATAAGTCCATCATATCAACTCATGATATAGAATCACATAAAAAGTTCTAGTCTAATAACACAAGTCCAAATAACATGATAAAAAGTCCTAAAAACATAACAAGTGTCATCATACAAAGTCCATCATATAATAACATAACAAGTTCTAACATGTGTATATAAGTATATAAACATGTGACAAAAACTCATGGTATAACATGTGACATAAATAATCTAAGAGCTCTCATCAGTTGATCTGCAGTCCTCTTCACTCCACACGAAGATGAAGGAGATGCATCATCCTACTGGATCTTGTCATGAGATGCACCATCCTGTGTGTCTACAATATCAGTGCCTCTGCCCTCCTAAATACATTATTAAAAGATAACATGATAAGACTATGTCTTTTTAATTCAAATGACTTGCATAATTCAATTATAAAGAAATTAAATAATGAACATTCAAAATTTTACCATGCAATCATGCTTAATAATGCCCTTAGTGGGACGAGGAGGTGCACTCTCATGAATAACAAAAGTGGTTGCATTCAAGTTCTGTACAAACCAAAATGATAAAATTACAAGATAATCCCTACAAAAAATAGGTACGCAATAGACATTGTAAAATTAATTTTTTAATCATGACATTAAAGGACAATGTTGATGGCTACATTTGGCTCAATCTCGTAGCCATACAAAGACTTGTAGTGGTTTCAACCTAAACAACATATATAAAGCATGAATCAAACCTGTATAACCATAAATTATAAAGTATATAAAGACTGCAAATTTATGAAAGAAAAGCATACATATGGTGTCTGTCACATAGATAAAGTCACTTGATAGGTCCAGACATAGACGTGATGCATCATCAGACAATCCAAAATCCTACAATTATAAAAAAATAGGCATGAATTAGAGTTATATATAAATTAGTAAGCGTATAAACACTTAAAATTAATGAATGAAAAATATACTAGGGGTATATGAGGCTGAGCCTCAGTGACTGATGGGCCAGGGCATGAAGAACTGCCAACCTCAGTATCACATGAAACACCCTACAAAATTACAAAATATATCAAACACATTTTTAAATTGAAGTTTTAATAGTAAATATTTTAAATACACTTTAATGTATCTAGATCAAAGTGCATACCGTGAAAGGGGCACTGACATCTCAAAGTGTCAAGGTAAGATGATGACGGTCCCTGGAAGGCATAGTGTTATGTCCCTCTTCTTTTTAACAAAAATTCCACATGTTATGGTTCATATGTACATATATGTGGAATTTAATATTGCACTATAAATTACAAATAAATTTACCTCTACATGATGATGATGATCCACATAGAGAAGATCAACATATGATGAGATATCATCAACATTTCCACCATCTACATCATCATCATATCCACCATGGCCAACATTAGCACTAGCAGGATCACTCTATGGACCCCTACAAATAGCCCCGCAACTCGTGAAAATATGTGCTATGCTAGGAACAACCCTCACTTGGGTAAACTAATCTAAAAAATTGCCCAAAAGGGCACTCAATGAAACAAGAGAAGAGTTCACTGCTCGATGATGGACAGGTGCAGGAATAAATGGAGTAGGAAGAGAAATAAGGGGAGCATTACGTGCATGATTTCTAATTCTAACACTCAATTTGGCCCTTGGCCCATCCTGTGGCATACCTCTTGTGACCCCTTGGAATCGTCTCATGTCAAAGTAATTGAGTTTTTACCCAATTCAAATTCAGCCCATAATTGTTTAGGAAGTACATGTGGACCTCATGATTAGCCTGCAATGGATGGCTAAATACCATACACCGCCAGTCCCAAAAATTCTCAAATATCTGTGGGTGTTGACAATATCTAATAGATATTCGTGGTTTCTTCTCATTTATTGTCTCACCTTCAAAAAATAAAGTTTCAAATGATTTTTTGTAATTTTTAAGTCACAAACCTCTTTATAGGAGAGGTCGTAAGCATAATATGCATGCATGGACTCCCTTTATGTGTGAAATCTATCCATCTTGATGTCTAATGTCTATACAGAATCCATAATGCCTTGTATAGTACCTGCAAGACGTAGTAGCTGTGGAGGGGGATGAGGATCATGTGTAATGGTACTAATGTCTTGTATAATGGAAGCAACATTTCTCCTCATATTTTCTCTTAACTCCTTCAGAGTAGGTGGAGGTGGAGGTGTAGGTGGTCGTGGAGATGTGGGTGGAGATGGAGGGGGTGGGGGTGGAGGTATCTTCTGACCTAAGATATCATCTATGCTAAAACCATACATGAATATAATATATATATATACACATATATATATATACATATATATATATATATATACATATATATATATATATATATATATATATACATATATATATATATATATATCTACATATATATATATATATATATATATATATATATACATATATATATATATATATATATATATATATATATATACATATATATATATATATATATATATATATATACATATATATATATATATATATATACATATATATATATATATATATATATATATACATATATATATATATATATATATATATACATATATATATATATATATATATATATATATATATATATATATATATATATATATATACATGCACGCACACACACACACACACACACACACACACACATATATACAATTGCTATTTAAATTACATTTTACCTTACAAATAAAAACTTATAATTAAATTTGTACAACATTTAGAAATATAAATTTAAACAACATTTAGAGAGAGAAAGAGAGAGCACATTTTTTTTCTACCTAGGGTTTACATTTTTGGTTTTGTTTTCTACCTAGGGTTTACCTTTTTGTTTTTTCTTTCTACCTAGGGTTTTAAGTTTTAACTATTTTTTATTTTCTTGTTTTCTATAATATTTTATGAAGTAAATTAAAAATTAAAAAAAATCATTTTAAACATAAAATTAATTTATTTTTTTCACCATAAAAAAACATATTTGGAACAACAATTACTATTTAACAAATAAAAAATAACAATAAACTATATTTTTTTGAAAAAAGAAAGAAAGAAAATATTAAAAAGAAAAGGTACGTACCTAGAATGATGAAAAAATTGGCTAAGGGGATCGATAGTGAAGCTAAAATCGGGCAACCCTGTCTCCAAAAATGCCCCTTTGCATGTATTTTCCAAGCACACTTGCAATAAGTGTCAATAACACATCCATGAAAAATGTAATCATAATAACATATCCATGAAAATTGTAATCATAGCATGAACTAACAATATGAATTTGAAAGATAAAAAATCATCAATTGAATTACATATACTGTAGTTTCATAATTATAACAGATCATTAATCCTCTTAACCATACGACCTTTCAACCTAAGCCATCATCATAAGATACTAAGCATCATTACAAAAAGGCTAAAATATACATCATCTTAATTTATCACAAATATGTTGAGTAGTCATTATGAAAATATCACCATAATAGAACATCAAAATCATGCCTATGGAAGTCAATCAAAATCGCTA
The DNA here is from genome assembly GCA_027943335.1 of Chamaecyparis obtusa. Lineage (NCBI taxonomy): Eukaryota > Viridiplantae > Streptophyta > Pinopsida > Cupressales > Cupressaceae > Chamaecyparis > Chamaecyparis obtusa. The sequence goes on from BSBK01006422.1 coordinate 136,409, forward strand.
CCTTTTTTTCTCCTTCAATCTCTCCGCCTCAGTGTTATTGACCATAGGAGGAAAGAGAACAAACCCATTCTTCATGAGGGGCTTATTCTCTATTGGAAACTGCAATTGAAGCATTTGTTGTATTGTCATTGATGTCAAACCTTAATTGGTAAGACTGTTACTATCTAAGAAAGTACTATATCTATCAGTTGGTGAGAAGGATTAGGGCAAGGGTGATAAAAATAGAACCTAGAGAAAGGTTGAGTTATTTGATACTTCAATGAGTACTTGATTATGTGGCACAATGATAAGATAAAGTATTGTTTATCTAAGTAAGAAGCAAGACTAAACAAGTAGGTTTAACTGAGAAAAAGTGAAGAAATCTAGTTTAAGTTGAATGATGTTAGTGTTGACCGAGCCAGTGTATGTCGAGAAAATTCAGTGTTGACCAAAGATCAGTGTATTGCCGAGGGAAATAGTTTTGAAGAGATGACCGAGTTATGTAGTGATGACTGAGGAGTTGAACACAGTATTGACTGAGCATCTATAATTTACATTTGAGGAAGAATTCAGATTCCTAGCCGACATAGTTGAATTCTTGGATTATGTAAATCATGTTGACTTTATTAATTGACTGTATGGAGCATTTAATGCAGAATAAACTATTTTATTGTGATTCTAATAAAGAGATTAAAGATATTTCTAGAAGGATGGACGAAGAACATAATGTTGGAAGGATTCAATGAATCTGACCTAACCCTAAGATCTACGAACGAGATTAAGCAGCAAAAGATGAATCTACCTATTGAAGAAGTATTAAGGAAACCTAAGAGAGAGGTTGAGCAGAGGAGAGGATGCTGGAGTTGTTGTTATTAACTGAATAAGCAGAAAGGCTGAAGGTGAAGAAGTTGATCAGAGTTGTGATTGCTTGAAAGGATTTACATGAAGATTAGTGATAGAGATGGAAATGGAACTCAGTCAATAAGCCAATATATATGTAAGAATTGGATCTATTATTTACAAATTGAATTGTATGTTTTTAGATCAAGTATTACTATTACTTTCTAACCATTGTATCAATCAAAATCCTTTAATCAAGGTTGACCTAACATTCATTGTATAAATCCTTTGAACAAGGCTGCATTCTAATGGAATGTACTTAAGTCCTTTAACAAGGCGCACTCCTAATAGGGTGGTTGAAATCCTTTAACAGGGTCACACCTAGCAGTGTGTTTGTAAACCTTTGAAAGGGTTAGCTTTTCACAGAGCTCACTTCAGAAGAGTGAAAATATCAATAACATGTTACAAAGTGGTTTTTCCCAAATTGGGTTTCCACTATAAATCCTGGTGTTAATACTTGTGTGAATATTTTGGTCTGAAAATTTGTATGTTTTGCAAGTTAAATACAGTTGGATAGTGGACTGCACTATTTTATGTTTCTGGTATACATTCAGTAGTGACCGAGTAGTGTTGGTTATTAGATCCAAGTTGTTGAAGTGTTTTAAAGTATTAATTAATACATTTGGACCTAAGAACAATCGATTCACCCCCCCTCTCTGTTGTTCTAAATCATATTAAAAATTGGTATCAGAGCAGTTGGTGCTTACAGAGAACAAGTTTAAAGGTACTTGAAGTAAATGATCAAGATGTATAAGGAGGTACCAAAGTTGAATAAGGAGAACTTCCCTACATTGCAAAGCTTGATGAAACTGCATCTTGCTGGCATTGGTAACTCAACGAAGTATTATGTTGAACATGACTATGTTACACCTATTGCACCTTTGATTGCCGAGGAGATGAGAGCTAAACAAGAACACAATCAAGCAATGTTGGAGATTACATCTACCTTAAGCTATCCTGAATATGAAGACATTAAAGATTTCACAAATGCAAAGAAAATGTGGGACACTCTTGCAAACATCTATGGTGGTGACATAAATGTACTAAGGGAAAAAGCTGAAAGCCTAATAGGTAAGTTTGATGAAATGAAAATTCAAGAAGATGAGAATATTGCTCAATATTGTGGTAGGATAAAGGAGGTTGTAAATGCTATTAGAGGAGATAATGAAACTATTGATGATGAGACTATCATTGGAAAGGTACTGAGAAATTTGCGTCCTATATATGCCATCAAAATATTAGCAATTCAAGAATCTAGATGTAACCCTGGTAATGCTCTTACATTGGAAATTCTTATTGGTAAGCTTACTAATTTTGAGCTTTCAGATTATGATAACTTCACTGTTGCTAATGTTGAATTTGCATTCAAGTCACAAATGGTTTTGCATAAGTCTAAGAAGGAAAAAGAAAGATGCATCAGTGAGAGTGAAAGTGATAGTGACACTTGTGATGAGGAACTAGAGGATCTTGAAGCTCTTATGACTAGGATATTGAAAAGAGGAAAAGGCAATTATAAAGGTAAAATTTCTATCATATGTTTCTCATGTAACAAAGTTGGCCATATAGCTGCAAGATGTCCTAATAGAGATTAAAAGGATGAGGAAAGAGAAAGCAAGTACACAGACAAGAGAGAAAAAAAGGTTACCGAAGATACAAGGACTACAAGGATAAAGGTAAGAAATCCTGTTACATTGCTGAAGAAGAAACTAACATTGATAATGATGATTTTGAAATTGAAGTAGTCTATGTTGCTATGAAAGATGAGTCTGATGAAGATGAGAAAACTACAGTTGTTTCATATGTGAGGAAAGGTGATAATTGGATTATAGATAGTGGTTGCTAATGCAGGGGCATCCAAGGTTGAGGCAGAGGTATTCTTTGTCCTAAGTGAAATTGCATGGGGTGTTTGTATTTTGGCCAGTGTTACTCAGTTATAGCCTTGACCGACGGTCTTGGTCATTGAAGGAAGCTTGGTCACTGAAGGAACTCGATAGTCTCTAGCACTTGGTGAAAGTGTTACTCGATCATGTCTATGGTGCTCGGTCGACACTAGTGCTCGGTGATGCCTAGCGTGCTCAGTTAATTCATTGTTTCTCGGTAGTTTTGGCTTACCGACTAGAGTTCTGTGTGATTTGTTGGGCTGACTTGGTGCATTTATTATTGGTAGCTGTTGTTATATGCCAACATGCTGAATTAAATATTGCATACATTTGTAAGATAACTTGTATGGCATTTAATTATTTTTTGGCGGAGTTAATGGTTTCATCCAGCCAACTTGTGGATGATTAGTATTTATAGGATGTTTGGGTAGATGTTTAGGGGGATTATGAGAGGAGATCATAGAATTTCATGACATGAAGACTTAGTAAATCAAATCTGAGGTTCTGAAAGCTAAAGTTGGAAAAGTTGTGGAAAGGATCTTGCAGATGAGATTTTTATCTAATAGTTTGTGATAGTCGAGCTAGTGGTTTGCACACTTGGAGACAAGGAGATTACTTGGAGGCTTGCGAGCTCAAGTTTAGATCTGCCTTAGGGTTTCCATCAGCTTTTGATTGTCTTTAAAGCTGAACTAGCTAAGAGTGTATTGGATCTATTTGGATCTTGCAGAATTATTTCTAATTTTAATTGGCCCTAACCCGAAAGGCCTTATAGTCGGGCATGTTAATGAAAATTACTTGAAATAGTTGTTGTGTTATCTATTGTGTTGAGTATTCTACTATGTAATTATGTTGGCTACAAGGTTTGGACTGTCCTTAATTGGATCCACCATCCTTGACTGCATCAGGTGGTATCAGAGTGAGGTTTGTTCTTGTTGGAGCTAATAGTTGATCTTGTTAGAGAAGAGATTGTGCGCAGTCTAGATATCAGATCTAGAGCACTGGATTTGTGGATATTGCCCTAGTTGTTTGTTCAAGGTGGCAGGTTGAGATATGACTTGTACACAACTTGGAGATTTTCAAAAGGTGGTCAATGGGGGTTTGTTGCAGAGGGTTATTTTGCATATATTTAAGGATACCTCTGAGAAGATTGGATCCTAGAGTTGTTTCTGATCTTTGTGATACTATGGAATCCTGGATCATAGAGAAGGTGAAATCAGATTTCAGATCTGAGATGGAACTGATGAAGAATGACATGGTCACCGAGATCATGAGATCTATTACTGGTATACCTTAGAATGTTGGTACTAAGGATGGCTATGAAGAAGTTGCTGAAGAATTTGAACTTGCTGGATCTAGTGGTGATGACCGGAGGGACAGATCTGGTGAAGATAGAACTACTCGGTTGCATAGATCTAGAGCTCGGTTAAGTAATAGTTACTGAATGGAAGTTTTTACTCTCTCTGGTACTTTGAAGCCCGACAATCTGATTGATTAGATTGGTGAACTTGAAGATTTCTTTGAGCTAAAAGAAATTAAAGATCCTTTTCGGGTGAGATTAGCACAGACTAAGTTGAAAGGACATGCTAATCTTTGGTGGAAACAACTACAAAGAGATAGAGAAGATGAAGGTGAAACAAAGATCAATCGGTGGAGGTTGATGGTGACAAAATTGAAAGCTATGTTCATACCTGGTGACTATGAGCTTGACTTATGTAAGAAATTACAAAATCTGAAGCAGAAGGATTTGTCTGTTGAAGATTATAGTGAGGAATTCTACAAACTTACTATTCGGTTTGGACATAGAGAACTTGGTAAGGAAAAGGTAGCTTGGTATGTGAATGGTCTGAGATTCAATATTTAAGATGAGCTTGGTAGGCTAAAGATTGATTCTACAGAAGATGCTTATCAGTATGCTCTGAAGGCAGAAGAGAAGTTGAAAAGGAAAAAACCTAGTAACTCCCAAGGGAAGGAGAAAATTGATCACTTGGTGAAGGATAAACCAACTGATGCAGAAGATGAATTGAAACTTGTAGAACCAAAGAAGAAGATAGGTAGATTTATCTTTAAGGGTACTTTCTATAACTGTGGAGAGGAAGGACACCGTTCTTTTGAGAGTACATAGAAGAAGGTTAACCAACTAACTATTGTGATGAATGAGAACATTCAGAATGAACCTGAATCAAAGAACTTGCTGCTTTGATGAACATTTCTTGGTACGAAGGATGAACCTTGTCAGAGGAGTAACTTGTTTAGGACACGATGCAAGTCTAGAGGTAAACTCTATGATGTTATTGTTGATAGTGGTAGTACTGATAACCTTGTTGCTGAGGTCATGGTTCAAAAACTTGGTTTGAATAGAATGAAGCATCCACATCCTTATAGGATTGGTTGGTTGCAAGATGATCATACTCTGGAAGTTAGAGAACAATGCTTCATTGATGTTCAGATTAACCAGTATAAGGATCTTGTGTTATGTGACATTGTGAAGATGAGTAGTTGTGATATATTGCTCGGTAGACCTTGGAAATATGATTGTAGTGCTATTTATGACTATGTGAAGAATGTGTTTACTGTTGAGAAGGATGACACAAAGTTTTTCCTGATGCCTTTGATGGATACAACACTTGGTAGGAGAAGTCTGAGTATCGATTCCTGAGTTGAGTTTGTGGATCAAGAGAAAATGAATGATTAGTTTGGAGAACCAACCTATATGTTGTCAAGAAAAGACTTGAAGAGATAGAGGAAACTAAAGTGGAAGAATTTGCAACCAGAGAAGATGGAGGAATTATATGTGAAGAACCAGTTCGGGATTTGCATGCTAAATCCTGGAAGATGTTCTTCTAACATATGAACATCTCTTGGAACCTGGGGTGTCTGATGCAGGGGCATCCAAGGTTGAGGCAGAGACATACTTTTTCCTTGGTGAAACTGCATGGGGTGTTTTTATTTTGGACGATGTTCCTCAATTACAGCCTTGACCGACGGTCTTGGTCATTGAAGGAAGCTCAGTCACTGAAGGAACTCAGTAGTCTCTGGTGCTTGGTGAAAGTGTTACTCGGTCATGTCTATGGTACTTAGTCAACACTGGTGCTCGGCGATGCTTGACGTACTCAGTTAATTCACTATTGCTCGGTAGTTTTGGCTTACCGACTGGAGTTCTATGTGATTTGTTGTGCCGAATTGGTGAATTTATTGTTGGTAGCTATTGTTATAGGCCAACATGTTGAATTAAATGTTTGCATACATTTGTAAGTTGACTTGTATGTCATTTAATTATTTTTTGGGGGAGTTAATGGTTTCATCCAGCCGACTTGTGGCTGATGATTAGTATTTATAGGATGTTTGGGTTGATGTTTAGGGGGATCAGGAGAGGAGATCATAGAAGTTCATGACTTGAAGACTTAGTAAATCAAATTTGAGGTTCTGAAAGCTAAAGTTGGAAAAGTTGTGGAAAGGATCTTGCATGATCTTGTAGATCAGATTGTTATCTGATAGTTTGTGATAGCCGATCTAGTGGTTTGCACACTTGGAGACAAGGAGATTGTTTGGAGGCTTGTGAGCTCAAGTTTAGATCTGTCATAGGGTTTCTGTCAACTTCTGATTGTTTTTAGAGCTAAACTAGCTAAGAGTGTATTGGATCTATTTGGATCTTGTAGAATTATTTTTTATTGTAATTGGCCCTAACCCGAAAGGCCTTACAACTGGGCATGTTAATGCAAATTACTTGAAACAATTATTGTGTTATCTATTGGGTTGAGTATTCCGCTGTGTAATTCTATTGGCTGCAAGGCTTGGACTGTCCTTAATTGGATCCACCATCCTTGATTGCATCAGTTGCTCACACCACATGACTAGTGATAAAAGTAAATTTGATACCCTAGATCATTACAAAGGTAGAAGTGTTAAGTTTGGTAATGATGCACCATGTCTTGTAAAGGGTAAAGGATTGATTAAGTTGACTGATAAGATCACTTGTGAAAATGCTTATTGGGTTGAAGGTCTTAACTATAATTTGCTAAGTGTTGCATAGCTTAATAGCACTAGTTACCGAGTGGAGTTTCATCACAGAAAGACCAAAATATTTGATGCCATTGGTGAACTAATTAGAAGTAGAGAACAGACAAGAAGTAATTTGTTCTATCTAGATTTATCTGAGGAGACATGTTTGATTGCACAGTTTGATGATATTTGGTTATGGCATAAGAGGTTATGTCATGTTAACTTTGACAATCTGGTGAATATTAGTAAAAAGAAGAAAGTTAGAGGTTTGCCTAGATTGAAGAAACCTGATAATGTGATGTGAAAAAAATGTTAGTTGGTTAAAATGACAAAGTCTAGTTTCAAGAGCAAGCCTCTTACTTCTGAGAATGCTTTGGATCTAGTTCATACTGATCTTTGTGGACCTATGGGTGCACAAATCTATTGTGGTGCTAAATACTTTATTCTGTTTGTGGATGATTACACTAGGATGATGGCTGTAATGTTTTTAAAAGAAAAATATGATGTATTTTAGTTGTTTAAGTAGTATTTGGCTAAGGTTAAAAATGAGATAGGTAGGAACTTGAAATGTCTGAGATCTGACCGAGGTGAAGAGTTTATATCAAATGAGTTCAATATGTTTTGCAATGATAGAGGAATCAACAAAAAAATGTCTGCACCTAGAACACCTCCATAGAATGGTATAGCAGAGAGAAGGAACAGATCTATCATGAATTTTTCAAGGACACTAATGATTGAGAAAAATGTTGCACAAAAGTACTGGAAAGAAGCTGTAAGTACAACTATTTATACCTTAAACCGAGTACAAATAAAAAAAGGTACAAATGTTACACCTTATGAACTATGGTATGGTTATACACCTAATGTAAAATACTTTAGAATTTTTGGGAGAAAATTCTATATACTAAATGACATTAGGAATGGAAATTTTGATGCTAAAAGTGATGAGGGCATATTCCTAGGTTATTCCACAAAGAGTAAAGCTTACAAGTGTTTGAACTCTAACACTAACAAAATTGTGGAAAGTGCAAATGTGAAAGTTGATGAATTTACAGAGAAAAATGAATAGGAAAGCAAAAGAGAACTTGAAGATTATAGATCTTTTGTCTATATAGAAGGAGAGGAGAGTAACACACTTGCACCTAATGCAGAGTCTCAGGCTAGCAATGTCGAGCATTAGGAAGAGGTTGCCGAGTGTCAGGAGGATGTTGCCAATCGACAAGAAGAGGTTGCCGAGAAATCAGAGGCTGAATTTGATAATCTTATTGATAAACCTAAAGAGAAAAGAGAAAATAAATCTGAACCTATTTTGGCACAGCATGTAAGGAGACATCACAAGCTTGAACAAATCATTGGAGATAAAGAAACTGGAGTTCTGACTAGAAGTAATTTGAAAGACCCTACATGTTTATTATGTGAATTTGAGCCTAAGACAACAAGGGAGGCATTATAAAATGAAGAATGGATTAAAGCTATGAATGAGGAGATATATCAAATAGAAAAGAATGATACTTTGACTCTGGTGCTGAGACCAGAAAACAAAAATGTCATTAGAACAAAATGGGTATTCAGAAATAAGCTTAATGAACATGGACAAATCATAAGGAACAATGCAAGGCTAGTATGCAAGGGTTATGCTCAAGAAGAAGGAATAGACTATAGGGAGACATTTCCCCCTATAGAAATATTAGGAGTGAGAACTCTACTTGCATATGCTACTTACAAAGATTTCAAGGTATACCAAATGGATGTAAATTCTGCATTTTTAAATGGTATATTAGAAGAAGAAGTTTACATTGAACAACCTGAAGGATTTTTTGATCCAAACAAGAGACACATGGTTTACAAACTAAACAAGGCACTCTATGGATTGAAGCAAGCCCCCAGAGCATGGTATGAGAGGTTGCACAATTACTTTATACAGATTGGATTCTCAAGGACAAATGATACCAACAATCTGTATATGAAAGATGAAGAAGGTAAAGGAATCTTGTTAGCTAAGATTTTTTTAGATGATATCATATTTGGAGGACAAGATGCCTTGTGTAAGAAATTTTCAAATGAGATGCAAACAGAGTTTGAAATGTCTATGTTTGGTGAGATAAAGTTCTTTATTCGACTGCAAGTCTATCAAATGGAGAAATGGATATTTATCACACAGTCTAAATATGTCAAAGAGATACTGAAAATCATTGGAATGGAGGATTCAAGGCCAGTGAGTACTCCCATGGCTACTATACAAAAACTGTCTAAAAATGATGATATTGCTGAAGTGAACCAAACTTTGTATAAATCCATGATTGGAAAGCTGTAATATGTTGTTCATAGCAGACTAGATATTTCTCTAGTAGTTGGGATTGTGGCAAGATTCTCTGCCAATCCTTAGGAAAGTCATATGATGGCTGTGAAAAGAATAATGAGATATTTGAAAGGGATAGAAGACTATGGATTGTACTACAAGAAGCATGAGATATTTGAACTGAGAGTCTATATTGATGTAGATTAGGAAGGAAATGTAGATGACAGAAAAACTACTAGTGGTGGAGCTTTCTTTCTTGGACAAAGATTAGTTTCCTGGACAAGCAAGAAACAAAATTGCATTTCCCAATCTACAGCTGAAGCCAAGTATGTAGCAGCTATAGTGAACTGTTCAAACCTGATATGGATTAAGCAATTGTTGCAAGGCATGAAAGAGGAGATCACTAAACCAGCTGTCATATACTATGACAACACAAGTTCTATCAACATATCTAAGAACCCAATGATGCACACAAAGACCAAACATATTGCCATTAAGTATCATTACTTGAGGGAATCAGTACAAGATAAAGAGGTGAGAATGAAATATGTGAATACAAAGGAAAAACTAGCAGACATATTCACAAAAGCCTCACCAAAGGAGGATCATGAATATCTGAGAGGTGAATTAGGGGTTCTTCCCCTAACTGAGGCTACCTAGTCAAGCTAGGAGAACTACATCAAATGTGCTACATAGAATATCTAACAAATTGATGTAGAAAAGGTCACACTTTAGGAGCAGCCTAGAGTTGTGAAAAGAACAACAAAGCTATAAATAGTCATAAGAAAGATGATAGAGGAAGAAACATTGTTACTAAACTGACAAGATGATATCTACATCTGAAAGATGCAAGTTCTAGTTGCTGCTTTGGCATTATTGTCAAAGAGGGAGATAAGTCAGATGAAAACACATGAAAGATCAAGAGAGAGGGAGAGATTCATAGGAAGAAAGACACATAAGAGATTTAGATGAAGACACATAAAAGATTCAGAGGGAGTTACTATGTGGTTAGTCAAGCAAGCTAGCAGAGTGATTCGAAATCAGAATGAAGCTAAGGATATTACAAATATTTCTGATGAACTGATAAGTTTTGGATTGGTTGGTGAATCATGTGTTATTCATATGGTGTTTCCATCAATGCCAAAGAGGGAGATTGTTGGAAAATGCAATTGAAGCAATTTTTGTATTATCATTGATGTCAAACCTTAACTGGTAAGACTATTGCTATCTAAGAAAGTACTATATCTATCAGTTGATGAGAATGATTAGGGCAAGGGTGATAACAACAGAACCTAGAGAAAGGTTGAGTTATTTGATACTTCAATGAGTACTTGATTATGTGGCACAATGATAAGATAATGTATTGTTTATCTAAGTAAGAAGCAAGACTGAACAAGTAGGCTTAATCGAGCAAAAGTGAATAAATCTAGTTTAAGCCAAATGATGTTAGTGTTGACCGAGCCAGTGTATCTCGAGCAAATTCAGTGTTGACCGAACATCAGTGTATTGCCGAGGGAAATAGTTTTGAAGAGATGACCGAGTTACGCAGTGATGACCAAGGAGTTCAACACATTATTGACCGAGTGTCAGTAATTTACATTTGAGGAAGAATTTAGATTCCTAGCCAACATAGTTGAATTCTTGGATTATGTAAACCGTGTTGACTTTATCAATTGATTGTATGGAGAATTTAATGCAAAATAAACCATTTTATTGTGATTCTAATAAATAGATTAAAGATATTTCTAGAAGGATGGATGAAGAACATAATGTTGGAAGGATTCGATGAATCTAACCTAACCCCAAGATCTATGGAGGAGATTAAGTAGCTAGAGTTTTTTTTATTGACTGAATAAGCAGAAAGGCTGAAGGTGAAGAAGTTGATCAGAGTTGTGATTGCTTGAGGGGATTTATGAGAAGATCAGTGATGGAGATGGAAATGGAACTCAGTCAATAAGCCAACATATATGTAAGAATTGGATCTATTATTTACAAATTGAGTTGTATGTTTTCAGATCAAGTATTACTGTTACTTTCTAACCATTGTATCAGTCAAAATCCTTTAATCAAGGCTGACCCAATAGTCATTGTATAAATCCTTTGAACAAGGTTGCATTCTAATAGAATGTACTTAAGTCTTTTAACAAGGCGCACTCCTAATAGGGTGGTTGAAATCCTTTAATAGGGTCACACCTAGCAGTGTGTTTGTAAACCTTTGACAGGGTTGGCTTTTCACATAGCTCACTTCAAAAGAGTGAAAATATCAGTAACATATTACAAAGTGGTTTTTTCCAAATTGGGTTTCCACTATAAATCTTGGTGTTAATACTTGTGTGAATTTTTTGGTCTGAACATTTCTATGTTTTGCAAGTTAAATACAATTGGATAGTGGACTACACTATTTTATATTTCTGATATACATTCAGTAGTGACCGAGTAGTGTTGGTTATTAGATCTGAGTTGTTCAAGTGTTTTAAAGTATGTTGGTATGGAGATAGATTCTGCTGGTGAAAGTACTGAGGGCTATGCCCGCAACTATTAGTTCATCTAAGGAAGATAGTAAATCCTCTCTATCAGTGTCGACTAGTGCCTAAGGGGATAATGAGAACAAGGAGGAGGAGGTTGCTGAAACTATGGATGTTGAGAACAACCCTGTTGCCGATGATAATAATGAGGATGACAATAAAGAGGAGGTTGTGGGTGGTTAGTTGGTCCCTATTTTGGTTGATTATGACATCTCTAAGGAACATGATATTCCTATTTCCCCCAAGTTGGAATTGGTCATGGAGGTCCATTCGGATAAGCTGGAGGATTCCCTTGTTGCTGAGAAGAAGAATGTTCCCCCCTCCTCTCAAAACATCCCCTTTGTCAAAACTATGGATTTACAAGAATGAAATTTGCAACTTCTTAAAGAAGACATGGATGAAAAAATTGATCCCCCTTTCAGTGTCCTCCAGACTGTGAAGGCGACGTCTATGTACTCCTTTCGCTTGATGAAATGGATTTTTCAAGAAATTAAAAGTCTTAATTTGAAATCTTGATCTATCTCTGCTAAGGTTGATTCCTTGTAGGAGATTATGGAGACTGGTTCGAAGGGGTTGGATGGCAATAAGAACAATGTTAGGGAGAAGAAAATGCAGGATATGCAAGTTAAAGTTGATAATATGGAGAATGCGGTGAAGAAGCATGTGTAGGATAACAACCTATTCATGGGCTCAGCTATGGAGTGTTTTATGTCAATCAAAGAGGAGCTGGATGCTAGTTCCCCTACCAAGAAACTTGAGGATGACAATGAGGATATGGGTGACGAGGGTCTTGGAAAACACACTCGGTCTGCTAAAAGGAAAAAGATCCAGGATAGGATCCTCGAGCTTTCTGAATTCAATACAACCATCAAGAAGATTTAAGAGGAAAAGAAGGAAGCGAAAGAAACTGGTAAGGAGTTTGCCTAGGTTCTCCTATGTCCTGGTGCTTTTTTATTTTTAGGTTTTCTTGGTTGCTAGTGGATTTACTGGTTTTTGGTTTTTTGCCTTTTTTTACTAGCTCTAGATCTGGTGGACTGGTTCCCAATCTTGTTTCTTTATAAAATGCTTAATGCTGTTATCTTTTGAGCTCAACTTGTAAGGGGTTTCGGGTCCTCCCTAAAACCTTGTTTTTCCTACAATAAAAAACATATAATACAAATGGCCATATTACTTTTAGGCATAGTTACAAACATCAAACTAATTGACGCCTAGTTTTCAAAGAAGAAGAGAGGCTCATAGGCTCATACTGCTTTATATTACAATATTTTGAATGTGTTGTTTAGAGATTTAATCATCAAGGTGTATTTGAAAGAGTTGGAAACTCTTAGACAACTTTGACATTATAATTTGATATATATTTGCATTAATTTTTCTTATTGGAGATTACCTTTATTTATCATCATGATGTTAAATCAATTTTTTAATTCTAGTCTATTGTAGCTTGTTCATGTGTAATACTCTTATTTGCTTTTATGATTCAGTTCAAGTCTAATATTATGTCTTTTTTTTGGATTTTAAAATTATTAAATTATTTATTTCGTAGCTACATTTACTACCAAATAACATAAATGACCAAATAAACTAGCAATTAAATGAGCAAATAAATGACCAAATAAACTACCAAATGACCAAATAAATGATCAAACAAACTACCAAATGACCAAAAATGACTAAATAAATGACCAAATAAATGACCGAATGACTAAATAAACTACCAAATGACCAAATAAATGACCAAATGACCAAATAAATGACTAAATATATGACCAAATCAATGACCAAATAAATGACTAAAATAGTTTAGTCATAAATTTGGTCACAAGATAAATGACCGACAATAAACTACCACTGATCACGCAACCAAATTTGGTCATTTATCTACAATTTTTGGTAGTTTATTTGGTCATATATTGCTATTTTTGTACTAGTGTACATGTCCTGGTGCTTTTTTGTTTTTAGGTTTTCTTGGTTGCCAATGGATTTACTGGTTTCTATTTTTTTTGCCTTTTTTTGCTAGCTCTAGATCTAGTGGACTAGTTCCCAGTCCTATTTCTTTTCAGAATGCTTAATACTATTATCTTTTGAGCTCAACTTGTAAGGGGTTTCGGGTCCCCCCTAAAACCTATTTTTTCCTACAATCAAAAACATATAATACAAATGGCCACATTAATTTTGGGCATAGTTACAAACATCAAACAAATTGATGCCTAGTTTTCAAAGAAGAAGAGAGGCTCATAGGCCCTAATCTAATATAATCTAACTATAGTCTCCAATATCATGATAGAAAATAAATTCAACACAATCCACTTATGTTTTAAGAATCCTCAAAATCAATGTTCATTACACATAGTTCAATAAACCTAACACTATCTTAACTATGATAGAATTGATATACACCTTAAAATATGAACATTTAGATAGAACATATTAACACAAGAATGCATAGGTAACACATAGAGCTAGGTTATAAGGATCATATTAGGGGCAACCTTACAATAAATTTTGTGGGAATTTTAATCTTTCTCTCTTTGAACATCAAAAGATGAAGGTGAAATTTTTTTCACACAAAATGCAAAATAAAATCTAACTCATGAATTTTAAAAGGAAAGACCTTCAACACACATAAATTCTATAATTTTTATTAATATAGATAAATTTACATCACACTCAATGATTATGATCTTTGTTTTAAAAAAATTATAAAATATCTACTCATGAAATTGCAATAGGCATTGACTAATCGAATAGAATATAATAAATAAAAAAAAGAAAACTTTTGTGGCTTTGTCAAAACATAAAATATTGAAATATCAATCTTGTGGTTTTAATTAAGAAAATAAGAGTTAATAGATTTTTAGTGTGTATATTAAAGATAATAATTGTATGTTTCTAACAAAAATATTTCATACTAATTTTTTTTTAAAAATGTTGGCTATATTACAAGTCATAATATTAATTGGTTTAACAAAAATGATAGCATCTATCTTTCACATGATTAATGATGGTTATGTTTCACCCAATACATATAACGATGATAGTTGAAATATATAATTTACACTTTTTAACATAATAAAATGTGTGCAAAAATTTGCAAAAAAATTCTCTTGAAGTGAGTTTCAAAACAACATAGGGAGGTTATAGCACACTTAAAAAAATTACAATGGAGTGGGTATCCTTATTCTATGAAACACATATTGTGGTGGTGTAAAAATATATTAAATTATTAAATATGGTTTAGTGACATAATATTTTTAAAAAGATGTGAAATATTTCATAGTAAGTCTATTTTTACACATTGACATAATATTTGAAATATCATTATGTATGTAGTGAGTGAAACATAACTATCATTAATCATGATGTAAGAAGGATATCATTTTTATTTAACCCATTCAATATTATGACTTGTATAATAGTTATAATCTATTAGTTGGATAATTATAGATAGTAACACAATATTATTTTTGTTTCTCTAAATATTTCTCCTTAGCTAGTTAATAGATAAAAATAAAATATCATTGAACATCTTTAGTGCCACTTCTCAATACTAACATATTAAATTTGAAATTCATATTCTATTAAAATTTAATATTCGATTCATGAATTGCTATATTATTATAATACAACTAAACCACGTTTCTAAATTATTTGTCTAAAAATATTCTTTACTAAATTTTGTTTAAATCTTCACTTTCCATATATCTATTGAAAATATATGACATGAATACTTGACACTTTATAAAATAATAAATGAAAATAATTATATTCATTTATTCAAAACATTAAAGAAAATACTTAAACTTAGAAGAATCTTTATATTTATCTGAAATGAAATAACAATAAAAACAAACAAATTTGATATATATAGAGAGAGTGTAATAATTGAAAGAAGACTACAAAATAAAGTTATATTGGATAAAACAAGATTGACCACATTACTGCTAATTAACACCTATTCATGACTTGCTATTTAAGCTAAATTACAAAGAAGCATTGACTGAGTGTCAAGTTGTCAACCTAATCTACACTATCAGCGAGGGAAGTAGTGATTCCAACAAGCCACTTTACTTTAGCAGAGAATTAACACATAGTTTAAAAACAGAGAGAAAATAATTTGTTATAAACCTTCCATTGGCTGATTCTCGCCTGAATGCAACAAACACCAACCTGTTGTTATAAATCTTTTATGTCTTCCATTAGAAATTTATTAGTCTACTCGTTATTCTCAGTGTACCTTTTTATTATTGAAAAGATCTTATACAACTCCATTACTTATAAGTCTTAGAAGCATCCAAAGACTTCATGCAACTCCATACAAATAACCATCTCATGCAAAATCTATCTTTAAAACACCTAGATTTAACCTTTGCATTATGTAATCGTACATTATACAAATCATCATCTAAAATATTCTGTGTTTCAATGATATATTCACCTGGATGCTCACTTATCTCTTGCTGTACCGTATCTCCTAACCTTTGTTGGGCCCTATCTGTTCGGGGAAGCGACATTTTCAAGTTAAGAGAAATTAAAATCATCACCAAAGCAATGCTTTGACCATTAGTCTCGTCTTTCATGTTCAGCTTAAAAAGATTGCATCTGGAATATTTTTACCTGAAAACCTTTAATGATCGCTTTTTTGTTCTGCTCCAGATTCTGCAGAATGTCTCTGTGTTTCTCCTCTAGCTAAAACAACATTAAAGTAGAAGGAAAGGAATTCATCTGTTAAAGTGGTGCTGTACCTTGATGTTAATGTAAAATGTGACTAATCCCACTTGTACAAGGTCAGGGATATTCACCTAGTTCAGGTTTCCATGGAGTTTCAATTTGAAACTTTGGATTGGCTTTTCTACGCACATAAGTTGGTTGTAGTTCTTTCTGTTTCTGCAGGTGGGTGGGCAGACCCTTTTTTGGGATCCTACGGATTTAGATGGCTTTGCAAAAACTCACGTGATTCTGAATCACTAGGCTCTGGTATGTGCAGCGGCGGCTGAACTATCTTCCTTAAATAGTTCTCCTCGAAGTCCTCATTGAGCTTACTAGCTTTGCTATTCCCTTTCCCATACTTTCTCATTATTGCCCTTTTAATCATGCTGTTTTCGATCCTGAAAATAACGTTGATCTTACAGATAGCCAAAACCAGATGCACAACTGATAATACCAGCCAGTTACAAGTACTAAAGAATTTTTTAAAACTGGAAACTAATATTTGATAACCATAAAAACTGCAAATATATGGATTTCTTAAAGTTATATCCGCAGAATTACATTTTCTTTGCAATGATCGACAAAGACTATTATCCTAAGATTATTACCAAATGCAGATGGCATCTTTAGAATCATTGTTCCTCAAATATAGTTCTCATCCCAACTACATGTAATGCAGCACCATATAAAAGCAAATGCCTTCCACAGCCGGGAGAGTCTATAATGGAGCTCAGCTTTCAAAAAATTGATATCAGAAATAACCTGGTGTTGATAACCAAGCTTATGTCTATGGTCTGGCAGACATATATAGTCCAAGACTTGAGAACTAATAGGCTTCACAATAGAAATCAATGACTTCCCTACACTCCAAGCAATCACAATCATCGATGCTGGTAGACATCCATATTTAACTTTTCTTATATCTTTATTTTGGGCTGTATCAAGTAGTAACCATCCAATTATTGTGAAGAAGATGGTCAGCACTACTGTGAGAAAGTATGGGAATAACACTCCAAAACAGATGTTATTTTTTTGATTTCTCCAGTTGTATATTCAATTAGTCCTCAGCTTGTGTGCTACCTGTCATTGTTGCTTCCAATTCTTTTGTGATTTCTATAGTTAGACCTGCCCAAGTCTCTGTTTCATTCCTGTAATGCCAGAATTAAACGTACTGCCAAAATGGAATGTGAAGTTTCATGTATTAGATCTTCGTCCCATGACATTACACTGACATTTTGATTTTCAGTTCTACTTTCTTCCTCTTTTTCAAACTGAATCTCACCAGAACCAAAACAAATACAAATCGTTAAACCAAAAATTGTATAGAAATGGAGATGGAATTAACTATTTACTTAAGAAAATCTCAGATTTAAATGGTTTTTAGAATATCTACGTGAAGCAGGCGAACCGTCAACCCGTTCACTCTCATAAGTACAATATCATATCAAACTTTTAAAAAAAACTGCAAAATGATATGCAACCATCGGAGCAGAAAGAAACTATGGATGACCTGGAATAGAGAAGAGGGTGAACAATCAACGACAAATGCATTTAAACGAAGTCCACTTACCATATCACACCGGTCCATGATGGCCAGAGACCTAAAAATTTGATGATATTTGGGCTCATAATTTTGTAATAAAATGTCAGGCGACCTTGATGAATTCTGGGAATCTGTCGCCTGCAGCAATCCGCCAAGTGTTGTCACTCTTAATTTACATTATCAAACATTGTTTAAAGACCATCAAACAATTTAATTTGACTTCATACAATTAATTTTCATTGCACTTAACATTCCTCCATCATTAATTTTGAATCCAATATTAAAAATTAATAAATATATTCTATCCATGTCAATCTACTAACCTATGGTAAAATCTTTAAGTGGGAAGATACTTCCTCTATAACTCTATAAACTATGGAAAGATCTATTTATTTAAAATAAGATTCAATTGAAAAGAGAAACAAACATTCTATAATAGTATTTATTTAAAGAATTTCTATAAAAATCTATTCATAATCATGATGAACTGAAGTTTAACTATTATAACTAAATTAGACTAGAAAACTTATTTACCTTAGAGGGTTCTTGCGAAAATACTTGTTGGAATGCTTGATTCTTTCTTATACCTTTACTCTTCTGAAATATTGCTTTAAGAATCTATTGTTTGCAATTTATACCATCATACAATAAGAAAGAAAAAGTTCTAAATAGTTTGATAACAATACACTCAAAAGATTACTCATAATATTTCTTATTAAAATTTACATAACACTTGACAATTTGAAAGATGAACCATGAGCGATCCGGATTTCAATGTTGATATATTTCATGTTTCTATTTGAATGTATCTAAGTAAGTGTGAGGAGACAGGTCTAAATGGTATCAAGGATTGGGATTGTTGTTGAAAAATGAAAAGTTATCTATTAGAAATCATGACGACTGTGGCATTATTATCTTGAAATTAATTATATAAATCAAACATTGAAATACTACTATAAAATTAACCTATTTTGATTAAGTAAAAATGGGTTTTGAAAGGACCCTAAACCTTGTATAAAGAGAAAAGAAAGATAGAACATTGAAAGACCATAAAACAACTATGGAGCACCACCCAACAAACTAGAAGAACTAACCATAGTTCCCACCAAATGGATGAAAAACCAGCCCAGTTAATCACAATAAAGGACCATCAAAATTTACATTTTGGCCCATCCTTATGAGATCGTAAAGACATATCAAATGAAGGTTTGGAGAATTTGACTTTTTTTTCTTTAACTGATGTCCATCCATCCTCCACCTTCTCAGAAAACTTCATCCAATCCAAAGATAAACCTAAAGATACCACTAAAGGGTAGGCATCATCATCATCCATAGAAGGGACATGGGTAGCATCACAACCAACCCTCAAAACCCTCCCATTTGAAACATGGACATCAAAACCCACAACATAAGGAGACAAGATAGCTGAACCAGAGACAACATCAATGTTTTGGACAAAAATAACAACAATAGAAGGAGCAACATTAACATTCTAAACTAAAGCCACATCAAAGACAACATTCGTAGCATCAAAGACAACATTAGTAGCATCAGCCAATGAATGATCAGTTTGAGGAGAGAAAGCAACCACATCCCCATCCTTGGAGACTTTTCAAACTGTATAATGATGGTCAGAAACCCCCAACAACCAAGAAGGTGATTTCTTCGATCTAACCTTATCAGAAAAACATTGTGCAACAAGATGGCCAGTCTTGTGACATTTCCTGCATCTGAATGGAATACCCTCATAATCTAGATTCTAGGTCAAAGATCCCTTTGAAGAAGCCAAAGTTATCTTCTTAGGGAGACCCTTAGATACATCAACCTCCACAAGAATACGAGCATACATCATCTTAAAAACATCAGAAGAATCTAAATCAACCATCTGGAAATCCCCAATGGCCTCCCCCATAGACTCTAAAACTGAATCCAGCCAAAGATGAAGGGGAAGATTCGACAATCTTACCCATAAGGGTATTTTACTATAGGATTCAGAAAGAGGATCAAACCCCTAATACTGGGGTTTGGCCATTAGGGGGAACCGATCCTCCCAAGAGAAATAACTGTTACACAAAATAGTATTCCTATCTGCAGCATTTTCAAATTTCACAATAAAGAAACCTCTTGCCATAGGGTAAATTTGAAATGTATCGGTTATAATGAGCTCCCAATGTTTGGATATCCAAGCATGTAAATCAGGAAGAGAGGGCCAAAAACCCCTAAAATGAAAAATAACAGCGGTAGAAGAGAAATCGTCCATAGTTTTGAAGATCTCATTAATAGTATCTAAATCAAGATTAACCATGATGGGGTTACTTACAGAAACATGTAGCACCAAAGGACAGGGATCCCCCTCTCCTAGCATAGGTGGGACCATAGATACCTGCTTCAAAAGCAACCACATCAACATAAGAAATTGTTGAGCTCCCCTTAGCCACCTGAGACCCTGAAAGGGCCATCTGGGAAGACCCTAGCAATGTTTGAGAAAACCCATAAACAACAACCGTAGGTGACGCACCATCAGATGCAGCTACAAAAGCAGGAAAACTCCCCTTAGCCACCTAAGACCCTGAAAGGGCCTTCTAGGAAGACCCATGCAATGACTGAGACTGCCCAAGAATGGCGACCGCTAGTGACAAACCACCAAACGCATTTGCAGGAACATGAATAGAGGCTCCAATAGAACGCACAACTAGAGTTGTAACATTACGACCCAGAGCTCCCGCATGGACGTGAGTGGGAATGACATTTTGAAATGGAGCGGGAACAATAGGAGTGGGACAGAGAGGAAAAAATTATAAAATTAACCTATTAATATTGAACTATTATAAAAATTATCTGTCAGACATTTAAGTTTAAGGTTTTATATAATAAGTGTATTATAAAGAATATAAAATTTAAAATTGAAAGAAATATTAAAAGGAACAGTAACATAGATATGTAATTATTATTAATTAAACGTTTTAGAATTCTATTATCATATAATGGATAATGCATTAAGAAAGAGTCTCAATGTTAATCTATTAGAGATGTAGATAAAGGGAGTCATATGAAATGAAGTAAATTTTAAACTTGACTATTAAATGTTGGACATAATAGTCAACCTTACAACTCTAAAGAATCGTCTATAACCAAAATTAATATCACATGAAGAAAGAAACAATCATGATTGTACTATGTTATTTTAAAAACAAAATTGATTGAAAAGAGTTCCATTATTGAGTTTTTTGTATTGAATGTACAAATGAATTAATATATTTATTTTGAATTGTAATAATAAATAATTAATGATTATAAAAGAAAAAAGTCAAATCACTCTAGATCAAACCCTGTGTAAGAATTATATTAGCTCACATGCAAATGTTTCCATCCTCTTTATGATATAACATGACCTAAAAATAGAAAAGAGCTAAGTTTAACCTAATTGTAGTAAAGTAATGGGGGATATAACTAACTAATTCATGATTTACTAATTAAGTAATATATCTATTTTACTCTAACAACCACATTAAGTTCAAAAAATAAAGAGGTTAAGAACTTATGATGAATGGATGGACGGGTCCCAACTACAAGGCCTAATGAGGGAGTCCTTATACAAAATAATATATCTCTAATAACTAATAAAGAAAATCATAGGAAAAGCTCATTTTCAATCACCTGTCACATGAAGAGAGAATCCATGATTGTGCTATCACAACTTAAAAAAATAAATGACCAAAAAAACTCTATATTGAACTTTTATATTGGATGAATAATTGAATTAATACATTTAAATTGAATTACAACAATAAATATAAAAAATAAAATTTAAAAATAATCCTAGATGAGGATAGATTACATCATAATAAGTATCACCATCGTGTGCTATAAGATAACATAATGAAAAATAAAAGCCTTACTAGATTTACTTTAAGTATATAATTTAAGTAAAAAGGAAACTTAAATAATGATCAATTACATGATAATCTTATTTGACTCTAACATAGGATAGGTAGATTGAGAAAAAAAACATAGAACAAGGTATTAGATGGATTTAGATATCAAGAGTTTGATAAATTATTAATATATAAGAAAAAATTGAATTATCATACATTAACTTACAATTTAATTAATGATCAATCAATCTTAACACCTCAAACATAAATTAAATAAGGATGAGAATAAATTAAAGAGAAAGCTATATTTTGATTAGCTCAATTTAAGAATTTTTATAATGAATATTTGGTTGTATATTATGCTTGATGATCAAAATATTGGGATTCTAGAATTATATCTACAACCCCATATCTACACCCTTTAGATTGTGATGAATCTAGGTTTAGTGAAGATTAAGTGAAGCTTGTAATTTTTTCTAGGGATGCTTTATCTTTGCACAATCTTGTCTTGTACTAATATTCTCTTTGAGACTTGTTTGCCTCTACTTGTACTTGTTCCTTAACATTGTAGTGATAAAGGACTTTGAGGGCCTCCCATGACATCTAGAAAGGTAACTGACTTTGTTAATGGTAGTCTTGAGACCTATTTATTAATACATGATTGAAGATACTGAGATAGATGGTCTAAGTGATTATTATATTATTTATAAATGCTTAAATGTGGATGCACAAGTGTAGATGATTTTTTATAATATTTTTCCATGATTTTTTCCAATCTTTCACACTTTGTTCCAACTACTTGACATGCAAGTTAATAAGCTATAATCAAATTAATTTGAATATATTTGAATTAAGGGGACAACATTATGAATGCAATTATGTTCAAAGCACATATTTGTATATGTAATTGAGTGTGAGATGTATTATGCATAAAGGTACATCATTAGATAGCAAACTTAAGCACTTTATTAGCTTACGTAGAACATATTTATTCATCATAATAGATTATGATTTTATTTCATTCATTTATATATAATTACATTTGTATTAAATATATGTTTTAAAATTAAAATATTATTATAATCTTATATAAACAAGAAATTATATATAAAATGATTTTAGAAGTATATTATATAATACGTACAACTTAATTTCCTTACAAATTTAAATAACCTGCTTTAAAAAAACAATCAAACATTTAAATAAATTTGTGTCGATTTAAACTTTTAAGTTCGCAGATACAATACATATTATCTATAAAATAAGGATATCATATCATACCTGATTACGTAACTCTAAAATAAGGACATCTAATCTGCGTATTGAGAGTGTGCGCGTACCTTTACTGTGAAATTCATTAGTCGTTTCATGGACATTCCAATCTTTTGAATAATATTATGGCCATCCAGCCTTTCACCACTTAACCTCTTTATTTCATTTGGTATTTTATTAAGTCTGGTTAGCCCAGTTACAGATAATTTCGATTCGCTTGCTCCAGGAATTTTTTCTTTTTGAAATGGTTTTGAAACTGCTAACTGTGCCGCAGTCTTTACAAGAATGTTCTGTCTGGAAGGGCAAAGATTTTGATTAATACCAGATCTAAGACTATAAATTAAATTATCTGAATTCTTTAGCAAAAATGATTACCTGAACCATAACACTAGATCTTCCAGTTCCCCATTCTCCCGAGATTCTGAGAGTAATGAGATATTTCACAAAAGGGTTAAAAAATAGTGCAGCCAGACCAATGGCGAAGGGAGTTCGTCCTGCCCAATATTATAGCGGAAAATGTTAGAAGTTTTCACGCGAATTCATCCGTGTCTTCTAATATTAAAGTAGATAATTACGGGAGTCAAGATAATTACACTTACCAAGATTATCCTGTTGAGACGGTTTTGTTGAACTAAATTCATTCCAACTACCTTGGTCGGCACAGACCAAGAAGGCTCTCGAAACGCATGCTCCATGTGCAGCCGTCCAGCCACCGTCTTTCATAAATGTGGTATCTAACTATACTCTAGAGTCTTCACTACATTTAATTAGCCGATAGGCTTCTCCTGCGAGATCACTCGCGTCCGTACGTGAGAAAACTTGTCTCACGCTTAAAACCACCAAAAACCTGGTTTTTGTGTACGTAAATGGGAAATGGTTTTGGACTTGCGTGATTGTGATGTGGTTGTGGTAGTTGTGAGGCATGTGCTTTGTGACTGAGCAAAGTATGGCCATACTGGAAGGTAGAGCTGCGGTTGATCCTCCGTTTGCAGAAGCCCAAAACAGAGTCTTGTCTACTTCTATCTCAATCCGCTTTGAGTCGACCACTGGTGAATTCCGGCGGACAATTCTAAGACTGGCAAGTATGAGAAGAAATTCCATTAAAGAAGATCGCAGCCAATAGATGTGCATCCAATTGGGCTTGATGATCAGGTCAGTGAGATCCAGAGGCTGCTACTTGAGGACGAAGAACACAATTTGTTGGGCATCCACGGCATGAGGGGTGCAGGAAAATCCCTACTGATGAAGTGCGTGTAGAACATCGAAGATGTTCAGAAATCATTTGAGAATGATGCTCTAATCTGGGTAACAGTCTCCAGTGGTCAAATATCTTGGTTGCAGAAGACCATTGCTGAGCGAATACACATTGACTTCGACCAAACTTGGATAGAAGAAAAGGGTTTCTCCTCAGATCTGTGACAAACCATAGCAGTTTGCCGGTGCCATCCTTCAGTAATTTGGCCGAATCATACGCCTGCTGGGCCAAACTGCTTTCAGCCGTAACGCTTGTAGCTCCTGCACCTGCAAACACATTATTTGTTACCAAAACCAGGGCTACTGCAACTTTTAAGAGTAGATAATTCATCGATTCTTCACACTCAAATCGCAACTTTGTTTCCTCTGCTATTTTAAGCTTGGTGTTACAGCGATAAAGCATATACAATATTTTACCCACGGACGGGGTGTTATATAATTAGCTTTCTTTGTTACTAATATTATTGTAGATGTTCAAAATTTATTAAATAGGATAAGTCTTTAATATTTATGTCGCAGTAGCATGACAGACATTTATTATTTAACAATTTTTTGTTAGGCGACAGTTTTACGTTTCCCACATTTTATAGGGTTCATGTTACAGTTAGCTTTCCTCGGTTCATGTTACCAGTATATTTATAGATATTTGCACTTATTTAGATATCAATAAGCTAAATATTAAATACATTTATATTAAGACAATTTAGAGATAAGCTTAAAGCTCTTATATTAAATATGATTTGTTAACTAGAATAGAAAGACATTTTTAAAGATTTTTTTAGCTGTGTTGAAGATATTTATTCTGGTAAACTTAAAATTTTAAAAAGATTCTTCTAGATATAGGAGATAACACATATTCAAGGAGAGTCATACTTAATGAAGCTTATGTTATTGTTCATAATAATCTTAGAACACTAAATATGTGAGAGAAATAGTGCACTAACACTAAGAATTATGCTAATCTAATGAAGCCTTCAAGTATTTTGGCATTCCAGCTTAGAACTTTTGATCTCTATATTAAGTGAAAACCTATAGATTTTTCCATGAACAATCTATTAGAGAACAGTATTACATAGCCAATTCGATAAATAGATTGAAATACTAGCATATAACATTATATTTCTCAAGTTTTTTTTGTTTTGTTTTGAGAAGAAAGGAAATGTGGTCCACTAGATAAATATAAATATGTAATTTTTATTTAAATGGTGGCATGATTTGTCACTTACATACAACCCTTTATAGCCATGAACTGGCATCTTAGACTACCCAAGGAACAATATTGGAGTGCATAATAACATGTTCAATAGATGTGATATTTTAATTGCTACATCAATTGTAATAGGACATATGTAAAACAAAATTAAATATTACTAGCTATGAGTGTATTGACTAGGTTTTCACATCTCCCCATTGTCATACCACATTTATTGCCAAAGTTTTAGCTTTTCAACGGCCTTGACTAACCTCATCCTAGTAGTTGATGTTGGTGTTTGAGTTTTGTTAACTAGCGAGCATGGCATCATAGAACAAATGTGCAAAAGTTTGTCCTAAAGTAATTCATTGAGGTACATCTTTTGGTACCCCCAACATTATTTTTCCTGTTCAAGACTTTGATAGTGCATGTGAATGGCTTGAGAAATTCACTTTGATAGGTTATTTTGAGGGAAGGGCTCCCCTCAAAGAGTGCTTGTTTGTCATGAGGTTTGATGGATTTCAAAATTTCACCAAAAGCTTATTTCTATCACTTTATTGATGTTTCCCATGTTGAGGTTATCCTTTGTCATAAGCCTTGGTTTGTCTCATCTCCCTTGATTATTTTTTAGCCATTTTCATGAGACTTATTTGTCTCTAATGATTAAAAAAAAACTCAAAGTCTCAATCAAGACAAAATGCCCCCTTCTTCTCTTCTCTTGTTGGTCTTTTTTGCAAACCATTTCTCTATCCATTGGAAAAGTGGTTTGTATGGAACCAAAGATTTATTTTCACTCTTTTCCTCAAAAGATAATATGTGTCAATGTAGATTTGTCTCAAGACTTGAAAACTATTATTGATATTTAGATAAGAGGTTTGTGCTAAGTTCTCAATGAGTGCTTTATATGAATCTACCCAAAACTTTCTATCGATGTCAATATTATGAGAACAAAATTAAGGATTCCCCTTTGGCTACTTGAAAAGTTAAAATTCATCCTATCCTTGCTCTCACATGGAATGGTAGGAGATGTTTGTGCCACCAATTCCTCAGATACTGACAATCTTGTATAATATCCTCTACATCTTAAGAAATTTTATATATAGCCTTTACCAATTTCTTATGCTGGGGATTTTGATCATAAGGGTTGTATTCAAATCATTTGTAGTTAGGCATTGAGCTCTTCTGAATGACATAGAGCCTCTTGAGGCGATCCACCAGTTGTTCAATGTCTTGCTTGAAGAGAAGCGCCCTCTTTGTTTTTTCTCTAAATTTAATGGCCTGCTTGATTGCTTCATTCAAAAAAACAAAGAACAATGCCTCTGCAACCACATGTATCAATAGTTCTGCCATACTCAAAGACTTGAACTAGCCTCCAATACCTACTACTATGTCATTCATAATCACACTCTTCTTCTCCTCGTTTTGTAGATACAACATTTAAGATTTTTCTCTTCTCCTGCTGTATGGAAGTTGTGCCTCGATAATTTCCCATTTTTTCCCTGAAAGGACTGACTAGAGCACTGACTTTGACAGTTCAACCATTAAAAGTAAATTTAAATAAAATAATCCCACTGACCCCCATTTGGCATGCACGCACAAAGAAAAGCAACAGAAACTGGCATGATTCTTCTTTGACCAACATGGTTAAGTTACTTTGTACTCCACAATGTATATAGCCAGTCTGCGTATTAATGATTGTGACAACAGGGTCATAGTTGTGTTAATATTTGGCTAGGAAATGTTAAAACAAAGTTTGTTTGGCGTGTAGATTGACTCCCAATGCGGGACAAAGAAACTTCTAGTAAATCATTTATTATGCACCTTAGCAGTGAATTTCCTCCGCGATTATTCTATCGTAGCCGGTGCAATTCAAAGTTTACTTCCAGATTTGAGCACTAGTGCGAAATTGCACTACAAAATCCTGGAGACAAAAAAGTTTGAACGACACCAAAGACGGTTGATTTGTAGAGCTTTAGATTTGGTCAAGACGATGAGTTCCACCTGCTTTGGCAATTGTTAATGACGCGCAGAAATAACCATCTAACTGTAATTGAGCGAAAAGAGTTTGACCAAACAAAACATTTGTTTGCAACAAATGAACTAGTAGCACTCCACAATAGGAAAAGGCTAAAGAAACTACATGTACCTATTGCACTATGTGTTGCACTCAATACACAATGTCAACCCGTGGAACTTGACAACGATGACCAGCTTTCACAAGAAGTCTTATTATGTAGATCTCAATGTGTAATACTTACCACAAATCTATGGATAGAACCTAGCCTTGTCAATGGATCTCTTGGATAGGTCAAAGATATTGTATATCCCTTTGGCTCTAAGCCTCCAAAATTATCAACATATGTTACAGTTGAATTTGATAACTACCATGGTCCACCCTGAAATGAACAACATCCAAATCTTGTTCCAATACAACTGATAACCCGAGGCAAGCGCACCCAACTACCACTCACTACCGCCTGGGCTATCACTATACACAAATCACAGGGGCTTACCCTAGATAGAGCCACAATTGATATAGGTAAAACTGAGAGACAAGGCCTCACCTTTACGGTAGCCTCTAGAGTTAAATCCTTGCAAGGCCTGCGCATTGAACCTACCTTCTCTTTTGATCACTACTGTAAAATAAAAAAGATTCCATACAACATTAATAGAAAGAAAGAAGAGGCTCTCCTACACTTTCTCTCTCATGACGCCCAGGTATGTGATGTTACTTACACACCCTCTTTTGTTTTTCTACAATTCATGATTTTGCCTTCTTTCATTTCAACCAAATTTCCATTGCTGACCATTTACAATTTTTCCTCTTCTACGGGTTCCCCTGGCTGATGATGAAGAGTAAATAAAAAATAAAGAAGCAACATATATTTTGGTCTTCAAATCATTTCAATGCTACATTCTTTTGGGAAATCCAGCATACAAACATAGTCTTGCAATGTTGTAATTTGAATTCATCATAAGTGGATATTGCTCTATACAATACTTCATTCTACAATTGAACACCATCCTACAATGGAACTTGAATACAATTCCTTCTATAATACAAAAAATCAAATATGCTTTTACAAAAACTTGTAGATAAATAAGTGGTGTAGTGTTCTAAGTTGTATACTTTTTAAAGTCTGATATATTTCTCTTCAGTCTTTAAATGTCAAAGTACATGCTTTGTTTGTGACTATATATCCTCTCCTTCAAGTACCAAGTTGCATCCATGGAAGTTCTTGTTGATGTAGTTGTAGATTGAATTGAATATAAAGGTTTGCCAGCTTCTTGAATTTATACACTAAAGTATCTTAATGTTGCTTTATTATTCTAGAATTTTAGTCTTTACTATGTAAGGAAAAATTAACTCCCTCCTAAGCTTTACTACATTTTGTCTTTCTTGTATCTATAGTTTAACTCTACTCTTCCTAGACACTATTATTGGAATATGTAAAAAACAACTATGCATGCAGGATGTAGTTATTTCAACCCAGTGACATGCAAACAACTCTATTTTCTTTGTGTAGATTTTGTATTTTTCCACAACCACTGTTGTTCATAAAAAAACCTTGGTTTCCTCGTGTGTTTCTATTTGATACATATTGTGCTTGTTACTACAAACAATACATTTTCTACCATTTTCAAATTTATTTGAACGTTACATTTTTTCTTGGGTAATACCTTCAAAATATATAGCTTTCCTAAACTTTAACTTCAAATCATCCAAGGTGGATGTTGCTAAGTACATGACTTCCTTCTACAATGACACATTTTTGGAATAGTTCTTTCACCTCTACGACCTATCGGCGTACCCCTTGCACCTTCTTTCGGTGCAAGTGCTAGTGTAAACTTTCCTATAAATAGAATGTCTGGGCCTGGTGTTACAGCGCTCAATTGTGAGAAGTTCTGTGTTATGCTTGAGTGTGTGTTCATTTTTTTATCATGGTATCAAAGCCGTAAGGTTCAGGATCATGGGTTGAGGAGAATGAAGGTCTCACAGTTACTTGTTTGTCTTTGTGCTTGTAGTGTGAAGAACGGTTGAGGTGCAGAACAAAGAGAGAGGTGTGCTGCTGTTGTGGTGTGCTACTGCCGTAATTAACGTAGATTGTGCTGAAGGTGCCATTGTCCATAGTGGAAACTATCACTACCAGTAGAGTGCCTGTAGGGGGTATTTGAAATAATCAACATAATTAATTTATGAGGGATGTTAGAGTGCGTAAATTAATTACGCCGATTCCAGCCAACTCCAACCAACTACCAAGCACCGTCCATTCATCATCCAACATTAATAGTCCAGCTAAATTTGTGACTTGCATTAAATGTTTATTTATCTATAAATTAATAGATGAGGGTCTGTGTTCAGCAGAGCCCATCTTTGGGTTTATCCTCTGTGCCTGATTTTCAACAGGTTTGTCCGAATTTCCATGTCTTCTATTATTTCTTAGAACAAGGGCTGCATGTAGTTGGAGTCCCTGTCTACATGGGCTATTATTTATAAGAATCTTTGGCGTATTCAGAATTGGAAGATATAGGATGTATTTGTTAGAGGTCCAATCACAACCAATACAAAAAAATTCAGACATTATTTAAGCATTTTATTTTGTTTATGAAAAATGGGTCAACTTTGAATGTGTGCATTCTTAATACATTATCATCTCTTACAAAAATATCATTTCTGAATATAATAATAGACTTTGAATTCAATAACCTTTTTAATACTATATTAAACCTTAAAAAATATTAGCAGTAAAAAAAACTATTAAAAAAAAGAGTATTAGGCAAAACATATAACCATAATTTAAAATAAGTCTTTTTATGAAATCCTTATAGATGATTTTCTACAATACAAGTCAGACTTCAGTATTTTACTATGATAACAATAGCTGCACGCAGCTTGAGTCATAACAGCTTCAAGGGCAAAGATACCCACTGTATTCTAAATTTCATTTACAAAAATGTGTTTGCTATTATGGATCCATTTTGACCTACACTTAGCATAGAATTTACCTTGGTTACACAAATGCTATTCATTCCTTTCAATCCCCAGGTGAACAAAATGTAATGAAATTCCTATGAAGCCTTCAATGGTGAGAAGATTAAAAAAATGATATGTACAGGACAAATGAATTTATGAACTACTCACAAGAAATGAGATTTCGACCCTACAATATATAGATGAAATGGAAAATAATGCAAAATACAACTGAACAAAATGTAGTGGGTAACTCCAATAGATCTTGACATTTAAAATTTACCCACTTGTTTTAGTGTGTTTAGTGTTGCAGGGATTCTTGATGAACTCAAGACACTGTCAGAAACTTCAAATCTGAAACAACCAATGCAAACAATACACATTTCAGAACAAACATTCCACACGACATGGCCACCACGACGAAGAAGGCACAATCAAAGATGCCTTCCACAATAGCAAGTTTTTGAGGTTGAGAAAGAAATAGTTGATGACCAGACAAATGTTTAAATTAGAAATTTCCATGTCTTTCTTCATGCAAACCACCTCTCTGCTTAAAAATAAAGACTGTATAAAAGATATGTGTTAATTGTCAAAACATAAATTGTTATTAATTAGATTCTATACCTGGCTTGATTTTCTTTAGAATTTTTCAATAAAAAAGAAAAAGAGTACCCGCAAAAATGTTAATAGCCAATGGGAAAAAAGAAATAAAAGATTTATATGCCACTTTAATAGGAAATCTTCTAAGACCATAGGTTAAATAGATATTGCACCATTTTTGAGGATCAAACTAATGCTAAAATTTGCAAGTGAAAACTTTAGTCTCCTATGAGAGGGACTAATATAAGTTTTTATGTTTTAGTTTTGATTTTATCTCTAATAATATAATATAAGTATTTAAGAATTTTTTTTGAATTAACTATAAGGATATCAAAGATCAAAAATCAAAAATCAAAATACAGCCAGAGTATAACAGGAGAGGCCCAACCTCAACCACATGAGCTAACAAAGAGTATGAAACTTAGATACAAAGCATATAAAAATAGTTTAGGATAGAATATCCTTGTAGTCCTCGACCCAGGCGGTCCAACCCTCGGGGCCCTCCATCTAGACGATATTTTTCTTGTCCTAAATTTGGGACAGCATGGAGATCTATTGATCAGTAGCATTTCTATTATGGTTGACTTCCTTGGTAAGCTTCTTCAGCGTATCTTCAAAATTGGCAAAGTAGTCGATGTGGCTTCTCCAGACAAATCCATCCTTGAGCTCATACATGAACATGGTGGAGTGCCCAGCTTTAAGAAATCTTCTAAGTTTCTTTCTATCCAAAGTCATGTTCACATTCACCTGCGAGGAAATTTTAAAATATGTGAGTTTTCAAAAAAACTCAGTAACCTTGGGACCTGGGGGAGTCTTGATACCTTTCTTTGTTTCTGCACTTCCAAAGCTTCCAGAGAATGTTAGAAGAAAGCACATTCCAAAAAATATTCATATCTTTTTTAACACCATCAATATAACTAGTAACAATTTCAAAGATACTAACAAAGAAAGGATAATTGATTCCAAACATACGCCAAATACTTTTGGCAAAAGAGAAATCAAAGAAAATATATCTACAAGTGTCCCGAAGACCACAAAATCTGCAGACAACATCACTATTAATATCTTTTCTAACAAGAAGTCTGTCAAGAAGCAACAACCATTCGAAGCATTTAATTTTAGGTTCAATAGGAGCCTTCCAAAGTCTGTCAAGATGTTTTTCCATAAGCTATCATCTAGATTAGAGTACTAGAGTTTGTTAATGTGCCCAATGATATCATTCTTGGTAGCAATAATTTTGTAAATGTTTTTTAGCTTTAATCTATTCCACAATAGTACCATCCGGCCATTTAATCTTAAGAAATCTATGAGAGTCAACATGAAAAACCTTAGGAAGATCTTTACTAGCTTTGACATTCATATTGTAAGTTTTCTTTTGAGAAGGAGGGATATTGAACTTGGTACTGATATCCTCTCAGCTAATAAGCTTGTCTTCCTCAAAAAGACATGAATTGGCAAATCTCCAAATTATTCCAGTACTTGGCAAAGCATCCTTGAGGGAGGGCAAGAGGTTTTCCACCAAGATGTAAATTCCACCAAATGGATCTTTCACCATAAAGAAGTTTATGGTCAAAGAAGGCTCTATTAGGGATGAACTTCTTAACATATTCCCAGGCTTTCTAGATAGTTTTAAAAACCAAGGATCCTTGAACAAGAATAGGAAAGTCACCCTCTAAGATGTCACAAAAGGGGATGCTTTTCCATGCTTTAGCCTTCCTAGGGATGCCTCTTTCAATATTACTTCTAATAAGGACCTTCCAAGGCTCATCACCTTCTAGAGAGTGAAAGATCCATTTGGTGGCTAAAGCAGTCCCTTGAGTTTTAAGATCTTTTAGGCCCAACCCACCAAGGAGCTTGTTAGTGTGGCACTAGTCCCATTTGACTGCATGGTGCTTCTTTTTACCTTTACCATCGGACAACAGGAAGTTCCTAATGGTTTTCTGAATCTCAAGAATTTGATAATTGTTAAACATCCAAGCAGAAGAATAATACACATTGTAAGAGGAGAGGATTTTTTGATAGACCTGAACTCTACCAGCAAGGGAAAGGGATCTGTTATGCCACTTATTAAGTTTCTTAAAAATTTTATTCTTAATCCAGAGCCACATTTCCTTTAGGGAGGGTTCTATTGAGAAGGGATTACCCAGGTAGCACACAATTTTTTGAGTCCCTCCCCAAAGGAAATTAGATTTGTTGAACCAGACAGGGGGCTAATCAAACCAGCCAAGGCAGGTAGGTTTAGCTTGAGATATACGGGATCTAGAGATGGAGCAGAAGGCGTCGAGATTGGTTTGAAGAGCATCAAAATTGGATTCATTGGCTTCAAAGAATAATGAGGTATCATCAGCAAATTGGCAATTGATAAGCTCAGTATTGTTGGGGAGGTTGATGCCCTTAACAGCCGGGGAGAGGGTGTTATCCTTAAGGATGTAAGATAGAGCATCTGAGGCAATGAAAAATAGGGCAGGGGCCAAGGGGAAACCCTACCTAATGGATCTTCCAAGAGGAAAAGGTTCAGAGAGGGGTTCGTTAACCTCCACCTAAGTAGAGGCATCTTTGAGAAGAATTTTGACAAGTTTACAGAATAGGGGAGGAAAACCAAAAGCTTCTAACATCATAATGATAAAATCCCATTCAATCCGGTCATAAGCCTTTTCAAAGTCAAGAAGTAGCACAACAGAGTTCTGATTGGAGTGTTTGGACCAACACATGGCTTCCTAGCTAGTAATCATATTTTCAAGAATATACCTTCCTTTGATGAAACCAGTTTGGGTGACATTCACAAATTTGGGAAGAATCGACTCAAGTCTCAAGGCCAAAATCTTAGCAAGAACTTTATAGGAGACATTCAAAAGGGTAATTAGCCTCCAATTCTTCAGGAGGGCCTTATCACCATCGTTAGAATTTATCTTAATAATACCTCTGTTGATGAGGCATCCCAAAGTACCTTTATCATAAGCATCAGAATAGATATCATAAAGGTCCTTACAAATCCAATCCATATTAGATTTATAGAATTCACTCGATAGACCATCAGGGCCTAGGGCCTTGTCATTCTTCAAAGATTTAATGACTTTTTCAATTTCTTCTATTGAAATATCTTTATTGAGCAAAGCACCATCCTGCCTGGAAATTCTATTGGGGATGAGATTTTTATAATCATGTTTGAGAGACTTAGCATCCTCAGAATCCTCAGAAGAGAAGAGCTTACTATAAAAGTTAGCAAAAGCATCTTTTATCCCATCATTCTCAATAATCTCTTGGTTGTCAACTATGATTCTATCTATGGATTCATTAGCTTGTTTTTGTTTAAGCATATTGAAAAAGAATTTAGATCCCCTGTCACCATTTTGGATCCAATGAGCCCGAGATCTGATCTTGGCTCCTTTAAAATTAACTTGTTGATGTTGTTTGAGATTGTTCCAAGCCTGAGCAACTTGGGAGCAAAGTGTGAAGTTTTGAGGATCAGTTTGAACATTGGTTTCAGCAAGGTGGAGCTTGGAAGAGATAATTTTTTTAGAATATTTGTAATCTTTAGCTTTCTTTTGGCCAATGGTCTTAAGTAAACTATGCCAGGCAGAGATATTCTGGTTCCAAAGATCAATAGGGGAAAGAGAAGGGAGGCTTTTATGGTTAATAACTCTAATAAGTTGGATAGCAACAAGAACATCTTCGTCAAGCAGGAGGGAGTTATTAAGGATGAATCTTGGGTTAACAACTTTCTTAATAGTAGGGGAGTCATTAAATCTAATCCAAACCGTTATGGGGTGATGGTCTAAGAGTGAAGTAGGCATGACTGTGACCACATTACCAAAGTCATCAGGAAGGAAGGAGAAAGAATTTTTATTAGCATAAAATCTATCCAGCCTGGCATAAATTCTAGAGGGGCCTTGTTGAAAGTTACACCAGGTGTGCCACAAGCCATTGTAATCATTAGAGTTCCTAGTGAGCAAGTCAAAGATAAGCTTGGAGCTTTTCATTCTATTCTAATGGAGTTTTTCAAGATCCTTCCGGACGAAGGGGAGACCCCTAGTTTTGTCAACTTGATCTTCTATCATATTGAAATCACCCCCAAAGATCTAGGGTATATTGGGAAGGGAGGAGATCCAATCCCAGACGTCCACTCGTTCTTTGTAATCATTAGAGGTGTATATGGAGAAGATACAAAAAGAGATGGAATTAATAGTCAAAGTAACCCAAACAACTCTATTGTAGGGAGACACTCCTTTATCCGTAATGCAAGACGCCCAATTAGGATTGATAAGAAGGTCCACACCCTCTTTACCTCTACTATGATTGGAATACACCTTAATGGCATCCTTCCAAATAAAATTCAAATTGCTCTGAAGAAAAAAGTTAGTGGCTTTTAGGTCTTGCAACATAAGACAATCCATATGCTTAATAGAGTCTAGAAAATGCTTGATAACATGCTTCCTATCCGTGGACTCAAGATCCCTAATATTCCAGGAAACACAATTCATGGGGAACTGTTTTAGGGGAAGGAATGCTTAGGATCCGTAGATCCATCATTATCCATATTAGCAGAAAGAGAATTACCATTCTTCCCACTAATATTTTTATTTTTGGACCCTAAAGGTCGACCTCTTTTTTTTACTGAGGAAAGTTAGATTTTTCATCTAGTCCCTCATTATCAGAATCAAAATGCATCAAAACTTCCATGTCATCATTAGTAGATGGTAGGACTCTAGTGATAGAAGTCGAGGAGATGAGGGATGCAGGGATGGAGATCTGGTGTTTTGATGAAAAGGTAGGTATAATCTCGAGAGTGAAATCATCATCTATTTCTTTGAAGGATTTCAAGGGGAGACTGAGGGTCGAGCTTTTATCAACCTTATTCCCAGCGGGCTTGGCTTTCGACAGATAGGAGGAGGATTCAAGGGTGGGCATAATGGCCAGAGGAGCGGTCGAGGATGAATCCCTAGGCTCTAAGTTACAGGAAGGAGGGATGAGTTTCCCTTTTCTTTTTTTCATTAACGGCAGTTTGAAATCCATCAGGGTTGTTCGAAAGGTCAAAGGAGGGGATGGAGAAGAAAACAAAGGTTGCCCAAGGACACAATAATGACTTGAGAAACAACAGGAGTTGAAACACTTTCAATCCGAGGAGAGGGAGCTTGGGGAATGGGGGTCGAGCCAGCGGAGGGAGCGGAAGGTTGGGATCTAGGGGGATTTTTTCAAGAGAGAATAGGGTAATCTTTCCTAAGATGACCTTCATTCTTGCACAAAAAATAAGCATTGAGACCACCCAACATTTCAACAGGACAAGAAAAAAATTCTCCAATAATGTTAATATCTAGGGAAGTAGGAATTTCCATGCCTTGTTGCAACGCAATCAAAGCCCTAGCATTCATGTGTGGCACCAATCTAGTTGTGTCGTCCATCCTAATGAGTTTTCCTAGAGGTTCAAGGAGATGAGGAAGGAATCTCCAAAGGAAGGGAGGGATATTTTTAACAATAATCTAGCGAGGGGCCGAAAGGGCTAAAAGTTCTTCATGTATGGCTTCTGGAGTCTAGGCTAGGGCACAGAAGGAAGATTTACCGACCATCCAAAATTGTTTCTTGAGAATCACTTGTTGAGCATCCGTATTATTGAAGAAAACAACAAAAAGACCAGGTGGAATCTGTCTGCAGAAAGAAATATGATATCCTAACTTCAAGTTCCAGTAATTATGAAACCAATCATCAAGAAATTTGTGAGGAGGGCACTTATCAATATCCACAGTAGCAAAAAAGATAGTAGAGTCTTTTAATCTATTTTTTTCCTTAGCAATTTCATTAACCATATCAGGGTTTAGAGAAATGGAGAAAGACTGCAAGACAACCCCAGAGACCTTACTGGATCTACCTGCTCCATTCGAGTTGTTGACTTGTGTTGATGTTTCTAGCATCGGTCAGATAAATAAATGAGACTATTAATTATTATGAGAAATAATTTACTATATATATATATATATATATTAATATTATATATAATTTAATTTAATTATATTGATATAGATAAAGTTAATTAATAAATCAGACTAATGAATAGACATGTCCCATCAAGGGACAAGCCTCTTCTTGTCATTGCCATGTATAAATCATCGAGATCAATGCATTTGGAAGATACATAGACAATAGAAGTATTACTACATTTACATTCGATCTCTAGACCTTATCATGGTATCAGAGCCAAACTTTCTAGGGAACCATTTTTTGAATTATTCATTGATTTGTCTTCATCCAGTTTTGGTCTGCAATGATGCTGTATGTTCACATGGAAAACTTCGGATAACAGAGTTTGTATTTACTTCAACAAGGTTGTTGGGTGTATGTACTCTATGTTCTGAATTAGAGAATTAGATATTATATGTTGATTGATTTGGTTTCTTAACTTGTGAAAATCCTTGATACAAACAATGTTCACCATAGTAAATAAATAAAGGTTCATGTTTGTTGCAAACTGACATCAACTCTAGATGGATCATGACATATGATTTGTATGCAAGCCTTTCTTGCCATTTTACTTGCCTTAGAGTATAGAAGAGGTGGATTGATTAAGTTTTTCCACTTTTTCTTGATGTCTACATCCCAATCAGAGAAGGAGCCTTCTTCTTTGTAAGAGTTTCTAAGATGGTTATTTGTAACTTCTATGATACTTGCTTCTAGTTTATTTATAAGAAATGTTCTATCCATTCCAGTATCTGTGAAGATTCTTCTATTTCTCTCTTTCCAGATCTCCCAAGCTAAGATTGAAGTGGAAATACACCAAATCTTACTATATACATTAGATTCTTTTAGAGGCCAACATCCTAAAAAGTCCTTAAAGTTATTATTAAAGATTGTTGACCAATTAGGTTTGTTGCAGAGCCATTCCCAACAATGTTTGGTGTAAGGGAAATCATATAAGATATGCCTTGTAGTTTCTGAAGTTGATTTGCAAAGGACACATCTAGATGGTCCTTCAAATCCTAGTTTTGAGATTCTGTCGGAGGTCAGAATTTTGTCTTGAAGGGAAGCCCATAAAAAGATGTCAGCCTTAGGCAGGCAAGTGGCATCCCAACATAACTTTGTGAGGAGGTCCATTTTGACCAAATCTTGAGCCTTAGTGATAGCTTCGTAGCCTTTCTTCACACTATATTCGCCATCCTTTGCGATTCCCCTTATCAATCTGTCATTCCTAATTTTATATCTTGATGTTCTGTTAATCAAGAGATTTTCAAATCCTGCTTGCTCTTCTTGTGACAATGTTGTGTCTGATGCTTTTTTCCATTTCCAACCTTCCTCAGTTTCTTCAATATAATCTCTATAATGTGATCCCCAACAATGTTTTAGAGTTGTTTTAATAGATATTGAAAGATTTTCCTTATCTAGGGCAGGTAGACCATCCCAAGAGTCTTCCCAGAAGAGGGCCTCTTGTCCATTGCATTTATCCCATGTGAGGTTGTTTGTGATTAGATCTCTATTGTCCATCAAGAAATTCCAAATCTTAGAGCCTGTGGGTGTATTGAAAGTTCAGAATAGAGTAATCAGATTTGCATTATTGAGGAATTTGTGGAAAATAATTTTGGCCCATTTACTTTCACTTTCATGATACATCCTCCATACCAGCTTTGCACCTAATGCCTTATTTTGCTAGTCAAAATTTTTTATCCCTAGTCCTCCATATGCTATTGGTCTACATAATTGATCCCATTTTATTAGTGCCACCTTCTATTTTGCTTCATTGCCTTGCCAGAAGAAGTTTTTCAATTTTTGATTTAATTTCTTACCAACACCTTTGGGAAGAGGTAAGCAAGACATCTGGAAGGTTAGAATAGCTGAAATGACAGACTTGATCATTGTGACTCTACCAGCTTTATTAAGGTATTTTCCTTTCCAGTTATCTATTTTTGAGTCTATTTTCATTGTGATATTATCCCATGTTCTTTTTTTATTTGCCCCTTTTTCTAATTGGATGCTGAGATATTTGCAAGGAAAATCCCCCCTTTTAAAACCCATAATATTGCAAATATTTCTTTCTAGTTCAGGCTGAGCATTGAGGAAGAATATTTCTGATTTATCAGCATTCACTTTTTGCCCAGAAGCTTTGAATATGTATTTATAATATCCTTTAATTGGAATGCTTCATCTTTGGATGATTCTCCCAGCAAAATGGTGTCATCAACAAATTGTTGATGGGTAATATTTTCTACTCCGTTAGTGATTTTAACCCCTTTCATTTTCCTTTCTAGCTGTGCTAATTTAATTGTTCTCCCAAAAGCTTCTGCCATTATGATGAAGAGGAAAGGAGAAATTGGGTCCCCTTGCCTTATACATCTAGATGTATTAAAGAAGCCTTCTGGAGATCCGTTTATTAAGACTGAAAATTTTGGTGTTGAGATACAATTAAATATTAAATTGACCCATTGATGAGAAAAACCAAATGCCTGCATTGTTTTACATAGGAATCTCCAATCAACCTTATCATAAGCTTTGCAGATATCTAATTTCATCACCATACAGGGTCTTTATTTATTTGAGCTGAATGTATCAAATCTTGAATAATGATTATCCCATTGTATATGGACCTATCAGGGATGAAGCTTGTTTGTTCTTCTGATACAATTTTGTGTACTATCCTTTTAAGTCCATTAGCCATTGCTTTTGATAGTATCTTATAGATAGTATTACAGAGCGCAATTGGTCTAAAGTCTCCCGATGTTTTTGTGTTTGTCTTCTTAGGAATCAATGTTAAAAAGGTATTATTGATTTCTGTTAGAATTGATCCTGAATTTCTTGTAGCTTCAATGGCTTCCCATAAGTCTTCCCTGATAAAGTCCCAGCATTTTTAAAAAAAGAATGCCTGGAACCCATCAGGGCCAGGGGATTTCTCAGGGTTTAGTGAAAAAAGAGCTGATTTAATTTCTTCTATAGTAAATCTTTGATTGAGGTTTCTATTGTCTTCCTCTGTTATGATCCTAGGTATTGATCTTAGCATTTTATTCTGTGCCTTTAGGTCAGAGTATTCATAATTATTTAAAATACCAGAGTAATAATTAACAAAAGTTTCTGCAATAAGATTTGGGTTTTCTATTTCTAGTCCTAAATTGTTGTGAATTTTGGTAATTTTGTTTATGCTACGTCTATTAATAGTACTGGCATGAAAAAATTTCATATTCCTATCTCCTGAATTTAACCAATTCTCTCTGGATTTTTGCTTCTAGAATATTTCCTCTTTTGCTAAAATGTTTTCTTGTTTATATAGTAATTCTTTTTCTCTATTATATTCTTCATTGCTCATTCCTTTTTTTATGATTTTTAGGTTTAATTCTTTAATTTCAGCCTAATTTTCTAGATTTTCTTTAAAGATATTTTTGAAGCTTTTTTTATCCCATTTTATTATTTTTTCTTTTAACTTTTTTAATTTAGAAATGAAACAGAACATTTTGGAACCTTCAAAAGTTTCCTCTTTCCACCACTGCTTTATATTTTCTAGAAAACTTTCATCCAAGAACCATATCTTCTCGCATTTGAAAGAACACCGTGTTGGTTTCTACTCTTCCTGTATCTCTAGTTGTATTAGGTAATGATCCGAACCAGCAAAAGGTAAAATAGAGGCTTTAATTATCATGTTGATTGTGCTAATATCCCCTTTGATAATAAATCTGTCTAATCTTTCTGCAATATAGCTGAAGCCAAGTCATGCCTATTATTCCATGTAAAGACTCCATTTGATGTAGGGATATCAAGAAAGGAGTTTCTCATAAACCATTCTTTGAAGTCTAACATTACTTGAGATTCTGTTTGTGAACCTCCATGCTTTTAATTTGTGTTTAATAGCGCATTGAAATGTCCCCCCAGAATATAAATTGATTGCTTGTCCTTGTCCATAAAGTCATTAATTTATGACCAAACTTCCCTTTTTCCTGTAGTAGGTGTAGGTCCATATACATTTATAATGTTAAACTAAAAATTATTTTTGAAATTTTTTATTTTGCCTGCCATCCAGTTATTCTTTGTTGTTAAGGGCTCGAAGTCCACCTTTCTTGGGTCCCATATTATACCCAAACCTCTCGAAGCTCCTGTAGATTCAATAAATTCACATTTCCAGAATCCTAATGTCCTCTTAATCTTTTCCCCTTCATCTTTATTAAGTTTTGTCTCCTGAATTAAATTAATTTTTGATTCAAAGAGAGTTAAATTGCGCTTCAGGAAGTGCTTTTTGTTAGGGGCATTTATACCCCTAACATTCCATGAGGATATCTTCATAGTTCATTGGGAGGGCACTTCCCCCTCCCATCATTTAGGATCTTATTAATTTTTGTCTGATTATCTGCCATACCAGTAGCTATTCTTAATTCTGCCAAACTCTTTCTACCTCTTTTCTTGTTGATCTTTCCACAATTAGGTTTTACAGCTCCCTCCACATTCATTGAAACACCTAATTTATCTTGAAAGCTTTGTGCATTAGTAGTAGAGATTGTTATTTCTGCATCTTCTTTTTCTGCTTCCTCATTTCTGATTTCTTCCATAAGCAACTAACTTAAATGATTATCCTTAGATTCTCCATCCCAAATCAAAATAGAGTTGTTGCCTTTTAGAGCCAATTTCATATTTGCTGTCCCTTTATCTAAAGTCCAAACTTGTTGATCTTGTACCCCAAATTCTTCCCAGAATTGATTCTCACTTCTAGTTGTTTGTTCTAATTATTTTATTTCACTGACCTTTGCTTGATTGAATAAAGATTCTACTTCAACTGGAATGTTTATTTTGTTAACCTCATTAGGTCTTTCATTGGCTTGATGTCGTGGTATGTTAACTATATCTATGAATACACTCTCCCCATTGATAGGGGTTTGCCAAAATTTGTGGAAATTTTGCTTTCTGTAAATTGGGGTTACTACTCTATTAATCCTTTTTTCCTTTGATTTTGGATTGGATTCTGTAAAGGATGAGAAAGTAGGGATTTTGGGGATCTTCGTCGAAGGGCTATCCAACCAATTTAAGCTATCATCCTGGTTGGTTGGAGTTGCCAAACAATCTGTAGCTTCCCTTAACTCTGAGTTAGAAGTCCTTTCTAGGTTCATCATAAGTTGGATCTCCTCTGAATACTTCACTGGATTTTTTGATTGCTCCTGATACTTATATGATAAGGGTGAGTAAAAAACCTCTGTATCCTTTTGCAGATTGTTCCCTTCTAATTTTTGTGTTTGCTTGGCATTATTTCCTAACTGTTCCCGAGTCTTGCTATTGACATTTTGAAGGGCTACAGGATTACTTCTCCTATTGTCCCATACTAGTAGTTGGTTTTGATTTCTTAGATTCTCTATTTCTACTTGGTTTATTTCTTTCTATATTTCCACCTTGTCTTGATTTTGATCATGGTAAGAGGTAACCTCTATGTTTTTACTCTCTGAATTTATTTCTAGGAGATTCTTATGAGCCCCTTCCCAGGTGATAAGTTGCTTCCCAATATCGTTATGCATCATTTGTAAATCATTAATTAGCTGTCCATAGTTTTCCAAATTATCCTTTATGTCTTGTAAAGAAATCTTTTGTATTTTACATAATTCGCATTGCTGAGAATCAGCCATGGTATTTGCCCTCTGCTATATAGGCATTTTGACTTCTTGGTTTTTATCTCTGGATTGTGTCCTATCTATGACTATTTCTCCCTCTTCTAAGTCCATTTCTTCCAAACAGTTATCAATTGAATTTGGTTGTTGAGGACTTTTATTATATTGGGAGTTTTCCATAATGTTCTATTCTAGTTCTAAATTATTGATATTGTCTAATTTCATCAGATTTGGAAACATAAGTTCTAAATTTGTTGTTTTGTACATTGAAAGAAAAATTGAATCTTTTGTCGTTTGATATTGACTTTTATTGATAATAGAGATGTTTTTGGTTTGACCTACAAATTTTGTGTACTGCAAATCATAGTAAGATTTATTTGTTATAATTTTTATTTTATCTTCAGGTTTGAATTCAGCTTTCAATCTAATAAGCAATCTAACCTCTTTCTTTTTATTGTTATCTACATCTACTCCTAAAAATTCCCCTAAAAAATCACCTATTTTTCTCAATATGTGTGAGTGAAGAATCTCAATAGGGAGATTTTTGAAAGATATTGAAGTAGGAAAAGCTAGCAATTTCACTGTTTCTTCATTAAAATTGGGTCTCCATGGTAGAAAATTTAATGGAAACCCTTTGTAAAAACAAATTTGAGATGCAAGAAATTCTTTTTTAATATTTTCATTCTTGCAATTTAGATATATCAGATGCGTAGAGAGG
This sequence comes from Chamaecyparis obtusa, assembly GCA_027943335.1. Taxonomy (NCBI): domain Eukaryota; kingdom Viridiplantae; phylum Streptophyta; class Pinopsida; order Cupressales; family Cupressaceae; genus Chamaecyparis; species Chamaecyparis obtusa. Next base: position 179,679 of record BSBK01006422.1, read on the forward strand.
GTTAAGATACTTACCTGATTCCACTTGAATGATTTCAACCATTCCCCTAAAGAAGGATTGCAGCAGCTAGGGCCGTTCCAAAAAATGAATATCCCATAGGATTGACATTCTTTCCATCTATCTTCACTAATTTTGTCGCTAATAATGCATATCTTGGTATGTTTTATCTGTTTATTGCCTGGTTTGACAGCAACCCTAGTTCATTCTTTTTTCTTTAGCTGTTCGGTTTTATTTAGAGCACCCAAGTATTCCTTTGAAAATCTTCTAAAAGACCCTCTATTGGTGGCAGAATTATTCTGGTGACTGTCTTTCAATCCCAATTCTTGAGACTTAGTGTCGCCTGATCTTTGAAGACCGAGGAAACTTGGATGCCCTGATTGTTTATCCTGTACAAAATTTGAAACCACTCTGGCGTTGGTGTTTGATTTCCTATGACCTGAGGAATGTATAACGATCTATTCATGGGAGATAAAATAGATCGAGTTCTCATCCTTAAGATTGAATTCTGCTTGATTTGTGTTAAGATTTGAGGGTGAATTAGGGTTTCCCTTCTATTTTTCTTGCTAACCTTGATCCATCTTTTGGGCTTCGAAGATGATTCAGATGCCTAAAAAAACTAAGATTCAACTTGTTGATGATTGCGTGAGTCCTTAGGGTTAGAGCTAAAGAAACCCCTTGATAAATCATCAGAAACTCGTTCAAAATTGGCATATTTCATTTTCTGGAAAAAATTAAATTGATCCGCTTTTGCTTTGTGTGGTGCATTTTCCCTTGAGCAGTCATCTGTATTATCACGGAGGACCTCAAAACTATTGAAGAGTTGGAAAGCACCTATGTTTGCATATTTTGTTTTTGCAAAGTAGTTTTTCACCAGGTTTTTTGCTGGTAGCAGAACCTTATGCAGAACCATTTTTTATAATCTTCCAAGAATGTATTTATTTTCTTATTTTATTGTTGCGAGTATTATCTCTCTAATTTTTTTTTGTATTGTGGTTTAATTCAAACATACATTTTGAGAATTCATACAACTTTTAAAATAAAGAGTGTTTATTACATATAAATTGTCATATGCTAGATGAGGTGCATCCTCAATCACAATCATGAGGAGAACAAACCAACCATTTAAGGAACCAAGCCACTCTTCCCACATTAAAAAAGGTAGGGACGTAAGAGTGCTGACTACTCCATGGAATAGGAATGAGAATGGGTAAAAGGAGATTGATTTGAGGAATAGATGGATTACAAGGCCTATGCCGATTGTACATCCAAGAGAGCTGATATTTCATTTTGTTTATTTTTACTAATGAAATTTTATACAAATCCTTAAAAGCATCTACCTTATAGGGGTAGACAAAGTGACAGTGGTATGCAATAATTTTTGTTTAAGTTTGAGCAATATTGTATGTTATTTAAATCAATCATGCAACATCTTACGTTGGTTTATTTCAACATATATCATAACAAAACTAAATATATCATAACAACACATGTGATAATTAGTGCTGATATGATTATTTACTGCTTCTCTAGCCATGCCTTCTACAAATATATCATAACAACACTAAATATATCATAACACATGATATATTTATCATTACTCCAGCCATGCCTTCTAAAACTAGATCAGAACACCGAAAATATATTATTCGACACAAAATATATCATAACAACACATGATATTTAGTGTTGATATGCTATATTTATTGTTGTTCCAGCCATACCTTCTACGAATATATCATAACATCCTAAATATATCATAACAACACTAAATATATCATAACAACACATGATATATTTAGTAATACTCTAGCCATGCCTTCTATGAATATATCATAAAATCCTAAATGTATCATAAAAACACTAAATATATCATAACAACACATGATATATTTAGTGCTGATATTATATATTTAGTACTACTCCATCCATCCCCTCTACAAATATATCATAACAACACTAAATATATAAACAACACTATATATCATAACAACACTAAGATGTATGGTGGTTTTGGATTGAGTTCTAGTTTGTTATTAGAGATTGAATCATGAAGACCTAAACCATATATATGCTCACTAGAGACTTAACATGCTTGACAACACTCACTCTCAATTTGGTAATTTAAATGGCGTCAAAGCAGGGCATCGTGTAGGGGTGGAAAAATTTATTTCTTGATGTTAATATTCTGCATTATTTCTTCATTTCTTAGTTGATTCAGTCATATGATTATATGTTATAATATATATGTAATAAATGTAGTAAAGATAGTGCATTATTGATATAGGGTTGATGGCTATTGTAAATGTGTCAAACTATCAATGTGGTGGTGGGCAATGCATGTTGAAAACTTTGCAGACACAAAGCAACCCTAGATGAATATTTTGGTGCTGCCCAAATAGAAAAAAGATTGCTAATATGTATATATTGTATGTTTGTAATGTAAATACTATTCATTATATAATAAGAAGTAATGTAGATTGGGTATCACATGGAAACAATGGTTGCGTATACTTTAACTAGGTTGATGATGGCCCATCACCATCTATCCACCCATCTTCAGTTATCTATGATGAAGGATTTGAGTTTAAATCATGTCAGGCTAGGGCAAATGTCGAAGTTATACTTTTATGATGCCTTCTCTATATTGTAATTGCATATCTTTGTTGGGACCATATGCGGAGATGATCTTAGAAATTTTTCGCTTACTAGTTTCATATTGTAACTTATTTTAGATTTAGTATGAATATGGCGTAACTTTTTTTTGCCTCAAGTGAGCATATATATGGTTTAAATCTTTTTTTACTCTACTTCTTTGTTTCAACTTTATAGCTCTGCTAAGCCTCAATCTTATGTCACTCACATGATTTAATGTATATAGTGATTTTTGGGTTAATTTTCTTACTGGACATTGCTTTGTAGAATTCTAACCCAAGCTGTAGAGAAATTATGAGGTTAACAAAGATATATCATGTATGAATTCATTCAATTGGTCATATTTTTCTCTTGACATGCGTGATTCATTCAAGTAAGAGTCCAAGGAGGCCAATGAAGGTAATATAATTAATAAGATTTTTTTAAAAACTCATACAAAAGTTAGCAACTGAATGTACTTCATTAGGGGTTACAATTTATATGATTTTTTTAATTAAAATATTATAGGGATTGTGTTACTAAAAAAAGGACAAAATAGTTGTATGCTCTATGTATGCAGGATCCACAAACAAAAATGAGAGTTGGGGCATGCAAGAGTGTCAAAGAATGATCAGACTATAAATTTATAACAAGTTATATTTGCATTATGTAAATGAGGAATGCCTCATTCATTTATTTGTAATTTCATATCTGCATTATGTAATGAGGAATGCCTCATTCATTTATTTGTAATCTTATTAAGTTTTCTTTTTGGGGCTAGATCTAAGGTTTTCTCCAACTAGCTCTTTCCTACTGGTGCCCTTAGTGAGCTAAGTTGTACGCAACATTTTAAAAATAAAAAAATAAAAAAATCAATGGCTTGTTTATAATGATGATGTGTATTTTGAAGTTTGTTATTTTATAAATTTGTATAAAAAAATTAAAAATAATAATTAAAAACAGTTCTACAAAATATTTAAATTTAAAAAAACTTATAAACGTAATTTTATTTTTAAAAGCTATAAAATTAACCTTATTCAAACAAAGAATAAAAAATAAATCTGCATGTTTATAGTGATGTCATAGAAAAATAAAATAAATATTCAAAAAGCTCTTACAAAATGTTAAAAACATATTATATTTAAAAACAATTAAAACATTAGCCGTATTCTAATTTCAGATTGTGGTACCCAAATCGAAAAAATGCATCTTCTCAATCAATGCATATTCTCAGTCACGAGTCTAGCTCATATTCCAGAAATCATTTTCACAATAAGTATCTTCCAGAATTTCAGCATCAACCAAACTGACCCTAAAGTAGATTGTATGCTCATTTTTCCCTTGTCATAAAGATTTATAATAGAAACCGGATCAAGATTAGCACCCTAATAACTATTGTTGCTTCTCAAATAATTTTCAAATTATCCGCCCGACACAAATTTTTGCAATATTCCACCATATATGACAAGCGAAATTGTAAATATGATATAAGTTGACATTAATATAAAACGAAATTCACAGACTAAACAAGTGAAATACAGCATTCAAGAGCAAACACTATGACCGTACTGAAGCGCAGACAGAAAACGAGTGAGCTTATTACACGGTGGGAGACTACTATGCAGAAGACACAAAACGTTACAATTACGACAGCAATAGGTAAACACAACAGGAGGAAGAGAACTAAAAAGAGATGACAACCATCAACACAGGGAACTAATTCGTTGCGAAATTCCCATCCTCGAGATTATAATTCACTCGAATGCGAACCTCTTTCTCATTCACTAAAAGCTCCTTTACAGTGCCAACATCTTTCTTATTCACTAAAATCCGCCTGTCAGTGGAATCTTTTACCTCGTAAATCTTGGGCATGTCATCCCACTCTAACTTGATACCGCCAGAACCCTCTCCGGTATGCAACGTGAATTTTTTATCTGAATGAGCAGCGAAAGTGTGTTCCAGTAGAATGGGATATTCATTCCCTTTCTTTTTTTCAATCTCCCGCACATGACAAAATCCCGTCCCGCTACTCGGTCCAATTTTCTTCCTCTCCCCTTCCGGCTCGTAAAAGAAATCAATACCATTGATATCCTTTATCTTATTCTTAACCAACTCGAATTTTATTTCTTTCTGGTAACGGAGTACGCCTTTCGTTGTTTCTCCGCTCAGCGTTATAGCATATATACCAAAATCATTACCACCTCCCTTTTCTTGAAATGTTGCTTTCTTACAACTTGGAATAACTTTTTCAAGCCCATTATATGTAAGCGCATTATCAACTTTTTGCAAATCATTGACTACAGACATTTTCGTCACTTCAGAAGAGAACTAGAGAAGCCTGCCTTGGAATGATGAACTCACAAATAACAGATTGGTATTTATAGAGGAAGAAAGGGGGTGATTCCCCGGATTGACAATAATAATAAGAGAATACGGAAGTAAATATGACCTTAATGACACTGGTATATCACATTTAATGAGTTTCAGGATAAGATTTGGATCGCTTGACACGTGTTCTGCTTGAAATCAGTGGCGATTAATTGGCTTGGTCGATAACCATAGTCGGTGGATACAAATATAAAAATAAACGTATTGAATTAAATTGTTGTATGATTTCAGGATCATCATTTACAATAATGAGAAATAATAGAGCAGATACAGATCTTAATGACGCGTGTATGACATTTAATGGGTTTGAAAATCAGATTTTACAATCGTTTGACATGTGGTCTGCTTGGAATCATAATCGGCCATTGAATGAGATGCTCTGATGTAAGATGGTTGTTAATGTGATTTTAGAATCATTATTTTACAATAAGAATAAAACAGCAGAGCATACAGACATCATAATGACTGTTGTGTATCACATTTAATGAGCTTGTACATGAGATTTTTATGGCTTGGCATGTTTTTGTTCTTATAAATGAATATTTCAGATTTTATAATTGCTTGACATGTGGTTTGCTTGGAATCAGTTGACATGAATGGGCTATTGAATGAGATGCTCTGATGAAAGATGGATTGTAATGTGATTTCAAAATCATTCATTTACGATAATGAATGAGACAACAGAGGAGACAAACATCACAATGACTGTTGTGTATCACATTTAATGAGCTTGTACATGAGGTTTTAATGGCTTGACATGTTTTTGTCCTTATACATGAATATTTTAATGAATATTTCAGATTTTATAAGTGCTTGACATCTGGTCTACTTGGAATCACTAGACATGAATCGGCGATTGAATGAGATGCTCTAATGTAAGATGGTTGTTAATGTGATTTCAGAATCATTCATTTACAATAATGATTAAAACAATAGAGCAAACAAACATCATAATGACTGTTGTGTATCACATTTAATGAGCTTGTACATAAGGTTTTAATGGCTTCACATGTTTTTGTCCTTATAAGTGAATATTTTAATGAATATTTTAGATTTTATAATTGCTTGACATGTGGTATGCTTGGAATCAGTGGACATGAATCGGCTACCGAATGAGATGCTCTGATGTAAGATGGTTGTTAATGTAATTTTAGAATCATTCAATTACAATAATGAATGAAACAACAAAGAAGACAAACATCATAATTATTGGTGTGTATCACATTTAATGAGCTTGTACATGAGGTTTTAATGGCTTGACATGTGATCTGCTTGAAATTAGTGGCGATGAATTGGCTTGGTCAATAACTTCGGTACATGGATATTAAGAGGGTATTGAAGGAGATGTTGTGATATAAAGATAGTTGTTAATGTGATTTCAGGTTCACACATTTACCATGATGGAAAAATAGGAGAGCAAAAATAGATCTTAGTGACTTTGTTGTGCATCAAATTTAATGAGTTTATAAATTAGATTTTAATCACATGACATGTGGTGTGTTTGGAATTTGCGTCATTTATTGTAATTATTAATTAATTCAAAAATATTATTTTATTATATTTTTATTTTTAATTAATTAATTTATAATTGTAATTAATTAAAATTATAATAAATGGTATGTTTTGGATATTTTGTCGACATACTTGTGGCTAAACAACCAACTAAAACATAAGCTATATAAAGACAATTGAAAAAAAAAGACTAAGTGTCCCCTTGGTAAGATATGCATTTTAGCTTGATGTTTAGATGTTTATTGTAGACATTGCCCTCCAAAACTATCCCAAATAGATGAAATAGGTTTATGTTGATAGGGCTTCCAAAGAACGACTTGGTGGTGGATGATATATTGAATTGTTTTAACAAAAAAATCAAATCAATGTTGTTTTATTATATTTTTCCAATTAGTTGTTGATATGTCATAACTAAATAAATTATTTTAAATTAGTAGTTGCACTTTTTTGAGCATACATTAGGTTTTATAAAAAAAAATTAAAGGGAAGAAGTAGTATAATTAATTGATAGAACATCCTGTCAAATTTGATTCCCAAGATTGAGATCAATTGTAGATTTTATTTTTAAAACGACATCAACCACATTTAAAATTAGGAACCAAGATGGTGGCCAACCTAGAAAGAGGAGTTCTCCAAGATAAAAATGGGAAAATTGTACATTGGTTTAGACTAATAAATTGCTAGATAATATATATTTTTATACCTTATAATACTAATATTTTTATTTTATAATGTTCATGATAAAATAAAAAAATATTTATAATATTTTAAAATAATAGAATATGAATATTTATAATTTTAAAAACATTTTTATGTAAGATGGTTCTTGAAACTACATCAGATTCTGATGCCAGGGTGGGATGTTAAGGATTCCAAAATCTTTATCGAGTTTAGAATTTAGGGCAATCAAACTGGCACTAACTAAATAGCTAAATATTTACACTAGCCCCACTAGCCAGTGTCATTTCATTGATACTTCCATCAGTTAGTGTGAACAACAAAACGTAGAATGGACAGTCTCCCTATTCCACAGAGTTGTAAGGGATTCAAATTAAATGAATGTATCCATATTTATTAAATATGAAGATCAAATGAATTTATTAAATAATTTGATAATAAATAATATATTTATTATAAATAAATATAAAATTCTATTAAATTTTTTTTTTCATTCATAATAATAATATTTCTATCATTTAAATTAAGTTATTATTTTTCTTACAATTAATATAAACACATGGCTAATCAAATACTAATATCTTTATTGCATTAAAATAATAATGGGATTATTAATTAAATTAATCCATATTATTCTGAATGTACTTAATTCAAATATTTTTTATATAATATGTTTATCTTTATAATAAATACATAATTAATTTAATGTATACAATCTATTTTTAAATGTAAAATATACATAAATGCATTGGTAACTATAAAATTATGCAAATTTTATTTAGTATTACTAATAATATATATGAAATATAAAATTAATTAGTCTTAGTAATAATATATTAAAAATAAGGATTAATTAGTGGTAGGGAGATCTTCTTCAAACTAGCCCTACTTCCTTTAGGACTTACCTAGGCCTTTCTTTTACCTATCTTAGGGTTCTTTAGACCCTTCACACTGAGGGATTCTTCCTAATCTCCTCTACTCCTCAAGATCTCACTACCAAGGTTTACAACTCACTCTTGTTCACAATACCCTTGATAAGAATTCAACTATGGAATTCATCCCCTCATCCTAATTCTTGATTCCATGTGTTAAGGATGAGAGAAGAATCAATTTGTTTTAGTTTGGTTAATTTTGAGGTGTTCCACCATGTGATATCTTCCTTCCACAAGTCAATCTCCAAAACTTAGACCAAAAGGCTACTAGGTCCTTGCAAGTCTTCCAACACACTTTTTAGGGCTTAACTTTTCAACTTTCCACACAACTGGCCACAATGATTGTATTTCCTCATACCCATTTTGAAGTTACAAAGGATTCTGAACTCCTTAGGACTCCAAGCCCTCCATATAGTACTTTCCTATCTGTAAGCCTTGTTTTTAGGCCTAATTAGGCCTCACTGGTTTTCAGTGAGGGTTTGATGGTTACACCCCTTGCCGGATTGATCAAAGGATCTCCTTCAAAGGATTGAGTCTTTGATCATCAAGGAACACTTTCCTGCCACTGGATTGACCTTCTCAATCCCTGAGCCCTCTCCCATTTGCTAGATCAACAACAAGCTCCCTAATCGGGCTAGCTCTGGCTTGCCTAGGGCTTGTTCTTAAAAATCATTCCCCTGTAGACTAGACCATAAAAATACATGTTTAAAAAGAATATACAATTCCCTAATATATTCCAGCAGGTCATACAAAACCATCCATGGAAACCTATATTAGAGCCATTATTATCATGTCTACTCTAAATTATCCAGTAAACTGGTCACAGAGGAGGATTTGATTTACAAAGCTAAAAAGAAAGCTATCAAACTAAAAAAAAGATCTAATCTACTTAGAAAAACATGAATAATGAACTCATGTAAATATTTTCTCAGGTCTAATCCATGATCAAGGATTACTGAGCCTTTTATTCAATGCCAAAATGGGTACAATCACACCAGTCTATGAAAATTAAAAGCACATACACAAAACCAAGTTCCAACCTTATGTCTTGATAGGAAAAAGAAATATATAGGATTATTCAACCAATTTTATTTGGTTTCAACCCTATAACTAAGTCTGTCTCGTGGACAGGCCCTTAGACAAATTGTTGTCATGACAACTTTGCAAAATTGCTTGACAACTTTTCTAGGGTTGTGCCAATAGGTCTAAAAAGACCCCTAAGACTCACCTAAGACCTTTAAGACCATTTTCCATGTTTATTTAACTCATTTATCACATTTTCACAGTCAAACCATGACCTTGACTGATTAGTATTATCAAATGGCATATAAGCCATATCCCTTGGGTCCACTCTAGGTCTAATGGAACCTTCACTAAGACACTAAAACATCTTCCTAAAAATATATTGGATCTCAAACACACACCCACACTAGGAACACAAAACCAAAAGTCCTTATTGGACAATGACTTGGCCAAGGTCACTACAAGCCAAAACTAGGAGCTAGGAGCTAGGTTGGCCAAGAACCTAGGTGATCCTGCACCATACTCCCGTGCAAAAAGAAACTAAGTCCCATTAGGAGACAAGAGTGTCACATCAATACGTAACTTATTAAAGTTTTTTTATTCAATCCATTGAGCCTCTAATTCAGATAGAGACTTCCACTTCACAAGGTGCTCCATGTAGACCCCATGCCTAGTTTGTTTCTTCACCCTTGAGTCTAGTATCTTCTCAGTTTAAGGCTTCACTTGAGATGGTATTTTGAGGTCTTTTACATCAGTCTGAACATCTGGACTGTGTTCTTCTTCTTTCACATTAGGTCCTTTTTATCTAACCAAGTCTTGAACATTGAAAACCAGAGAGATAGATAGTTCACTAGGTAGGCCTATCTTATATGCATTTGAGCCATATTTGGATAGAAACTTACAAGTTCCAACTCTCCTCATATGAAGCTTTTCTGGTATGCCCTTATGAATCTATGCTTTGTTGAGATGTTCCATCACCCAATCTCCTACTTCAAAATGAATATCCTTCCTCCTTTCATCAACTTTAGCTTTCACTTTTTGATTGTCTTCTACCAATGTCCTCCTAACCTGCTCATGGACCTCTTGCATGGATTGAGAAAAGTCTTCAACATTTCCACTCACTCCCCCTTGATTTCCAAGTTCTCTAAGCTCACACACACCACTTGAAATGGGCTCTTGTCGGTAGACCTGTTTATGCTATCATTATAAGAAAATTCAGCTTGTGATAACACCTGGTCCCACACTTGTCCATAATCCTTGGTAAGACATCTCAAGAGGTTTCCCAGTACCCTATTGATCACCTTTTTTTGGCCATCCATTTGAGGATGATAGGCTGACCCAAAAGCAAGGTTTGTTCCTAATCTCTTCCACAAAGTCTTTCAAAAATGCCCCATGAATTTGACATCCCTATCTGACAATATGTTGATTGGTAGGCCATGAATCCTTACCACCTCCTTAAAGATTAGATGTGATATATAGCTGACATCATGTGTGGTCTTGCATGGTATGAAATGGATAATTTTACTCAACCTATCTACCACCACATAGACTCTATCAAAACAAGTAGTTGTCTTAGGCAAACCAACTATAAAGTCCATACTTAGACACTCCCATGGCCTCTTAGGGATTGGTAAAGGCTGATATAACCATGCATTGGAAGATGTGCCTTTAGCCTTTTGGAAAATAATATATTTCTCTACATACCTTCTAACATCTCTTAGCATCTTGGTCCAATAGTAGAACCTTTGCATAAGGTCTAATGTCTTGTTCAAGCCAAAATGTCCACTAAGGCTGCCATTGTGCTTTTCTTGTATAAGTTTCTCTCTCATTGAACCTTTAGGTAGACATAGTTGGTTTCCATTGAATAACAAACCATTTCTGCAATGTATAATCAGAAAACTCATTATGAAAGTAATTCTCAAAGTCATCACATACCTTATAGGCTTTGAAGAAGTCCTCATCCTCCTTGTAGATGTTTTTGAATCCCTCCACACCAATGCTTTGAAGCTAAATTTCTTGGAAAGTCAACAACCTATGGCTTAATGCATCAGCTACCTTGTTGTTAAGGCCCTTCTTATTCTTGATAGTAAAGGTATAAGCTTGGAGGAACTCCATCCACTTGATGTGCCTATGACTTATCTTATCTTGAGTATTAATGTAGCTTAATGCTTGATTATCTGTATAGACTACAAACTCCTTAGGCAATAGGTAGTGCCTCCACTTTTGAAGTGCTTGAATCAATGCATATAGCTCCAAATCATATGAGGAATACCTTGACTTATCCTCATTCAACATTTCACTAAAAAATACAACTGGTCTCCCTTCTTGTTTCAAGACTGCTCCCACTGCTATGTTGCTTGCATCACATTCAACAATAAAAAACTTATCAAATCTTGGTAATACCAAAATAGGCTGAGTTTCTACCCTTTCCTTCAATTTGTCAAACCCTTCTTGAGCTACCTTGGTCCACACAAATTTGGTTTTAGCTCTACCTTTGATAATGTTTAGCATAGGTGCACATATCTCACTAAATCCTCTTATAAAATTCCTATAGAACTGAGCTAATCCATGGAAGCTCCTCACTTCTGTCCCTATTTTAGGAGGGGGCCAACTTAGTATAGCTTCCACTTTTCTTGGATCCATCTTAAGGTCACCTTGAGACACTACAAAACCTAGGTACACTAGTTCTTGTTTAAGTAATTCACTCTTTTCTAGGTTGATGGCTAGTTTATCCTCATGTAATCTTCTTAGGACAACCTCTAGGTGCTGCATGTGTTCCTCCTTAGTCTTGCTAAAGATGAGAATGTCATCTAGGTACACCAAAACAAATCTACCAATATAATCTTTTACGACTTCATTCATTAGTCTCATGAATGTACTAGGTGTATTTGTAAGCCCAAAGGGAATGACTAACCATTCATAAATACCCTCATTAGTTTTGAAGGCTGACTTTCACTCATCCCCTTCTTTCATCCTAATTTGGTGATACCCACTTTTAAGGTCAATTTTGGTAAAATATTGAGACCCCCCAAGACATTCTATAAGGTCTTCTATTCTACAGATAGGAAACCTATATCTAATGGTAATCCTATTGATTTCCATAGAGTCATTACATAACCTCCACTTACCTCCCTTCTTTGGTGCCAAAACCACTGGGACAACACATGGACTAATACTTTTTCTTATCAGCCCTTGATCAAGAAGCTCTTGAGTCTACCTTGCAATTTCTTTATTCTAGTTCAGGGTCACTTTATATGCTTCTTTGTTAGGCAAGGATGCTCCAGGTAAAAATTCAATTTGATGACTGATTACTCTTTGAGGAGGAAGAGTGGCTGGTGTCCCATCACTTATTATATCCTTAAAATGATTCAGTAATTGCTGCACTTCCTTTGATAATGTAGAGTGTAGAACCTTGGTCTCCTGCTTGGGTTTCAAGACTATGGCTAGTCCTACTCCTCACTCATCAAGAGTACATTAGGATCAACTGAGCTTGAAGCTCCTTCCTCCACAAGTGACTGAATTTTATAAGTCACTCCATCTTTCTTGAAGTTATACACATTTATCTTTCCATGGTAGACTGCATCCCGATCATATTGCCATGGCCTTCCTAGTATAAAATGGCAAGCATCCATTGGTAGGATGTCACATAGAATCTTGTCTTGGTAGCCACGTATCATGAAGTCCACCCATGCTTGTTCATTCACTAGAACATTTTTCCCTTATTTAACCAAGTCACCTTATAAGGATGAGTATGAGATATCCTTTCAAGCTTGAGCTTTTTGACTGCTTCCTCTGATATTATACTATTAGTTGAACCTAAATCAATGATAACTTTACAAACTTTGCCAAGGATCTTGCATTTGATCCTAAAAAATTCCCTACCATTCTTAGGTTCTTCCTTGACAGGTTCCTTGAGTAGAACTCCTAAACATGAGGTTCTCTCCATGTTCTGAATCCAAGCTCACTTCAGGTGACTTCACACTGCTTTCTTCCTCTTGGGCATATGCTATCTTCTTCTCTCCTTGAGAACTAGAAGCCTTATCAGGACACCTATAGGAAGGATAGCCTAGCTGCCCATAATTATAACACTTCATGCTTGCAAAGTGTGATCCTCTACTGAATCTAATTGATCTTCCTCTTCCACCTTTGAATCCTTTACCTCTGCCATAATTCCATCTTGTACTTGGTTCACTGATTTGTTCAACCAACTTGGAGTTTCCTTAACTTCTAGGTTCATTACTCCTACCTCCATAGCCACCTCTATGTCCTCTAGAGTATCTCCCTCTACTTCTACCTTTTGGGTTAGAGTCTTTATTTTTCTTGTTCTTTTCTTCTACCTTTAGTGCTAATTGGAAGCACTTGTGGAAAGTAGTAGGATTCCAAATACTAATCTCTTCTTGGATACTCCACCTAAATCCACCCGAGTATCTAGCAACCCAAATACTTTCCTCTTCTTGAACCTTGGACCTCAAACAGAGTTTCTAAAACTCCTCAGTGTAAGAAGTCACATCCATCTCATTTTGTCTTAGATTTTTCCTTTTCTTATGCATTTGGATCTCATGATCCTCTAGTAGATAATTTTCCTTGATCTTTGTGACCATAGCTCTCCAATTTGCAATGGGTCTTTTCCCTTCTCTTTCCCTCTCCTCTTGAAGGAACTTCCACCATGTTAGGGTTGTTCCCCTTAGCCTTGATTTGGCCACCTTCACTCTTTGTGCCTTTGAGACACCTTCACATTCAAAGTGGTTCTCCATCCCTTCAATCCACTCCATCACTAGCTCTAAATCCATCTTGCTGGTGAACAGGGGTATCCCTTCTAAAGCTTTACCACCCAATGCCTTGATGACTTTTAGGAAAGGTTCTCCTTACATAGGTGGATCTAGTTTAGGGACATAATCTTCATCAATTGGGTATGTGCAAGATCATGAGGGGCCAAAAAGTGGCAATCTAAAAAATATTCACTTTTCACTCATCCAAAAGTGCATGAAAACACTTGTTGACTTTTTAGTAGGCCTGGGTGTCAGTACACCTGGGAAAACCTGAAACCAAAGCATAGGCTTAATCAGGTACCTGAAACTTGTGGCATAAATCAAAACCCGCGAGTCATTTTCCTCATTTCTCCTCATGTTTTGGGTTTGGAAAATGGCTGCAAATATCATATACACGATATTTTTGGGTATCTGATTTTTGCAATAACAAATTCAATCTCCGCACTATACGGTAAGTAAATTTTTTGTAGATTTTGATTGTTTTATTTCATTTTGATGCTAAATGTAGTTTTTTTGGTTGAAATAGGGTTTTATATTTATTTTTGTAATAATATATGAAATCAAATTGAAATTTAGATTTTTTTTAAAATTTAATCAGGCATAGCTGACAACAATGAAAAAAATAACCCTCCCACACCAAATAATGATCCCCAAAACAATCCCCCATTTCAAAACCCTCCATCTTTACAAGATTTGATACAAGATAATTTGAACACAATATGGGGTTTCCAAAACACATATCAGAATATATCTACATTAGGTCCCATGCTTGCCACATTAAATACTATTGTTCAAAATATTGACACACTCACGCAACAACATAATGCTACTCTTCATTGGCGTGATGATATGCACGCCCAATTTGATGACGGGCTTGACCATGATGGGATTGCAGCCCTTAATATAAGTAAGGAAGATATAGCCTCTCTTTTTGTGAATCCTAAAACCGGAATACCAGTTGACCCCAAAAAGCCCAAATTATCAATAAAATAGTGCACAAATGAAGCAATGCACACACACTTTTGAGATCACTGGTGGATGGTTTTTGATAAACCACCCCATAGAAATTTGGATCTCCCTTTCTATTTCATAAAAAAATTGTATGTTGAGTTTGTGCTTAGTCACAATGTTAATTATTGGAGTATGAGGCCCAACATGGGCGTAGGCGGAGGAGCTCCTTAGACTAGGCCATTTTCCAAGCGCAAAAAGGCCACTACCTTTGTCCCCCTCACTGATGTCTCACCCCCTCCTTGAGTGCAACATCTTGATATCATTGTAGAGGCTGCCTCACAGACTATTAGGGCCATTCATTTTCTGAGTGATCAGTTGATCACGCAGACTAGGTCAGTGTTGCCTCCTGGTGTGGATGATGTTGGTGCATCGACATCTTGCCAGAGTTCACATGTATGTGAGCCCCATATTTGCATTATATGCAAGAATATGTGCCTCGGACCGCTTACTGATGCTGATACATATCAGTATGTTATTGATGAGGAGGATGTAGGAGACGCAACTCCAGAGGCTGCAACACCTCATGGAGCATCTACATCTCATGAGAGTGCTCAGGAGGTGTACACAGAGCCATGGACTCCTGTTGATACAGTAAGAGTAAACATTATAAATACATTTATCACATGACTTATTTAATTTATTTATTTAGATTATTTTTCATGATTGCATGCACTTATGTATATATATTTTTTCCATTTATGTTCAATTGATGACACGGGAGGAGTTGAGACAAGTGGATGAGTCCATAGCTTCGGCCATTTCATTTGGCCTTGATGCCTATACGGTATCTTATAAATTATGTACCCATTAGTTTTTTTTATATCATTTGGTATACATGCTTAAATCTCTATTAATTAGAGCAATAAAATTCATACATTTAATAATATATTGTCATCTTATTGTACTCTTGCAGGCTACAACCGATGTCAGTGGGGGGCATGAGGGGTTCCTTCATCAGGTGTCGACAAAGGAAAGGTAATTAATTGTTTAAGATTAATTATGCATGTATATGTATGTCACTTGTGTGTAGTAATAAATATTTTACTTGAATTTATTGTATAGGGTGTGGCTATCGATGATTTTCTGACACGGGTTCGAGAGCCTAGGCTGACATGCATCTTGATTCAGAGTGATAGCCCGATTGTACATAGACTTTTACATATTGTTATTTGTATTTTGTAACCAGGGTTGTTATGATGAAGTACATTTATATATAATTGACAATATTTTTACTCTCATAGGTTACTCCTAGTGTGAGGGAGGGCCCAGGAGAATCTTTCGTATCTTTGTTGACCCAGCCCACTATTCCAGAGGAGGGATCACTAGATGTAAGTTTTAATTTTAGTTCAAATCATGTTCTATTTTGTAGATTTATTACTCTATGTTGCACCACTCTACTAATCTCATTATTGCAAATATATATTTATAGGTCAGAGTTGGTATTGTTGGCATGGTCCCTTCGCTACCAAGGACTTATGCTAGGACACCTGATTGTGGTAGGCAACCGAGAGGCCAAGTACAGATATTTGTATTTAGTTATAATTTTAATTAAATTAGTGTTTGAATTATGAATTATATGTGTGTGTGTGTGTGTGTGTGTACAAATCATATAAAGTAAGAAATCTAACTTGGGTTTGAACTCATTTTTTATGTGCAGGATCAATCAGAGCCAAACACTTCTTCAAAGAGGCTACATTTTTATGATCCCCCTATGGCACAAGATGTAGTTTTAGTTTTGTGGTCATTTAGAGATGCCACTTGGCACATTTTGAGATGGCATATATGCCACATTGTACACCTTGAAACATTGATTTTGTAGACATTTTGAAATGGCATGTGCCATATTTGTATATGGAGATACTTTTGATACATTTGATACTTTCTATATATAGAACATGTTCATTTTTATGTTATATTTGCATCATCTTTTGTATACATATTTATTATTCATGTTTATGGAATTGAATGGTGAATTTATATCTTGACTATGATTATCATTATGATTTAAATTATATCTTGTTGAAGTTACATTTGTTTTTCTTAACTCTAGAATACCTTGTTCATGGAGCTTATTATGTTTGAGGTTTAAATTCTATAGATTTTCTATGTTCTTATGTTTCATATCATTATATATACTCACTTGAGCCACTTAGTACTACATTGTTTCAATACTATGTATATACTCACTGTGTATATAACTCATCATATTGGGGTTTACTAAATGCACAGAGAAATGTAGCACTTGTGTTGTTAGGTCACTTGGGTCGAGCGTGGTCGCAAGCATTCCAGTGACTCTGTGGGTGGAACAGGGTTGCCACTGGTGTTTACCTATCCAACCGGAGCTGATGGAGTAGACGGTTTGATGCAATGTCAGACGGTTTGAAAGATACGCTGCTGAGCCACTTTCAAATGACCCTCACTGCAAGTTTTGGCATTGACTGAGATCATCTTGCCAACTGCAAACGAAGTCGAATCGCCCAAAACTAAGAGAGGTTATTGTAGACCTCAAAAACATGATCTCATAGCCCTTGACAATTTGTTGATACCTCTCACGAGGTCCAAGATACAAGCCCCAGAAGATTGCTGCCCAATCATGCTTAGTGCACCTTGGGGTCACTTGAGTCAAGCGTGGTCGCGAGTGTTCCAGTGACTCTGTGGGTGGAATGGGGTTGTCACTAGCGTTTTCCAGGCCAATTAGAGCCGATGGATCAAACGATTTGATGCTAGGTTAGACAGCTTGAAAGATACGCTACTAGGCCACTTTCAACTTACCCTCACTGCAAGTTTTGGCATCGACTGAGATTGTCTTGCCAAATGCAAATGAAGTTAATCACCCAAAATTGAGAGAGGTTATTGTAGACCTTAGAAACATGATCTTGTAGCCCGTAATAGTTTGTCAATACCTCTTATGAGGTCTGAGATATGAGCCCCAGAAGATCGCTACCCAATCATGCTTAGTGCAATTGGGGTCACTTGGGTCAAGCATGGTCGTGAGTGTTCCAGTGACTCTGTGGGCAGAATGGGGTTGTCATTGGAATATAACTAGCCAATGGGAGCTGATCAAATAGATGGTTCGATGCAATGTCAGATGGTTTGAAAGATACGCTGCTGAGCCGCTTTCAACTGACCCTCACTGCAAGTTTTGGCATCGACTGAGATCATCTTGCCAAATGCAAACAAAGTCGAATCGCCCAAAATTGAGAGAGGTTATTGTAGAACTTGGAAACATGATCTCATATCCCCTAATAGTTTGTTGATACCTCTCATGAGGTCTGAGATACCAGCTCTGGAAGATCGCTGCCCAATCGCGCTTAGTGCACCTTGGGGTCACTTGGGTCGAGCATGGTCGCGAGCATTCCAGTGACTTTATGGGTGGAATGGGGTTGTCACTAGGATTTACCCAGACAACCAGAGCTGATGGAGTAGATGGTTAGATGCTAGGTTAGACGGTTTGAAAGATACGCAGCTAAGCCACTTTCAACTGACCCTCACTGCAAGTTTTGGCATCGACTGATATCGTCTTGCCAAATGCAAATGAAGTCGAATCACCCAAAATTGAGAGAGGTTATTATAGACCTTGGAAACATGATCATGTAGCCCCTAAAATTTTTTCAATACCTCTCACGAGATCTGAGATACGAGCCCCAGAAGATCGATGCCCAATAGTGCTTAGTGCACCTTGGGGTCACTTGGGTCGAGTGTGGTCGCGAGCATTCTAGTGACTCTATGGGAAAAATGAGGTTGTCACTAGCATTTACCCAGCCAACCAGAGCCAATGGAGCAGATGGTTTGAAGGATACGCTGCTGAGCCACTTTCAACTGACCCTTACTACAAGTTTTGGCATCGACTGAGATAGTCTTGTCAAATGAAAATGAAGTTGAATTGCCCAAAAATGAGAGAGGTTATTGTAGACCTCAGAAACATGATCTTGTAGCCCCTAATGGTTTTTTTATAGCTCTCATGAGGTTTGAGGTATGAGCCCCAAAAGATTGCTTCCCAATTGTGCTTAGTGCACCTTGGGGTCACTTGGGTCAAGTGTGGTCACGAGCGTTCCAGTGACTTTGGGGGTGGAACGAGGTTGTCATTGGAATTTACTTGGCCAACCAAAGCTGATAGAGTAGATGGTTTGATGTCAGGTCAGATGGTTTGAAAGATACACTGCTAAGCCACTTTCAACTGACCCTCAATGCAAGTTTTGGCATCGACAGAGATCGTCTTGCCAAATGCAAACAAAGTCGAATCACCCAAAACTGAGAGAGGTTATTGTAGACCTCAAAAACATGATCATGTTGCCCCTAATGGTTTATCGATACCTCTCATTAGGTCTAAGATACGAACCTTGGAAGATCGCTACCCAATCGTGCTTAATGCACCTTGGGGTCACTTGGGTCGAGCGTGGTCGCGAGCGTTACAGTGACTTTGTGGGTGGAATAGGGTTGTCATTAGCATTTACCTATTCAACTGGAGCTAATGGAGTAGATGGTTTGATGCCGGGTCAGACAGTTTGAAAGATATGCTATTGAGCCACTTTCAACTAACCCTCACTGCAAGTTTTGGCATCGACTGAGATCGTCTTGCCAAATGAAAACGAAGTCGAATCACCCAAAACAAAGAGAGGTTATTTTAGACCTTAGAAAAACATGATCTTGTAGCCCCTGATGGTTTGTCAATACCTCTCACGAGGTCTAAGATACGATCCTTAGAAGATTTCTGCCTAATCATGCTTAGTGCACCTTGGGGTCACTTAGGTCAAGCGTGGTTGCAAGTGTTCCAATGACTCTATGGGTAGAACGGGGTTGTCATTAGTGTTTACCTGACCAACCAAAGCTAATGGAGCAGATGGTTCGATGCTAGGTTGGACAGTTTGAAAGATATGCTGCTGAGCCGCTTTCAACTAACCCTCACTGCAAGTTTTGGCATCGATTGAGATCGTCTTGCCAAATGAAAATGAAGTCGAATCGCCCAAAACTGAGAGAGTTTATTTTAGACCTCAAAAACATGATCTCATAGCCCTTGATGGTTTTTCAATACCTCTCATGAGGTCTGAGATAAGAGCCCCATAAGATCGCTGCCTAATGGGGTCACTTGGGTCAAGCATGGTCGCGAGCGTTCCAGTGACTCTGTGGGAAGAACAGGGTTGTCATTGGTGTTTACCCTGTATGCACCCTAAAATGGTCACCTAGACTTTGGGCCCCATTTATTTGATTTATCAATCTTGAATCATTTTGATCAATAATCAATATTTTGAACATTATCAATTTCTTGATCAAATCCTAATTTCGATCATATATTGGATTTTTATCCTTGGGCTAACCATTTATCCTAAGTCTTTATTTATTTAAAAGGAATATTTCCTCCCCTTTTAATAAATAAAAAGCCCCCACTTTTCCTCTTATCCTAAGTTGCACAAATAAAACATTATTCCTATTTTATAAAAAGGGAAAAAGAACTTTTTGTCTCACATGAGGCTCAAAAGTCAACACTTCACTCTCATTGGAGGATGTTTGTGCACATGGATTGCTCCTCTTTCAAGCTCCACCGCTGATTAAGATCTTTTGCCTCTTAATCTCCATGGTCCATTCCTTTGCATTTCTTATAAAAGGAGAGCTCTCTCCTCCATTTGCATATCCATATTTTATGCTATTGTTATGCTACAGGTTTTTTAGGTCATCTTGGAGCTTTTGGAGACATTCTTGCATCTAGGGTTTGAAGATTTGGAGCATTATTGGCATTCATCTTAGATCTTCATCAACACTCTATCTTCTTGTCTTCATTCTTGCATCATCATGGCTTTCTTGCTTCATAGTTAGATTTCATTTCTTGCATAGTAGCTTCATTTTCATGGCATTCATAGATTAGATTTCCTTTTATGCAATAGAATAAGCTCACATAGTTTAAATAGGAGGCATTGTAATCCATTGCTATTTCCCTTCATAGCTTAGTTTGTACTTCCATTTTCATAGCATAGCTTGCACATTTGCATCTTCATTTTAGTTGCATTGCATTGCATTTCATATTGGATTCTTGGAGATATTGGCATTGTTGCCCTTGTCTTCACTTGAATCTCTCATTGTATGGTTGACTAGCAAGGTCACCTTCTTGTAGCTCTAGCTGAGAGAAAAACTCATAGTCCCTTGCAACTCCATGCATAGAGAGCTATGAGCCGCTTTGTGAGGCCTCACTCTTGAGTAACCTTGCATGTAATGGTTCATAGAAGTGCATATTTTAGTGTGTACATACCCGACCAACCAAAGCTGATGGAGTAGATGGTTCAATGCCAGGTCAGACGGTTTGAAAGATACACTGGTGAGCTACTTTCAACTGACCCTCACTGCAAGTTTTGGTATCGAGTGAGATCGTCTTGCCAAATGCAAACGAAGTTGAATCACCCAAAACTAAGAGATGTTATTGTAGACCTCAAAAATATGATCCCATAGCCCCTGATGGTTTGTCAATACCTCTCATGAGGTCTGAGATACAAGCCCTAGAAGATCACTGCCCAATTGTGCTTAGTGCACCTTGGGGTCACTTGGGTTGAGTGTGGTCACGAGCGTTCTAGTGACTCCATGGGTGGAATGAGGTTGTCATTAGCATTTACAATGTCGTGAAAGTGAACCACCAACTTATAGTCCACACCATTTTTAGTAACAAAAAAGTTAACCCTTTTACTCTCTCGTGCAAACTTAGAAAGCACGTCACTTGCAGACCATAAAACACACAATGCATTATGGTACACTGAGCAGCCTGCAAGCAGTTTTGTTTTACAGATTGAGTAAGTAGTCCTTGGGAACATGTCCTTGTCTATAGTGGAAACAATTAGGTTTTCATTCTGAAACAAGGGAAGAACCAAATGGGAAAGCATGCACACTTCTTTTCTTGACCAGGTTCTGTTGCGATGACTGTTAGTGGTATGTTTGAAATTTGAACTGTGAAACTAATCATGATTAATCTTATTATGGTTGAGGTTTAACTTCTATAGATTGTTTGAAATGATAAAAAATAATATCCTTAAAGCATTAGAAACAACAATCAAACATGTAAGAATTCAAACCATGCAAATGACATAAGCAAATGACATGTAAGATCCCTTGTTGGCACTGTTGGCCACCCATACATGATTTTGGTCATAAGTACTTATCAAGACTTCTAGGACATTTAACTTTTAAATCAAATTGATTGTTACAAATTTCCATTATAGGCTTCAAAAGATCTCAATTAACCATTAAGGATCCTTTTGTCCTTCTATCTCTGATTGGATCCATGGTGACCATAGGTGTCTTCATAGGTGCTCCTGCACAAGTTACAATCCACATAAAAAACTAGGTTTATTGAGTCAAAATACAATCAAAGAAAGGTGAAATTAAGATTAACGAACTTAGAAAACAATGCACTAAGTTAACTTATTACCTAGTCAAGTGTTCTAGAAGGGTCATCTCTTTGCTTCAAGGTCTCCAATAGTGCTTCATGATCAAAAATACTAATAGTCCAAAGTTCTTTTGTCTTTGGTCTTCCTTGATGCTTTGACAACTTGACATTTGTTGCTATAACAAGGCGTGAATACATGAGAATAGTTTTGTGCTTCTCATAGTCTTCAAATGCGGGAATTCCATAATTTATAATCATGTATGTTCACAGCCATGTTCCCGCAACAACAACAATTGAACTAGTAGGATATGTGAACCCATCACCATCTGTCATTGGTTGTACAAGCTTTTGTTTACCTCGTACATAACTTGCTAACCAATAATCTAACCTCTCATCATTCCCCTGTGGTGCAACCAATGTAAAAACATCTCCTGGCTGCACAAGATCTGAAAGATGGTCATACTCAACTGAAGTGTCCATGTCATCATTTCTTATAGAGAGTGTCAAAGATAAAGGAGTTAGATACTATGGAACCCATGTATCCACCCACTCACTTGACTCACAATGATCCCAATCATACTAAAAATGCTTGGGGCAAAAAAAATCCAACTCTCGTGTCCAAATGGTCCATGTACTACTATTGGAGCTTTGGAATGAATGTATTTTTGAACAGTCTTTCACTGATTGACAATCCAATCTATCTCCTATGGTTCCCTTCTCAACCAACCAAAATAATCTATGCACTATAGAATCAAGAGTCCCCCCTATGACAATGCTAAAGTACACCAATCAACAATAGAACAAGCATCAAGAAGTACAACACCTGAAATCCTCAATTGCTCCTTAACTAGAGCTCTCTTCACACATGCACCTACTCCATCATGCTCCCCTTTCCCATGCCCTGACTAAAAAAAACTCCAAATATGAGGTACACCTCTCTCCACATGCATTCTACACAACCAATAAAATATTCTGGCATTCTTAAATTGACCGGTGCAATTATCCAACCAAATGAGATGCCTATCCATAGCAATACCATTTTCTTTCAAGAAGTCAAAATAGTTCTAGAAACAATGTTGAACAAACTCATGAGAGTGAGACCTATCATCGCTCATATAAAAATGGTACTCTCTGATTATCTTTCACTCATCTTTTGTTCTATCAGGGGAATGTCTATATGTGATGTGTACAAAAATAGCAACCTGAATGGAATTGTAATATTGAGCTTGACTCTCATTTTGGGGCTGCAATGTATAGTTCTCTACAAAGTCTACAATGGATATAATAGAACTCCAATGGGGAAAGTGTCCTTACACATCTTGAATTGTTGATCCAACCATTGAGACCTGTGACTATGCCTTGCATACTTGTAAAAAAGATTTTTCTTGAAATCTGAGATAAAATCAGCAACATTGTATTCTTTTGCAACTAACTCACATCTAGAGCCTTCACCTCCACTCTTCAATGTATATTTCACTATTTCATATACCTTTTTTTGGACGAGTGTCTTTCCAAAATTTTGTTCCAAACCCTCATGAAAACATGTCGTAAACTTGGACAAGCCACCACATACTGAGCACTTGGCATTTAAGCAATTTTTTTTATAAAATAAACAACCATCATCTCTTTGACATAAAAATTGATCTAGCAAGTCTCTTGATGATTTGGGAAGACCACTTGCACCACAATACTCTAGCATTTCATTAGTATGAAAAGTAGAATGAATGGACCATAATAATTCATGATGCATTGAAAACTCAACATTATATTTGCAACAACATGTATTCTAAATCTTGAGGGGTACACAATAAAATGGCTTCACGGATTCAAAAGACCTTTGTGATATTTTCAGTGTTGGATGTGTCTCACAAATTTTTTTATACAACATTGTTTGACTTACCTCCACATAATGTTTAGGATGTGGAGTGCGGTCTCGATTGCCAACTCTCAACTTCAAGACATCCTTCACATTTGGTGACACTCTTGGGTTAGCATCCCAAAATTGTTGAATTTCATCCTAGACAACATCTGTTAGCTTCTTATCAAAACATGAAAGTCTCCCACCATAAGCCCACGTATCAATTTGAAGCAGATCATCAACTCTTTCTCTTCTTGCAAGTGCTCTAGCCAAAGTTTTACGGTCTATATTGAAGTCAATACAAGTTTGTCTCATCAAACGAGCCTTTCTCAACTGATGACTTACTAAGGAGGTTGTAATAACCCTCCGAGCAACTCTCTTGTCTTTTTCTCTGCTAGTCTTCCCAATGCTATTGAGAGTGCTAAAAAGATTCTTCACAACAATGGCATTTCTCTCCATTTTCTTGTTCACATGAATCTTCAATTTCACAAGCACGGGTCTCATCTTTTGCATCTTTAACAACTGCACAAAAATTGGACATTGCTAACCCAATGTCTTGTTTCCAAAAAATTGATCATAAAGTCTTGAAGCCCACAACCTAACGGTTCTATGTGACCTCTTTCCTTCCCAATTATTCATAATGTTCTCCTCAATTTCAATTAACCATTTAGGTGTTCTTGAAAGCCCCAAATTTGAAGATTGATTATCTTTATTGCAAGGGACTTCATTTTGCATATAATTTGGAGATGTGTAATGTTCATGTGGTTCTTGTGCAGCATTTTTATTCTCCAAGTCTACATTTTCAATCTCCATCTGTACATTTTCATCTTCATTCCATTCATTATCATTCCCCAAATCTACATTTTCATTCACCAAGTCTACATTTTCATTCTCCATCTCTACATTTTCATCTTCACTCCATACATTGTTATTCACAAAATTAATTTCCATATTATTTTCAAATTCAACATCCTCTTCACTTGCAACTACATTTACGGGGTCACCTTGATTAATGTTTATCATACCTTCTCTCCTTCTTCGGTGATTTTCCCTACCTTTTTCCCTATATGCTTGAATTTCTTCATTCGTCAACTTCCTCTTCCATTTAGTCTTTTGACGACTGCTACTTCCCATGGTGAGACCACAGATTGACAAAAAACAAATAATGGGCCCCAAATCACATTTTTTTTCCTGCAACGCGTGAAAAAAGTCTAAAATCTTGTGCTTCTCTGGTCTATGGGGACAGGGAATATTTTGGTAAAATATCGCTAGTCAATAATCAGGTACCAAATTTTATTGGGTACCAGATATTTCCAGGTAGATGAAAAAAAGAGCAGGAGCAAATGAAAAAATTGAACTTTTATATATAAAATGAAGTATATAAGATATATATATATAATGTATATTATATATATACTAATGTATTATATGCACTAATGTATATAATATATATATATATATAATATATTATATATATACTAATGTGTGTGTGTGTGTGTGTGTGTGTGTGTGTGTGTGTGTGTGTGTGTGTGTGTGTGTGTGTGTGTGTGTGTGTGTGTGTGTGTGTGTGTATATATATATATATATATATATATATATATATATATATATATATATATATATATATATATATATATATATATGGGTCTGTGCAAGATCATGAGGGGCCAAAAAGTGGCAATGTGAAAAATATTCACTTTTCACTCATCCAAAAGTGCATGAAAGCGCTTGTTGACTTTTAGTAGGCCTGGGTGTCAGTACACCTGGGCAAAGTTGCCACCAAAGCACATACCTAATCGAGTACCCGATAACTGTGGCATATATCCGACACCCGCGAGCCCTATTCTTCATTTCCTAGTGTGATTTCTTCAAGTTTCTAATCGCATTTTTCTGATACCCGATATATTTTCGGATACCTGATATTGGAAACCCCAAATTTGACTTCGAGCATATTCAGTAAGTAGTTAATTGCATATTTTTATTAATTTATTTCATTTTCATTATAAATGTAGCATTTTTTTTTAAACTAGGGTTTTGTATTTATATTTGTAATAATATTTGAAACTTAGCTTTGTTTTTTATTTAATCAAGCATGGCTGACAACAATGAAGAAAATAACCCTCCAAATAACAATCCCCCATATCTAAACCCTAAATCTTTACAAGATTTGATAGAAGAAAATTTGAACACAATACGAGGTTTCCAAAACACGTGTTAAAATATACCTACATTAGGTCCCATGCTTGCCACACTAAATACAATTGTTGAAAATATTGACACACTCACACAGCAACATAATGTTTCTCTTCATTGGCGTGATGATATGCACGCCCAATTTGATGATGGGCTTGGCCATGATGGGATTGCGGCCCTTAATATAAGTAAGGAAGATATAGCTGCCCTTTTTGTCGATCCTAAAACCGGAATACCAGTTGACCCCAAAAAGCCCAAATTATCAATAAAATGGTGCACAAATGAAGCAATGCGCACAAACTTTTGGGATCACTGGTGGATGGTTTTTGATAAACCACCACATAGCAATTTGGAGGTCCTATTTTATTTCCTTAAAAAATTGTATGCTGAGTTTGTGCTTGGTCACCATGTTGATTATTGGAGTATGAGGCCCAACATGGGCGTAGGCAGAGGAGCTCCTCAGACTAGGCCATCTTCCCAGCGCTGAAAGGCCACTACGTTTGTCCCCCCCACTGATGTCACACTCCCTCCTCCCGTGCAGCATCCTGATATCATTTATGAGGCTATTGAACTGACTATTAGGGCCATTCATTTACTGAGTGATCAGTTGATCACACAGACTAGGTCAGTGTTGCCTCCTGTGGATGTTGTTGGCGCATCGACATCTCGTCGGAGTTCACATATATGCGAGCCCCATATGTGCATTATGTGCAGGCATATGTGCCTCGGACTGCTTACTGATTCTGATATATATCAGTTTCATGATATTGATGAGGGAGATACAGGAGAGGCTATTGTAGAGGCTGCAACACCTCATGGAGCATCTACATCTCATGAGAGTGCTCAGGAGGTGCACATAGAGCCATTGACTCCTGTTGATACGGTAAGAGTAAACATTATAAATGAATTTGTCACATGACTTATTTAATTTAAAAATAATTTATTTATTTAGATTAGTTTTAATGATTGCATGCACTTATGTATATATATTTTTTCCATTTATGTTCAGTCGATGACACAAGAGGAGGTGAGACAGGTGGATGAGTCCACACTTTCGGCCATTTCATTTGGCCTTGATGACTATACGGTATATTATAAATTATGTACCCATTAGTTTTTTTTATATCATTTGGTGTACATGCTTAAATCTCTATCAATTAGAGCAATAAAATGCATACATTTACTAATATATATTGTCATCTTATTGTGTTCTTGCAGGCTACAGCCGACATCAGTGGGGGGCGTGAGGGGGTTCCTTCATCAGGTGTCGACAAAGGAAAGGTAGTTAATTGTTTAAGATTAATTATGCATGCATATGTATGCCACTTGTGTGTAGTAATAAATATTTTACTTGCACTTTATTGTATAGGGTGTGGCTATTGATGATGTCCTGACATCGGTTCAGTGGCGTAGGGTTACAGGCATCTTGATTCGGAGTGATAGCCCGATTGTACGTAGACTTTTACATATTGTTATTTGTATTTTGTAACTAGGGTTGCTATGATGAAGTACATTGATATATAATTGACAATCTTTTTACTCTCATAGGTTACTCCGACTGTGAGGGAGGTCCCACGAGAATCTTTTGTTTCTTTGTTGACCCAGCCCACTATTCCAGAGGAGGGATCACCAGATGTATGTTTTAATTTTAGTTCAATCAACTTGTAATTTTATTATGCTATCATCCTATTTTGTAGATTTATTACTCTATGTTGCACCAGTCTACTAATCTCATTATTGCAAATATATATTTATAGGTCAGAGTTGGTATTGTTGGCATGGTCCCTTCGCTACCCAGGACTTATGCTAGGACACCTGATCGTGGTAGGCGATCAAGAGACCAGGTACAAATTTATTTATATTCGGTTATAATTTTAATTAAATTAGTGTTTGAAAATTATGAATTTTATATATATATATATATATATATATATATATATATATATATATATATATATATATATATATATATATATATATATATATATATACAAATCATATAAAGTAAGCAATCTAACTTTGGTTGAACTCATTTTTTATGCAGGATCAATCAGAGCCCAACACTCCTTCAAAGAGGCTACATTTTGATGATCCCCCTATAGCATAGGATGCAGTTTTAGTTTTGTGGTCATTTAGAGATGACACTTGGCACATTTTGAGATGGCATATATGCCACATTGTACACCTTAAAACATTGATTTTGTAGACATTTTGAAATGGTATGTGCCATATTTGTATATGGGCATACTTTTGATACATTTGATACATATATAGAACATATTCATTTATATGTTATATTTGCATCATCTTTTGTATATACATATTTATTATTCATGTTTATGGAATTGAATGGTGAACTTATATCTTGACTATGATTATCATTATGATTTAAATTATATCTTGTTGAAGTTACATTTGTTTTTCTTTACTCTGGAATACCCTGTTCATGGAGCTTATTATGTTTGAGGTTTAACTTCTTGTTGGTGAATAGATTTGTCTTCGAAAGAAACACTTACAAAAAGACTCAACCAACACCAGCAGTTGGGTCACTTCACTATTGAGAAGCGTAAGCACCCTTTGAATTATCCGGGTATAGCTCCCCGTGCAGGATTTACAATGAATCAACTAAACTATAAATGATAATGCTTTTAACCTAAAAGCAATAAAGGCTTACAAACATCTATTCATAAACATGAGATAGACACAAAGGGACTAATTTACTGAAAAGAAAAGGACAGTAAATGCTACAAATTTCATTTTCCTAAACAATGCATTACAGAAAGAAACTAAGAGAGAAAGACGAATGGTTATTTCCAAATACATGAAAAACTATAACATAAAGTCCATAGATGATCATGCTGATGATCAGACGTAACAGATATGCATTCAAAAGAAACCAATATCATTCAAAGATGAATATCAATCAGAAAGTGAGCATCTAAAATCAAAGTTTTAATATGTTGACATATCCTTCTTTAAACACAGCAAAACAACAAAGATTTTGATGTTCCTGTACATTAATCATTATTTGAAAATAAAATCCCTCTTTCCCTACATTACAATAAAAATCCTAATCTATCCCTCCCCTAGCACAAAGTCTCTCGGGTCAAGCGGAATCCAAAACCCCCAAAATCTCCTCTACGAGCCTTACTTATTTTCCCCTTTTTGTTAGTTTCTTTCCTGTTATAATAACTAATTCTTGAGGATGTGTCTATCCACATCTTCTTTCTCAAATACATTAAAGTATCCCTTTGTGAGTGCCTTAGTAATATTTTGTTATGAAAGTCCATGTTACTTGGTGCTCTACATCTTTCAAAATGGATCTATTCCTATAGAATAGTGCCATCTGGATCTTATTGCAACACAAGTGTTAATGCCTCTATGTTTTGATTGGATTCTTGGTGCTATAACTAGAGCATGTCATTTCTGGCTCTCCACAAACATATCGCTTCATGCAAGTGACACCAAGAAACATTTTGTCAAAGCCATCATACATATGTATTTTGGGATTCAATTGCGAGCACGTCCTCCTCAATTTTCCCACCCTGTGAACCTGAAGCCAACATCTCTGAATCATGACTGATGTCAACACAAAGAATTGCATTATCATGCGTCATGAAGGCATCATCAACCTGGTATTGAAAATCGCTCTTAAGTTTCCCACTGATATAGTCCCAGATCTCTATGAATCCAACAACCAAGCATGAAACAAGGTTCTGTCCATCAAGGAAGATGTCGGGTCCTCCTTGACATTCGGTGTTGGGGCATTCTCAGGAAATGACAATGTCTTAATATTGAAATTGTGTTATAGATTATCATGTTCTCGAATGCCAATACTGTCGATGTGCAAAACCAATTCTCATTGTCATCAACCAGTCTAACCTGACAAAGCTTTGGAAAGTTCATTTTTGGATACCTTTTACTAGTTCTACTACTCCTATCTCCAATTCCATATGTCGTGCTCTGCTTGCGGGCATTCTGTTGAATAGTTTACATATATTGTCTATGCTTCCAAGTCATAATTTTTATGGGACTCGATAGTTAAAATTATAACCAACCCCAAGGATGATGGCATGTCCTTGCATAGACAGTGGCATTGATAGCCTCTTTAACCATTTCAGTCTACCTTCATAACCATACCAAATAGGACAATGTCTGCTCAGAAAAATTTCTACTTGATCCATGAGCCCTAGAAGATCGTTGCCCAATCGTGCTTAATGCACCTTAGGGTCACTTGGGTCGAGCATGGTCGCGAGTGTTTTGGTGATTCTGTGGGTAGAATGGGGTTCTCATTAGCATTTACCTAGCCAACCAAAGCTGATGGAGTAGGCAGTTCAATGCCAGGTTAGACGGTTTGAAAGATACGTTGCTAAGCCACTTTCAACTGACCCTGACTGCAAGTTTTGGCATTGACTGAGTTCACCTTGCCAAATGAAAATGAAGTTGAATTGCCCAAAGATGAGAGAGGTTATTGTAGACCTCAAAAATAGGATCTCATAGAACCTAACAGTTTGTTGATATCTCTCATGAGGTCCGAGATACGAGCCCCAGAAGATCGCGGCCCAATCGTGCTTAGTGCACCTTAGGGTCACTTGGGTTGAGCGTGGTCGCGAGCGTTCCGGTGACTATGTGGGTAGAATGGGGTTGTCACTAGCATTTACCCAGCCAACCAGAGCCAATGGAGCAGATGATTCAATGCCAGGTCAGAAAGTTTGAAAGATACGCTGCTAAGCCACTTTTAACTAACCCTGACAGCAAGTTTTGGCATCGACTGAGATCGCCTTGCCAAATGCAAATGAAGTTGAATCGCCCAAAACTGAGAGAGGTTATTGTAGACCTCACAAAAATGATCCTGTAACACCTAATAGTTTGTTGATACCTCTCACGAGGTCCAAGATACGAGCCACAGAAGATCACTGCCCAATCGTGCTTAGTGCACCTTGGGGTCACTTGGGTCTAGTGTGGTCGCGAGCATTCCGGTGACTCTGTGGGTAGAATGGGGTTTTCATTAGTGTTTAATCAGCCAACCAGAGCCAATGGAGTAGATGGTTCAATGATAGGTCAGACGGTTTGAAAGATACGCTACTGAGCCACTTTCAACTAACCCTCACTGCAAGTTTTGGCATCAACTGAGATCGCCTTGCCAAATGCAAACGAAGTTGAATCGCCCAAAATTGAGAGAGGTTATTGTAGACCTCAAAAACATGATCTTGTAGCACCTAATAGTTTGTCAATACCTCTCACAAGGTCCAAGATATGAGCCCCAGAAGATCGCTTCCCAATCGTGCTTAGTGCACCTTAGGGTCACTTGGGTCGAGCATGGTGGCGAGTGTTCCGGTGACTCTGTGGGCAGAATGGGGTTGTCACTAGCATTTACCCAGCCAACCAGAGCCAATGGAGTAGACGGTTCGATGCCAGGTTAGACGGTTTGAAAGATACACTGCTGAGCCACTTTCAACTGACCCTGATTGCAAGTTTTGGCATCTACTGAGATCGCCTTGCCAAATGCAAACGAGGTTGAATCGCCCAAAACTAAGAGATTTAATTGTAGACCTCAAAAATAGGATCCCATAGCACCTGAAAATTTGTTGATAGCTCTCATGAGGTCTGAGATATGAGTCACAGAAGATCGCTGGCTAATCATGCTAAGTGCACCTTGGGGTCACTTGGGTCGAGTGTTGTCGTGAGCATTCCAATGACTCTGTGGGAAGAATGAGATTGTCACTAGTGTTTACTTGGCCAACCAGAGCTAATGGAGTAGATGATTCGATGCCAGGTTAGACGGTTTGAAAGATACGATGCTAAGCCACTTTCAACTGACCCTCACTACAAGTTTTGGCATCGACTGAGATCGCCTTGCCAAATGCAAACAAATTCGAATCACCCAAAATTGAGAGAGGTTATTGTAGACCTCAAAAACATGATCTTGTAACACCTAACAATTTGTTGATATCTCTCATGAGGTCCAAGATACGAGCCCCAAAAGATTTTTGTCCAATCATGCTAAGTGCACCTTGGGGTCACTTAGGTCGAGTGTGGTCGCGAGCATTTCGGTGACTCTGTGGGTAGAACAAGGTTGTCACTGGCATTTACCTAGCCAACCAGAGCTAATGGAGGAGATGATTCGATGCCAGGTCAGACGGTTTGAAAGATATGCTGCTAAGCCACTTTCAACTGACCCTGACTGCAAGTTTTGGCATCGACTGAGATCGCCTTTCCAAATGAAAATGAAGTCAAATCGCCCAAAACTGAGAGAGGTTATTGTAGACCTTGAAAACATGATCTCATAGCACCTGACATTTTGTCAGTACCTCTCACGAGGTCCAAGATATGAGCCCTAGAAGATCGCTACCTAATCGTGCTTAGTGCACCTTGGGGTCACTTGGGTCAAGCGTGGTCGCGAGCATTCTGGTGACTTTGTGGAAAAATGGGGTTGTCACTAGCATTTACCTAGCCAACCAAAGCTAATGGAGCAGACGATTTGATGCCAGGTCAGACGGTTTGAAAGATACACTGCTAAGCCACTTTCAACTGACCCTGACTGCAAGTTTTGGCATCGACTGAGATCGCCTTGCCAAATGCAAATGAAGTCAAATCACCCAAAACTGAGAGAGGTTATTGTAGACCTCAAAAACATGATCTCGTAGCACCTAACATTTTATTGATAGCTCTCACGAGGTCTGAGATATGAGCCCCAGAAGATCGCTGCCCAATCGTGCTTAGTGCACCTTGGGGTCACTTGGGTCGAGCGTGGTCGTGAGCGTTCCGGTGACTCTGTGGGCAGAATGGGGTTGTCATTGGCATTTACCCGGCCAACCAGAGCTGATGGAGTAGACGATTCAATGCTAGGTCAAATGATTTGAAAGATACGCTATTGAGCCACTTTCAACTGACCCTGACTGCAAGTTTTGGCATTGACTGAGATCGCCTTGCCAAATGCAAAGGAAGTCGAATCGCCCAAAATTGAGAGAGGTTATTGTAGACCTCAAAAACATGATCCTTTAACACTTGACAATTTTTTGATAGCTCTCACAAGGTCCAAGATACGATCCCCAAAAGATCGCTGCCCAATCGTGCTGAGTGCACCTTGGGGTCACTTGGGTCGAGTGTGGTCGCGAGTGTTCCAGTGACTCTGTGTATAGAATAGGTTTGTCATTGGCATTTACCCAGCCAACTAGAGCTGATGGAGCAGACGGTTCGATGCCAGGTCAGATAGTTTGAAAGATACGCTATTGAGCCACTTTCAACTAACCCTCACTGCAAGTTTTGGCATCGACTGAGATCGCCTTTCCAAATGCAAACGAAGTCGAATCACCCAAAACTGAGAGAGGTTATTGTAGACCTCGAAAACATGATCCTGTAACACTTAATAGTTTTTTGATACCTCTCACGAGGTCCAAGATATGAGCCCTAGAAGATCGCTGCCCAATCATGCTTAGTGCACCTTGGGGTCACTTGGGTCGAGCGTGTTCGCGAGCGTTCCGGTGACTCTGTGGGTAGAACGGGGCTGTCACTGGCATTTACCCGGCCAACCAGAGCTGATGGAGTAGATGATTCAATGCCAAGTCAGATGGTTTGAAAGATATGCTGCTGAGCCACTTTCAATTGACCCTCACTACAAGTTTTGGCATTGACTGAGATCGCCTTGCCAAATGCAAACGAAGTCAAATTGCCCAAAGCTGAGAGAGGTTATTGTAGACCTCAAAAACATGATCCTGTAACACCTAACAATTTTTTGATACCTCTCACGAGGTCCAAGATACGAGCCCTAGAAGATCACGGCCCAATCATGCTTAGTGCACCTTAGGGTCACTTGGGTCGAGCATGGTCGCGAGCATTCCGGTGACTCTATGGGAAGAATGGGGTTGTCATTGGCATTTACCCGGCCAACCAAAGCTGATGGAATAGACAGTTTGATGCCAGGTTGGATGGTTTGAAAGATACGCTGCTGAGCCACTTTCAACTAACCCTCACTGCAAGTTTTGGCATCGACTGAGATCACCTTGCCAAATGCAAATGAAGTCAAATCGCCCAAAACTGAGAGAGGTTATTGTAGACCTCGAAAACATGATCTTGTAGAACCTGATAGTTTGTCAATGCCGCTCACGAGGTCTGAGATATGAGCCACTTTCAACTGACTGTTAGTGGCATGTTTGAAATTTGAACTGTGAAATTAATCATGATTAAGCTTGTTAAATTTGAACTGTGGAGCTTATTATGTTTGAGGTTTAACTTTTATAGATTTTTTGAAAAGATAAAAAATAATATCCTTAAAGCATTACAAACAACAATCAAACATGTAAGAATTCAAACCATGCAAATGACATAAGTATATGACATGTAATATCTCTTCTTGGCACTATTGGCCACCCATACATGATTTTGGTCATAAGTCGTTATGAAGAGTTTAAGGACATTTAACTTTTAAATCAAATTGATTGTTACAAATTGCCATTATAGGCTTCAAAAGATCTCAATTAACCATTAAGGATCCTTTTGTCCTTCTATCTCTGATTGGATCCATGGTGACCGTAGGCGTCTTCATAGGTGCTCCTGCACAAGTTACATTCCACATACAAAACCAAGTTTATTGACTCAAAATACAATCTAAAAAAGGTCAAATTAATGTATTGAAATTAAGCTTAATGAACTTAGAAAATAATGCACTAAGTTAACTTATTACCTAGTCATGTGTTCCTGAAGGGTCATCTCTTTGCTTCAGGGTCTCCAATAGTGCTTCATGATCAATAGTAGTAATAGTCCAAAGTTATTTTGTCTTTGGTCTTCCATGATGCTTTGACAACTTGAAATTTGTTTCTATAACAAGGTGTGAATACATCAGAATAGTGTTGTGCTTCTCATAGTCTTCGAATGCGGGAACTCCATTCTTTCTAATCATGTATGTTCACAACCATGTTCCCGCAACAACAACTGAACCAATAGGATATGTGAACCCATCACCATTTGTCATCAGTTGTACAAGCTTCTGTTTACCTTGTACACAACGTGCTAACCAATAATCTGACCTCTCATCATTCCCCTGTGGTGCAACCAATGCAAAAAACATCTCCTGGCTTCAAAAGATTTGAAAGATGGTCATAGTCAACTGAAGTGTCCATGTCATCATTTCTTATAGAGAGTGTCAAAGATAAAGGAGTCAGATACTGTGGAACCCATGTATCCACCCACTCACTTGACTTGCAATGATCCCAATCATACTGAAAACACATGGGGAAAAAACAAGCCAACTCTCATGTCCAAATGGTCCATGTACTACTATTGGAGCTTTGGAATGAATGCATTTTGGAAGAGTCTTTCACTGTTTGACAATCCAATCTATCTCCTATAGTTCCCTCCTCAACCAACCAAAAGAATCTATGCACTGTAGAATCAAGAGTCCCCCCCTGTGACAATGCTAAAGTACACCAATCAACAATAGAATGAGCATCAAGAAGTACAGCACCTGAAATCCTCAATTTCTCCTTAACTAGAGCTCTCTTCACACACGCACCTACTTCATCATGCTCCCCTTTCCCATGCCCTGACTCAAAAAAACTCCAAATATGAGGTACACCTCTCTCCACATGCATTCTACACAACTAATAAAACATTATGGCATTCTTAAATTGACCGGTGCAATTATCTGACCAAATGAGATGCCTATCCATAGTAATACCATT
The DNA here is from genome assembly GCA_027943335.1 of Chamaecyparis obtusa. Taxonomy (NCBI): domain Eukaryota; kingdom Viridiplantae; phylum Streptophyta; class Pinopsida; order Cupressales; family Cupressaceae; genus Chamaecyparis; species Chamaecyparis obtusa. The sequence continues at coordinate 215,720 of BSBK01006422.1, forward strand.
TTCCTACAAGAAGTCAAAATAGTTTTGGAAACAATGTTGAACAAACTCATGAGAGTGAGACCTGTCATCGCTCATATAAAAATGGTACTCTCTAATTATCTTTCGCTCATCTTTTGTGCTATCAGGGGAATGTCTATATGTGATGTGTACAAAAATAGCAACCTGAATCAAATTGTAATATTGAGCTTGACTCTCATTTTGGGGCTGCAATGTATAGTTCTCTACAAAGTCTACAACAGATATAATAGTTCCAATGGGGAAAGTGTCCTTACATGTCCTGAATTGTTGATCCAACCATTGAGACCTGTGACTATGCCTTGCATACTTGTAAAAAAGATTTGTCTTGAAATCTGAGATAAAATCAGCAACATTGTATTCATTTGCAACTAACTCACATCTAGAGCCTTCACCTCCACTCTTCAATGTATATTTCACTATTTCATATACCTTTTTTTGGATGAGTGTCTTTCCAAAATTGTGTTCCAAACCCTCATGAAAACATGTTCTAAACTTGGACAAGCCACCACATTCTGAGCACTTGGCATTTAAGCAATCTTTTTTATATAATAAACAACCATCATCTCTTTGACATAAAAATTGATCTAGCAAGTCTCTTGATGATTTGGGAAGACCACTTGCACCACAATCCTCTAGCATTTCATTAGTATGCAAAGTAGAACGAATGGACCATAATAATTCATGATGCATTGAAAAATCAACATGATATTTGCAACATGTATTTTGAATCTTAAGGGGTACACAATAAAATGGCTTCACGGATTCAAAAGACCTTTGTGATATTTTCAATGTTGGATGTCTCACAAAATTTTTTATACAACATTGTTTGACTTACCTCCACATAATGTTTAGGATGTGGAGTGCAGTCTCGATTGCCAACTCTCAACTTCAAGACATCCTTCACATTTGGTGACACTCTTGAGTTAGCATCCCAAAATTATTGAATTTCATCCTTGACAACATCTATTAGCTTCTTATCGAAACATGGAAGTCTCCCACCATAAGCCCATGTATCAATTTGAAGGGGATCATCAAGTCCTTCTCTTTTTGCAAGTGCTCTACCCAAAGTTTTACGGTCTATATTGAAGTCAATACAAGTTTGTCTCATCAAACGAGCCTTTCTCAACTGATGACTTACTAAGGAGGTTGTAATAACCCTCCGAGCAACTCTCTTGTCTTTTTCTCTGCTAGTCTTCCCAATGCTATTGAGAGCATTGAAACGATTCTTCACAACAATGGCATTTCTCTCCATTTTCTTGTTCACACGAATCTTCAATTTCACAAGCACAGGTCTCATCTTTTGCATCTTTAACAACTGCACAAAAATTTGACATTTCTCAACCAATGTCTTATTTCGAATTGATCATAAAGTCTTGAATCCCACAACCTAACGGTTCTATGTGACCTCTTTCCTTCCCAATTATTCATAATGTTCTCCTCAATTTCAATTAACCATTTAGGTGTTCTTGAAAGCCCCAAATTTGAAGATTGATTATCTTTATTGCAAGGTACTTCATTTCGCATATAATTTGGAGATGTATAACATTCATGTGGTTCTTGTGCAACATTTTCGTTCCCAAAGTCTACATTTTCAATCTCCATCTGTGCATTTTCAAATTGAACATCCTCTTCACTTACAACTACATTTACGGGGTCACCTTGATTAATGTTTAACATACTTTCTCTCCTTCTTCGGTGATTTTCCTTATCTTTTTCCCTATATGCCTGAATTTCATCATCTGTCAGCTTCCTCTTGCGTTTAGCCTTTCGACAACTGGTGCTTCCCATGGTGAGACCACAAGTCGACAAAAATCAAACAATGGGCCCCAAATCACATTTTTTGTTTTGCAACGCGTGAAAAAAGTATAAAATCCTATGATTGTCTACTCTATGGGGACAGGGAATATTTTGGTCAAATATTGTCTGGGAAAAATTGGGTACCCGAAAATATTGGGTACCCGATATTCTCCTGCCAATGAAAAACCGGTGGGAGCAAATGAAAACAATTGAACTTTTACATATATTTATGTATATAATATAATTATAAAAAAGAGGCATATGATATATATAATGTATATTATATATGTACTAATGTATTGTAATAGATTAATGTATTATATATATTAATGTATTAAATATACTAATATATATAATATATTTTATATATACTAATGTATAATATATACTAACATGTATATAATATATATATATATATATAATACATATACTAATGTATACTAATATATTATATATAATATTACAAATTAAGGAGAAACTCTTGCATAAATATGGAAATTATAATCTTCCTCCTAGAGCATACATTAATGAAGTTCTTCGTGCCTTAGCAGAGGAAGCCAGTTGGATTGTTGAAGCTTACGGTACTACATACAGAAATGCGATATGTATTTTTGGCCTAAATTTTTTTCTCATTTCTTTTAGGTCTTTAAAGGTCATCGGCTAAATCTTTGTATTAAATGTGCCTTTTACAGGCGTCGTAAACCCTACCTACACAGAAATGGAGGCTTTGAAGAATAGTTCACTGGAGGCAGAGAGAGACTCCCTAGGGGTCCATTGGAATGCTCAAGTGTGTCTTAAGTGGTCCTAGGATCCTAATACCACTTAAGACACACTTGAGCATTATAATGTGTCAAAAGGGGTTTTAGGGACTCCCTAGGGGTACTAGTACACCTTATCAAGCATTAGGACACCTAGAGAGTCCCCATGAACCCTTAAGACACATTGGAATGCTCAAGTGTGTCTTAAGGGGTTGTAGGACCCCTTAGGACACACTTGAGCATTCTAATGCGTCAAAAGGGGTCATGGAAACTCCCTAGGGGTCATAGTATGCCTTATCATGCCTTAGGACCCCTAGAGAGTCCCCATGATCGCTTCAGACACATTGGAACACTCAAGTGTATCTTAAGGGGTCGTAGGACCCCTTAAGACACACTTGACCATTCTAATGTGTCAAAAGGGGTCATGGGGACTCCCTAGGCGTCCTAGTACACCTTATCTGACACATTAGAATGCTCAAGTGTGTCTTAAGGGGTATTAAGACCCCTTAAGACACACTTGAGCATTTGAATGTGTCAAAAGGGGTCATGGGGACTCCCTAGGTGTCCTTGTATGCCTTATCACGCTCTAGGATGCCTAGGGAGTCCCCATGACCCCTTTTGATGCATTAGAATGCTCAAGTGTGTCTTATGGGGTCCTAATACCCCTTAAGACACACTTGAGCATTCCAATGTGTCAAAAAGGGTCATGGGGACTCTTTAGGGGTCCTAGTACTCCTTACCACACATTAGGACACCTAGGGAGTTCCCATGACCCCTTTTGACACATTGGAAAGCTCAAGTGTGTCTTAAGGGGTCGTAGGACCCCTTAAGACAGACTAGAGAATTTCAATGTGTCAAAAGGGGTCATCAAGACTCCCTAGGGTTCTTAGTATGCCTTATCACGCGTTAGGACCCCTAGGGAGTCCCGATGACCCCTTTTGACACATTGGAATGCTCAAGTGTGTCTTAAGGAGTCGTAGGACCCCTTAAGACACACTTGAGTATTCCAATGTGTCGAAAGGGGTCATGGGGACTCCCTAGGGGTCCTAAGGCGTGATAAGGCGTACCAGGACCCCTAGGGAGTCCCCATGACCCTGTAAGAGACATTGGAACACTTTAGTATTCTACTGTGTCTTAAGGGGTCATGGGGACTCCCTAGGGGTCCTAACATGTGATAAGGCATACTAGGACCCCTAGGGAGTCCCCATGACCTTTTTTGACACATTGGAACACTTAAGTGTGTCTTAAGGGGTCCTAATACCCCTTAAGACACACTTGAGCATTCCAATGTGTCAAAAGGGGTCATGGGGACTCCCTAGGGGTCCTAAGATATACTAGGACCCCTAGAGAGTCTCAATGACCCCTTAAGACACATTGGAATGCTCAAGTGTGTCTTAAGGGGTCCTCTGACCTCTTAAGACACACTTGAGAATTTCAATGTGTCTTAAGGGGTCATGGGGACTCTATAGAGGTCTTAACGCATGATAAGGCTTACTAGGACCTCTAGGGAGTCCCCATGACCCCTTTTGACACATTGGAATGCTCAAGTGTGTCTTAAGGGGTCCTATGACCCCTTAAGACACACTTGAGCATTCCAATGTGTCTTAAGGGGTCATGGAAACTCTCTAGGGGTCCTAATGTGTGATAAGACATACTAGGACCCCTAGGGAGTCCCCATGACCCCTTAAGACACATTGGAATGCTCAAGTGTGTCTTAAGGGGTCGTACGACCCCTTAAGACACACTTGAGCATTTCAAAGTATCAAAAGGGGTCATCGGGACTCCCTAGGTGTCCTAATGCACATTAGGACACCTAGGGAGTCCCCATGACCCCTTTTGACGCATTGGAATGCTCAAGTGTGTCTTAAGGGGTACTAATACCCCTTAAGACACACTTGAGAATTCCAATGTGTCAAAAGGGGTCATGGGGACTCCCTAGGGGTCCTAGTACGCCTTATCATGTATTAGGACATGTAGGGAGTTCTCATGACCCATTTTGACACATTAGAATTCTCAAATGTGTCTTAAGGGGTCATGGAGAATCTCTAGGGGTCCTAAGGTGTGATAAGGAGTACTAGGACCCCTAGGGAGTCCCCATGACCCCTTTTGACACATTGGAATGCTCAAGTGTGTCTTAAGGGGTTGTAGGACTCCTTAAGACACACTTGAGCATTCCAATGTGTCGAAAGGGGTCATGGGGACTCCCTAGGGGTCCTAAGGTGTGAAAAGGCATACTAGGACCCCTAGGGAGTCCCCATCACCTCTTAAGAGACATTGGAACACTTTAGTATTCCAATGTGTCTTAAGGGGTCATGGGGACTCCCTAGGGGTCCTAACGTGTGATAAGGCATACTAGGACCCCTAGGGAGTCCCCATGACCTTTTTTGACACATTGGAACACTTAAGTGTGTCTTAAGGGGTCCTAATACACCTTAAGACACACTTGAGCATTCCAATGTGTTAAAAGGGGTCATGGGCCCTCCCTAGGGGTCCTAAGACATATTAGGACCCCTAGAGAGTCCCCATGACCCCTTAAGACACATTGGAATGCTCAAGTGTGTCTTAAGGGGTCCTCTGACCTCTTAAGACACACTTGAGAATTTCAATGTGTCTTAAGGGGTCATGGGGACTCCATAGAGGTCCTAACGCATGATAAGGCTTACTAGGACCTCTAGGGAGTCCCCATGACCCCTTTTGACACATTGGAATGCTCAAGTGTGTCTTAAGGGGTCCTATTACCCCTTAAGACACACTTGAGCATTCCAATGTGTCTTAAGGGGTCATGGGGACTCTCTAGGGGTCCTAACGTGTGATAAGGCATACTAGGACCCCTAGGGAGTCCCCATGACCCCTTAAGACACATTAGAATGCTCAAATGTGTCTTAAGGGGTCGTACGACCCCTTAAGACACACTTGAGCATTCTAATGTGTCTTAAGGGTTCATAGAGACTCTCTAGGGGTCTTAACATGTGATAAGGTGTATTAGGACCCCTTAAGACATACTTGAGCATTCCAATGTGTCAAAAGGGGTCCTGGGGACTCCTTAGGGGTCCTAAGGCATGATAAGGCATATGAAGACCCCTAGGGAGTTCCCATAACCCCTTTTGACACATTGGAATGCTCAAGTGTGTCTTAAGGGGTCGTACGACCCCTTAAGACACACTTGAGCATTCCAATGTGTCTTAAGGGGTCATGGGGACTCTCTAGGGGTGATAACGTGTGATAAGGCATACTTGGACCCCTAGGGAGTCCCCATGACCCCTTAAGACAAATTGGAATGCTCAAGTGTGTCTTAAGGGGTCGTACGACCCCTTAAGACACACTTGAGAATTCTAATATGTCTTAAGGGTTCATGGAGACTCTCTAGGCATCCTAACGTGTGATAAGGTGTATTAGGACCCCTTAAGACATACTTGAGCATTCCAATGTGTCAAAAGGGGTCCTGGGGACTCCTTAGGGGTCGTAAGGCATGATAAGGCGTATTAAGACCCCTAGGGAGTCCCCATAACCCGTTTTAACACATTGGAATGCTCAAGTGTGTCTTAAAGGATTCTAATACCCCTTAAGACACACTTGAGTATTCCAATCTGTCTTAAGGGGTCGTGGGGACTCTGTAGGTGTCCTAAGGTGTGATAATGTATACTAGGACCTCTACGGAGTCCCCATGACCCCTTTTGACACATTTGAATGCTCAAGTGTGTCTTAAGGGGTCCTACAACCCCTTAAGACACACTTGAGCATTCCAATCTGTCAAAAGGGGTCATGGGGACTCCCTAGGGGTCCTAGTATGCCTTATCACGTGTTAGGACCCCTAGAGAGTCCCCATGACCCCTTGTGATGCATTGGAATGCTCAAGTCTATCTTAAGGGGTCGTAGGACCCCTTAAGATAGACTTGAGCATTCCAATGCGTCAAAAGGGGTCATGGGGACTCCCTAGGGGTCCTAGTATGCCTTATCATACCTTAGGACTCCTAGGGGTCATGGGGACTCCCTAGGGGTTCTAGTACGCCTTATCATTCCTTAGGACTCCTAGGGGTCATGGGGACTCCCTAGGGGCCCTAGTACATTCTAAAGGGTCATCATTCCATCGAAGCTTCATTTGAAACCCTAATGACCCCTTAACGGGCCTGCCGACCCTGATTCGACATGTGGTGTCCCGAGAGCACCCCATGGACCCCTTTTGAGTTCTACTAGGCAAAAGTCATGAAAATTTGGTACGTAGGTCCTCTGACATGTCCTAATGGGTTCCAAAGGGTCACCGTTCCATGAAAGTTTCATTTGGAACCCTAATGACTCCTTAACAGGCCTACTGACCCTGATTTGACATGTGGTGTCCCGAGAGCACCCCATGGACCCCTTTTGAGTTCTACTAGGAAAAAGTTATCCAAATTTGGTACATAGGTCCTTTAACATGTCCTAATGCATTGCAAAGGGTCCCTATTCCATTGAAGTTGCATTTGGAACCCTAATAACCCCTTAACAGGCCTACCGACCCCGATTTGCCATGTGGTCTCCCGAGAGCACCCCATGGACCCCTTTCGAGTTCTACTAGGAAAAAGTCATTTGAATCATGGAATTAGGTTATTTGACATTTCCTAATGTGTTCCAAAGGGTTACCATTCCATAAAAGTTTCATTTCAAACACTATTGACCCCTTAACATGCCTACCGGCTCCGTTTCGACATGTAGTCTCCCGAGAGCACCCCATTAACCCCTTTTGAGTTCTACTAGGTAAAAGTCACCCAAATTTAGTAAATAGGTCCTATGACATGTTCTAATGTGTTACAATGGGTCATTATTCCATCGAAGTTGCATTTCAAACCCTATTGACCCCTTAATAGGCCTAACAACCCTATTTCGAAATGTGGTCTCCCGAGAGCACCCCATGGACCCCTTACGAGCTCTAGTAGGAAAAAGTCATCCAAATTTGGTACATAGGTCCTATGAAATATCCTAATGTGTTCCAAATGGTCACTATTCTATCGAAGTTTCATTTGGATGACACCTTAACGGGCCTATCGACCCCGATTTGACATGTGGTCTCTCAAGAGCACCCCATGGACCCCTTTCAAGTTCTACTAGGGAAACGTCATCCAAATTTGGTATGTAGGTCCTTTGACATGTCCTAATGCATTCCAAAGGGTCATTTTTCCATCAAAGTTGCATTTGAAATCCTAATGACCCCTTAACAGACCTACTGACCCCGATTCAACATGAGGTCTCCCGAGAACACCCCATGGACCCTTTTCGAGTTATACTAGGAAAAATTAGTCCAAATTTGGTACATAGGTCCTATGACATGTCGTAATGCATTCCAAATGGTCACTGTTCCATCAAAGTTTCATTTGGAACCCTAATGACCCTTTAATAGGCCTACCAACCCCGTTTTGACATGTGGTCTCCCGAGAGCACCCCATAGACCACTTTCAAGTTATACTTAGAAAAAGCCATCCAAATTTCATACATAGGTCCTCTAACATGTCCTAATGCATTCCAAAGGGTCACCATTCCATCAAAGTTTCATTTCAAACCCTAATGACCCATTAATAGGCCTACCGACCCCGATTCGACATGAGGTCTTCCGAGAGCACCCCATGGACCCCTTTCAAGTTCTACTAGGGAAAAGTCATCGAAATTTTGTACATAGGTCGTATGATATGTCCTAATGTGTTCCAAAGGCTCACCGTTCCATCAAAGTTGCATTTGGAACCCTAATGACCCCATAACAGGCCTACCGACCCTGATTCGACATGAGGTCTCCGAGAGCACCTGGTGGACCCCTTTCAAGTTCTACTAGGAAAAAGTCATCCAAATTTGGTATGTAGGTCCTATGACATGTCCTAATACATTTCAAAATGTCATTGTTCCATCAAAGTTGCATTTTGAACCCTAATGACCCCTTAATAGGCCAATCCACCCCGATTCGACATGTGGTCTCCCGAGAGCACCCAATGGACCCCTTTCGAGTTCTACTAGGCAAAAGTCATCTAAATTTGGTACGTAGGTCCTATGACATGTCCTAATGCATTCCAAAGGGTCATCATTCCATCAAAGTTTTATTTGGAACCCTAATGACCCCTTAATAGGCCTACTGACCCCATTTCGACATGTGGTCTCCCGAGAGCACACCATGGACCCCTTTCAAGTTTTACTAGGCAAACGTCATCCAAATTTGGTACATAGGTCCTATGACATATCCTAATGTGTTCCAAAGGGTGACCGTTCCATCAAAATTTCATTTAGAACCCTAATGACCTCTTAACAGGCAGGTACTGACCCCAATTCGACATGTGGTCTCCCGAGAGCACCCCATGGACCCCTTTCGAGTTCTACTAGGAAAAAGTTATCCAAATTTGGTACATAGGTCATTTGATATGTCCTAATGCGTTCCAAAGGATCACCATTCATCGAAAGTTTCATTTGGAACCCCGATGACCCCTTAAGTCACCTATCGACCCTGAATCGCACAATGGTCTCCCAAGAGCACCCCATGGACCCTTTTCAAGTTTGACTAATCAAAATTCATCTAAATTGTGGAGTTAGGTCCTCTGACATGTCCTAATGCGTTCCAAATGGTCACCGTGCATCAAAGGTTGTCTCACGAGCCCTAATGACCCCTTAAGACGCCTAGCGACACTGATTGGACATGTGGTCTCTTGAGAGCACCCCATGGACCCTTTTCGAGTTGGACTAGGAAAAAGTTGTTAAAATTTGGTACATTGGTACTTGGACATGCCGTATTGCCTTTGAAATGGTCACTGTACATCCAAAGTTGCCTCACAAACCGTAATTACCCCTTAAAACATCTAGCGACCCCAATTTGACCTGTTGTCTCATGAGAGGATCTGTTATAACTTAAATTAAATATTAAAATAATATATAAAATATTTGAAAAAATATAATATTTAATAGACTAAATATATAATATATATATTATAAGATATATATTAGATATTACATTTAATATATATTATCAAACATACAATATATTAATGTCCTATCCATTTTATATATTATATATATTAGACATTATATTATATTTTATTATATTATATACACAATAATATTTAATATATAATTTATAATATATACATATATATATTATGTAACATTTATATTATAATATAAAAATATTGCATTTAATATAAATCTGAACAGACTATATACTTAGGTCGTTTAAATTGATATTATCAAATATATAATATAAATAAATAATATATAATATATATACTATATAATATAAAATATAAAACATAAAATATAAAACCTAAATATAAAATATATAAATTATTCATTGTTGGGGTGAAAGAAAAAAACATCAAAATTAAAGGGAAATAAAAAAAGAGTGGGAGGGGGAAACTTTTCAAATTTGAAATTAAAGCAAAATCGGGTAATAGCTTTGGAAACCAAAGTTCCATGGTCAACGCTGAAGGTGTGCAAAAAATGTGTTTTTTCTCTGTTTTTCTTATGTCAACACTTCGACCATTAGGTTGACGACTTTTTTTCCACCCGATTTCGATAAAATGAAAAGGGTTTCTTCAAATGATTGTCAGCTTTCCATCAATATAAGTGCTGTCAGATTTTGAATTCATTAAGTGTTTATTAGTTATTTTCTAGTTCACTTACGTCTAAAGTCCTCATTGACATATTGATGGAAAAATAGCTATAACTTTCAAACCGTATAACATTTTTGAAATCCAAAAGATGCGTCACATTCTATGCTTCATCTAGTATAAGAAAAATTTTTAAAAAATTAAATTATGATAAGTTTTCAATGAGTTAAGGTGGTCAGACACGAGAGTTTTTAAATTCTAAAAGTGTTGTAGCAAAAAAATCATAATTAATTATCTGTTTGGAATAAAAATACCAAAAAATATGCGTCACATCCAGGCATGAGTCAACTACTTATATATAGAATATTCTAAAAAAATATTATCATTTGCTTTTGATTAGGGTGGTCAGACATACACGTACTTCTTATTTTTTTGCTGAAATGTTTGTAGTGCTGCATTGCAATCTATACTTTTTACCAATCATATTAAATTTTTTTCAGAAAAGGCTTACTAGTTTAGAAACTAAATTCAATTTCCTACAAATTATATTATTACAACTTTTTGATATTAGATTGATAACTAGTTCATTTTTTCACGCCAAATTGACTAATCCTAATTGTCTGATTTTTCATTGCCACTTAAGGGCATAGTTTGGCCTCTCATGATCCTGCTCATACCCGGGGACTCTCTAGGTGCCCTAATGCGTGATAAGGTGTACTAGTACCCCTAGGGAGTCTCCAAAACCCCTTTTGACACATTAGAATGCTCAAGTGTGTCTTAAGTGGTATTAGGATCCCTTAAGACACACTTGAGCATTCTAATGTGTCAAAAGGGGTCATGGGGACTCCCTAGGGGTCCTAGTACGCCTTATCACAGGTTAGGACCCCTGGAGAGTCTCCATGACCCTTTTTGACACATTGGTATGTTCAAGTGTGTCTTAAGGGGTATTAGGACCCCTTAAGACACACTTGAGCGTTCTAATGCATCAAAAGGGGTAATGGGGACTCCCTGGATGTCCTAATGCATAATAAGGTGCATTAGGACACCTAGGGAGTCCCCATGACCCCTTTTGATGCATTAGAATGCTTAAGTGTGTCTTAAGGGGTCCTAATACCCCTTAAGACACACTTGAACATTCTAATGTGTCAAAAGGGGTCATGGGGATTGCCTAGGGGTCCTAGTATGCCTTATCATGTATTAGAACACCTAGGGTGTTCCCATGATCCCTTTTGACACATTGGAATGCTCAATTGTGTCTTAAGGGGTCCTAAGACCCATTAAGACACACTACAACATTGCAATGTGTCAAAAGGGTTCATGGGGACTCTCTATGGATTCTAACACGTGATAAGGCGTACTGGGACCCCTAGGGAGTCCCAATGACCCCTTTTGACACATTGGAATGCTCAAGTGTGTCTTAAGGGGTCGTAGGACCTTTTAAGACACACTTGAGCATTCCAATGTGTCAAAAGGGGTCATGAGGACTCTCTAGGGGTCCTAACGCGTGATAAGGCATACTAGGATCCCTAGGGAGTCCCAATGACCCCTTTTGACACATTGGAACATTCAAGTGTTTCTTAAGGGGTCGTAGGACCCTTTAAGATATACTTGAGCATTCCAATGTGTCAAAAGGGGTCATGAGGACTCTCTAGGGGTCCTAACGTGTGATAAGGCATACTGGGACCCCTAGGGAGTCCCAATGACCCCTTTTGACACATTGGAATACTCAAGTGTGTCTTAAGGGGTCGTAGGACCCCTTAAGACACACTTGAGCATTCCAATGTGTCATAAGGGGTCATGGGGACTCCCTATGGATCTTAACGCGTGATAAGGCATACTAGGACCCTTAGGGAGTCCCCATGACCCCTTTTGACACATTGGAATGCTCAAGTGTGTCTTAAGGGGTCGTAGGACCCCTTAAGACACACTTGAGCATTCCAATGTGTCAAAAGAGGCCATGGGGACTCCCTAGGGGTCCTAACATGTGATAAGACATAATAGAACCCCTAGGGAGTCCCAATGACCCCTTTTGACACAATGGAATGTTCAAGTGTGTTTGAAGGGGTCCTAAGACCTCTTAAGACACATTTGAGCATTCCAATGTGTCATAAGGGGTCATGGGGACTCCCTAAGGGTCCTAACATGTGATATCTCAATCCCAATCCCTAGGGGTAATAATGTGCCTACAACCCCTGCCATATTTCAGAGTACTGATGAGAAGCAATGGCAAAACTCTGAGACAGAGGTGGTGTCAGCATTAAAGCAGTAAGACATTCTTCATAATATCGTGGGGGGGGCACCATCGAAATGGCAAGGCTTTCCTCATAATGTCATGTTGCCACTGATCTCTTCTTTAAATTTATTAATGCAGTCAGTTCTACGACATGTGCATCATTTCTAGTACAACTGCTCATTTTACCAAACCCTTCCCCGCTCTCCATAATCTTCGACCGGTTCAAAGATCCATCTGGTTGTTCTTGTTTAACCTCCCAATGACTATGTTGAGCTACCAAATTATCAATAGGCGTTGTACAATTGTCTGGCACGACTAGAATCTATTTCGAGAACCTTTACAATTAAGCATTTCGGTTGAAAAAGCAGGGAAAGATACCATTTCATAGCCACAAGTGGTGGAAACAGAGTGATTCTCTTACCCTCTACTTCTATAATCCTCCTCCAGTGAACTATTCTTCAAAGCCTCCATTTCTGCGTAGCTAGGGTTTTTGGCACCTGTAAAAGGCACTACTATGCCACTGTAGGGACTCATGCTCGTGCTCTAAATCATATTAAATAATATTTAAAATGTAAAATGTATATTATATAATATTTAATATATAATATTATATATAATATATAATCTAATATATAATTTTTAATATTAATATATATTAAATATAACATTTAATATATAATTCATATTATATAATATTTAATATGTAACTAATATATAACAATTAATATATAATTGATATTATATAATATTTAATATATAACTAATAACTATAAAAAATATATCAAATATATAACTATCAATTATATAACTATAATTGATAAAGTGGAGGCAAACCAAATTTCGAAATTAGAAATTAGAGAAAGTGGAGGCAAAGCAAAAATTTGAAATTCTGCCGCCAGATTCAGGTACTTGAAAATATCGGGTACCTGATTAGGCTCGGTATTGGTCTGTGCACCAAACCTACCTGGTCAACTCTTCAAGTGTCACAAAAACATGTTTTTCTTTTGTTTCTCTCAGTTCCAGACTTTGACCATGTAGCTGGCGACTTTTTTTTTGCCCGAATTTGATAAAACGAAAAGGGTATCTTAAGGAGATTATCAGCTTTCTATCGATATAATTGCTGTCAAGTTTTGAATTGGTTAAGTAATTATTAGTTATTTTCTAATCGAGCTACCTCTAAAGTGTTGATTTAGATACTAATTGAAAAATGACTATATCTTTCAAACGGTATAACATTTTTGAAATCCGAAAGATGCGTCACATTCTATGCTTCATCTAGTATAAGAAAAAATTTTAAAAAATTGAATTATGATAAGTTTTCAATGAGTTAAGGTGGTCAAACACGAGAGTTTTTAAATTCTGAAAGCGCTGTAGCAAAAAAATCATAATTAATTATCTGTTTGGAATAAAAATACCAAAAAATATGGATCACATCCAGGCATGAGTCAGCTACTTATATATAGAATATTATAAAAAAATATTATCATTTGCTTTTGATTAGGGTGGTCAGACATACATGTACTTCTTATTTTTTTGTTGAAATGTTTGTAGTGCTGCATTGCAATCTATACTTTTTACCAATCATATTAATTTTTTTTCAGAAAAGGCTTAGTAGTTTAGTAACTACATTCAATTTCCTACAAATTATATTCTTACAACTTTTTGATATTAGGTTGATAACTAGTTCATTTTTTCACACCAAGTTGACTAATCCTAATTGTCTGATTTTTCATTGCCACTTAAGGGCATAGTTTGGCCCCTCATGATCCTACACATACCCACACACACACACACACACACACACACACACACACACATATATATAGATACCCATATATATATAATGTATTCAAAAAAATACCTACACAGTTGATTTGATGACAGCCAGTTTCGGCCCAAGTCCTCTTGAAAGTATCCAGCACCAGATTTTTCTACAGACTCCTTGTAATGTCAGCGGTCTAACTATACTGAATAAGTAGGTGTCCATAGGGGTCATGGGGACTTCCTAGGGGTCATAATGCATAAGGCGTACTAGGACCCCTAGGAAGTCCCCATGACCCCTTTTGACACATTCAAATGCTCAAGTGTGTCCATAGGGGTCACGAGGACTTTCTAGGGGTCCTAACGCATGATAAGGTGTACTAGGACCCCTAGGAGGTTCCCCATGACCCCTTTTGACATATTTGAATGCTCTAGTGTGTCTAAAGGGTTTGTGGGACCCCTTAGGACACACTTGAGCATTCCAATGTGTCCATAGGGGTTACAAGGACTTTCTAGGGGTCATTGTGTGTGTGAATTTTGCACCTAGCTGTAGACACAACACTTCAGTAAAATATTAGAGGTTAGCAAAAATCAAAATTATTCAATGAAATGAAAACTAAACTAACCAGGTGATTTATTGCCTTCTAGTTGGTGCGAGTATGATATTCTTAGATTAGACCGAGACTAGTGACATTGACGACACCTAAACGAAGGATTCGAATGCAAAATATGGATATGAATTAATCTATATTTTTGTATTTTCTATGCAATAAGATGAAAAGTTGAATATGAGTCTAATCTAGATGAAGTTGATATGCTATGCAATTGATCTAAGAATTGATATGCTAAATGATATGAATGATCAAAACAATAAAAATCTCACAATAGCTTGGATTCGCAAAGATGGATTCTTCTATCTCTAATTCAGCAGCGTGAGGATAAAATTTTGTGGATTGTGGATTGATTAGCTAGACCTTTGTGAAGAGCTGAGGCCTTGATTTTATAGAATCCAGGGCTTTGGAGGTGCATGAGAAAAGCCATGAATCACTCCTGATGAACTCAGGTTGATTTTTGAGTCAGCAAGAAATCAGAGATAATTAACTCACAAAATCATGCAAATCATGCAAAAATAGCTTTTTAACTCAAATCAGAAGTTTATCTAGATCAGCTTTGAACTCAAAATAGATGTTGAGTTTCCAAAAGTTAACAACTTGCATTGATTTTCTGATTTAAAGTTTAACTGCTCCTTGAATGTGCATAATTAAAAATGAATTAATTAAATAAATAAAGTGATTTATCCTCAACTTAACTGATTTTGGAAATTAATTGATTTATGGGTTGATCAACTATTAAATCAAAATTTTATACGAAAACTATATCATTAAATTTGACAACTAACTTTAATTAATTAAATAAGAATTTAATCAATTAGTCATGAGATTTTTGATTTATTGTTAGAATTAAATAATACAATTTAGGAATAAATATAATTAAATTCAATTAAATAATTAAGTGGCAGAATTAAATCTAATTAATTAAATATTTAGAATATTCAATTAATCAAACTTTAGGATAAATTAGCTTTATCGCCAAATAATCATTAAATTAAAGATAATTAAAATAATTTAGGAATATTGCTAGGAATATTCCCCGATGCAGAATTTAGGATAATCAATTAAGATTTGATGATGTTCAGATGTGCCTTAGGTTAGGAATTTGATGCTGATTTTGTTCGATTTTGAAGATGTAGGAGGTCAATGAACCCATAGCCCATTTTTGGGGTATTACATTTTGCCCCTCTTTGAATTACTGTGCGAAGTGCAGTGGTTCAAAGATAGTCTGTGTATGATAAAGAAATTGATTTGAAAGATTAACCAATTCTGAGATAGAAACCGATTGAAAGATTGGAAAAGGATGTCAACCCAGGTCCAAGATGACCAGGAATTGAGATGATGCTAGCTATATCAGCAATGAACTGGTGATTACGAAGAAGTACCAAAACACCTGATTCTGAACCTTATGATTGTGAAGAAGTAAGTGACCGATTCCAGACCCGATTGTCAATAAGAATCACATTGGTATCACATCTGAACCCTTCAGTTACAGAGAACCAAGGAAATAACACTAATGAACCGATGGTTACGAAAAGCTAATACAGTTTACAAGATTAAGAGAATACCAGATTGATATGGATCTCGATAAATCTGATATGCCCCAAGTGATGATAGATTTGCCCCAAGCGATGAGGTCTTTTGATGAGTCGACAACTAGACGTGGTTGTTGTCTTGATTACTGAGGAAAGGTTGATTACAGATTTAGATTTACATACTTGAATGATGTGCAATACCATGCCCCCTTCGGGATCAAAATTGAAATCTGACAATAAAAGTCAGTGTTATAGTTTAGAAGCATGTTAATTGATTTGAGAAGTGGTTATACACGTTCGAGAACACATTCTGCATCGTTTAGAGGTCTTGGAGACCAAGATTGACTAGGTTAAACCATGAGTTGACCATAGTTGACCAAGTTGAAATTTTGATAGTTTGGTGTAAGATAATCAGTTAAGTTGAATTCTAGATTTCTGTGATGATTGAAGGTCGATTATGCAAGTAGTTTACAATATAAATGATCTCAGATTTCGATTTTGATCCTAAAAAAGGATTCTACTTGTTGTTTCATTAGAGGAACCTTCGTGTAAGATTCAGCTCTTGTTAGATTTGAAGAGGTGATTTTAAGAATCGTTTAAGCATTTTTGGTTTTGAAGAATCGTTTAAGTGTTCAAGCAATTTGTGAGATCATGCAAAGTGCAAAATGAAATGCAGAATGAAATGCAAACCTAGGACCTAGGACCTAGTCACTGATCATGTGTCGATTTGTTGTCATCATTGAACTTTTAGGTAACCGAATAAATGAATACAATGCCCACTAGTTATGAAACCATAGACATATGAATATCAATTTGTATGCTCAAGAATCAATACAACACCCACTGGTCAAACAACCATGGACATATGAATATTGATTTTATTTTTAGAATGTCGGATTAGATATAAGCACCAAGGCACAAACGCTAGGATGACCTAAATACCATGTCCATTTTGATATAGCAATTTGTATAAGTATCAGAACATAAATGTCATGATGACCTGAATATGCCTTGCTTTACAAACACCTCAAACAGTCAAGAGATCATTTTAAATCTAGTGTGAATTACCCGTAGCGACCCTTTATCGTTCACATCCTTAGGCAAGATCGCGTTTCACAGTAGAAGAAAGAACTCACTCAAAAAGATAATAGTTAGATCAAACTTCCTTGAATTTTTTGGGTATCAATGGTCGAGGTATGCATGGCCATCCAATTCGAGATAGAGGCTCTTACAGTCGAACACCATATCAATCTAGAATTTCCAAAGTTGTTAGATTTTCACATACAAGCAGAAGACAAAGAAAAGATTATGCCCCCAATCATCACTCTCTAAATCCTGTAAAGGACATCATCGAAGAGCTTGAAGGGACACAATATGCAAAAATCTCAATGTGAATTAGTAAGCATACAAGGAGATAAAGGCATGAAAAGCACAGATTGTTTTCAGTTTGTGTTTGATGTTCGATTGCATTGTTGTAGATGCAAAATCCTTTCTGGAGAGGAGACTGACTGACTCGGATGAAGCTTCAAAGGACTCTGACTGGATATGACTCATCTAAGATGTACTGGAGGCCATAGGATATGACATTGATTTCCCCCAAGCGTGAACATTGATAGGATACAGACGCTTGAGCTAATTGGTGTATCGACCGACTTATTGAAAATAGGAAAGCATAAACAAACTAGGAAATATGTACAAACTAAAGCAAGACTGAAAGCTGGGAAAGACCAAGATTGTGCTAATAGATGGAGCATTTTGAAACAAGTGGCACCCATTTGTCGGGTTTTCACCATCTTGGCAGAGATTCTATTTTTGCTACCAAGGCACCTGTTTCCAGGTTTTCACCAAGGCACTTTTTCTTTTTCTCATTTTTTTTTTGTATTTTTCATTTTTCTAATTTTATTTTTTGTATTTTTCATTTTTCTAATTTTTTTGATATTTTTGATATTTTTTGATATTTTTGTGTGAATCATCAAGGTGCCTATTGCTAAGTTTTCACCAAGATGTTCATTTTTTCAGGATTTTTTTTCAGATTTTTAAGATTTTTTTAGGACATTTTACCATAGACTAAATGCCTTAGGCATAGAATTTCTTTAGATGCAGAATGTTGATTGGTTCTTGGAGCTGTTCTCCTTCAGTCGTTGAGAGTTGATAGGCTCTAGATCTAAAAGTAGCAGTGATAACAAAGGTACCCAGCCATTGGGTTCAAAATTCCCCTTGCGTTCTCTTTTTGATTGATTTTTAGGATTCTCTCTCAAGACTAGATCGCCAACCTAAAATTCTTTGTGTCTGACTTTCTTGTTGTAGCCTCTAGATATTCTCTTTTGATATACTCTGAGATGATCATACGCTTCTTGTCTGTGCTCATCTAGTAGTTCAAGTTCTTGAAACCTAGACACTTTGTAGTCATCATTAGTTACTAGACCATGCATTCTGATTCTTAGTGATGGGATTTCAACCTCAATAGGCAATATTGCTTTAGACCCATAAACTAAAGTGAAAGGTGTAGCCCCAGTAGGCATTCTGATACTTGTTCTGTAGGCCCAGAGAGCTAGATTGATCATGAGATGCCAGTCTCTTCCTATTTTATTAACTGTACGGTGTAAGATTTTCAATAGATTCTTATTAGAAGCCTCTTCTTGTCCATTCCCTTGAGGATAGTAGATAGAAGACCAATGTTGTATAATCTTGAATTTGGCACATAGATCATCTAAGTCTTTATTCTTGAATTGTCCACCATTATCTATGGCTATGGAATGAGGGATTCCATATTTGCATATGATATAGTTCAAGATGAACATAGATATTTGTTTCCCAGTTGCTTGTGTTAAGGGAACTGCTTCTACCCATTTTGTAAAATAGTTTGCAGCTATGATTATATGGGTATGTCCATTAGAAGAATGAGGATGGATGGATCCTATAAGATCAAATGTCCATTGGTGAAAAGGTCATTGTGTAATAAAGAGAATTAGATCGTTCCCTAGTGCATGAATCAAGTTCCCATGCACTTGGCACTTTTGACAGTTCTTAGCAAACTTGATTGCATCTTTCTCCATTT
Organism: Chamaecyparis obtusa; assembly: GCA_027943335.1. Classification (NCBI taxonomy): domain Eukaryota; kingdom Viridiplantae; phylum Streptophyta; class Pinopsida; order Cupressales; family Cupressaceae; genus Chamaecyparis; species Chamaecyparis obtusa. The sequence goes on from BSBK01006422.1 coordinate 235,044, forward strand.
TAGGCCAATAGTACCTAGCCCTAATAAGCTTTCGAGCTAGTGTTAAACCATTCGAGTGTGACCCACATATACCCTCATGGACTTCCTTGAGTGCATGTTAAGACTCTTCCCATTCTAAACATCTAAGTAGCGTACCATCTAAACCTCGTTTGTACAGATCATTACCAATGATGACATATTGGGAGGCATTATGGATTAGGTATCTTTTCTCATGGTGATTGAAGGTTTCAGGAATCATTTGGTCTTGGAGATAGGAGAAAATTTTTTTGTATCAAGATGAATCATGACCAAAAAAAGTGCAGATCATGCGGGTTTCGGGGGAATCATATGTAGGATAAGATAGTACTTCCACTAGGAACTTGTAGCATAGCTCATGTTCAGGCTGCTGTAATAGAGTAGATAGCGTTGCCATTACATCATCGGCCCTATTCTTTGTTCAAGGAATTTGCTCAAATGTGATAGATATGAAATATTTCTTTAGATCATCTACGATTCTTTTGTATGGAATGAGCTTTTCATCTTTCTTTTGGTACACATCATTGACTTGATGGATAACAAGTTGTGAGTCTCCATGAATGTGTATATTTGTCACTCTCCACTCAATTGGTATTTTCATGCCATTAAGAAGGGCTTCATATTCAGCAATGTTATTTGTACAAGGAAACTTGAGTCTAAATGCTTTAGGGATCGAGTATCCTTGAGGAGTAATAAACAATATGCCTGCTCTAGATCCATTCTGTGTATAGGAGCCATCAAAGAACAACTGCCATTCTCTAGAAGAAAGATTCATGATAGAGGAATGTGGGAATTCCATGTGCATTGGTGTATCATCAAACATAGGTGCATCCACCAATTGATCAGCAATAACTTGGCCTTTGATAGATTTTTTTTCAACATATTCAATGTCAAATTCACTTAAGAGCATGACCCATTTGGCTAATCTACCCGTGAGGGCCGCTTTTCTTAATAGGTACTTGAGTGGGTCAATATTAGCTTCCAAATGAGTGGTATGGGATAACATATAATGTCTCAGTTTCTGTGATGCAAAGATCACAGCTAGACAAGATTTTTCAATCATTGAATAGTTCTTCTCATATGTGACCAAGGTTCTGCTGATATAGTATATAGCTCTTTATTCTCATTATGTTGCGCTAGCAATGCCCCCAGTGATGTATCTATTGTGGAGACATATAGGATCAGAGGCTTCCCTTGAATAGGAGGCATCAAGATAGGAGGATTTGATAGATATGTCTTGATATGGTTAAAGTTCTTCTCACATTCTTCATTCCATGCAAAAGTCACACCTTTACGTAAAGTTTTTATAAAAAGTTGTGATATGTCTGCAAGCTATGATATGAAGCATCTGATAGATTGAACTCTCCCCTGTAATGTTCTCATTTGACTAATATTCTTCGAGGGTTGCATCTCCATTATAACCTTTACTTTAGCTGGATCAACCTCAATACCCTTCTTTGAAACTATGTATCCTAAGAGCTTTCCAGAAGTGACACCAAAAGCACACTTCTTAGGATTTAGTCTGAGACTAAATTTTTCCATTATGTCTAGGATCTTGCTCAAATCATTGAGATGTTTAGCTCTAATCATAGATTTTGCTAAAGTATCATCAACATAATCCTCCATAGTTCGATGCATCATGTCATGAAAAATGGATGTCATAGCTCTCTTATATGTAGAACCAACATTTTTAAGCCAAAATGGCATAACATTCCAACAAAAGGTACCCCATGCACATGTGAAAGCAGTTTTCTCTTGATCCTCTTGAACAATTTTTATCTGATTATATCCGGAGAAACCATGCACCAAACAATACATCTTGAAACCCGCAGTCATGTCCACTATCATATCAATGTTAGGTAGTGGAAAATCATCCTTAGGGCATCTCTATTTACATCTCTAAAGTCTATGCACACTCTGATTGATTTATCTAGTTTTGAAATAGGTACAATATTAGAGATCCATTCTGCATAATCAATCACTTGGATAAATCCATCTTTTAGGATCTTTTCTAATTCCTCTTTGACCAAGAGTGCAACATGAGGATGCATCTTTCTCAATTTTTGCTTAACAGGTTTGACATTTGGAGCTATAGACAAATGGTGCATTATAAGATCAGGATCCAACCCTGGCATATCTAAATATTTCCATTCAAAGTTGATCTTTTTCTCTATTAAGAATGTTGTAAATTTTTTCTTTTCTTCTTATAAGGATTGTGCTACATGGATCAACTGTGGTTCTTCTACTGTTCCCAAGTTGATGGATTGGGTGGGCTCAATTAGAACTAGTGATCTATCCTATAAATGACTTAGAAGGACATCAAATATCTCATCCTTAGGCACCTCAGAGAGGTTTTCACCTTTGGATACGTCTTTTATTTTTACTTTTGTAGGTTCTGAGACTGCCACAAAGTGGTTTTCACCCTCAGAACTCTTTTTATTTTTATTCTTATTCTTATTCTTTTGACTAAGATACTTGATGTCCAACTCCGTCATGCTGACGCTCGGTTCACTGATGGAAGCCCTCATAGGCTCAACTGCATTTAGGTAGCAAGCAAGGGCATAGTCATTCGGGAAGGTATAAATACCATAGCTTGGATTTGTGGAGGTTTGATCAAGAAGGTCTAGATATTGGATAGTCAAAGCAGGGAAAGATTGGGAGATGGTGTTTACGGATATGGATCTATCATCATTGGTCCTAACCTGACGCTCAAGTTCGAAGATGATATTACAACTTAAGACATTCAATTCGTGAATAGGCTCAATGTCATTGTGGGAGTCCAATTCAACCATCGGTGGATTAGACTCGTTAAGTTCATTATTTCACTCTAGACTTATGTTGAGTGTAGGCGCATATTGGTGAATAACATCAATATGTTTCTCTATGATAAGATCATCTTCCTCTGGAATGGCTCACCATTCATAGTCATTTGATTCCTCATTTATGCCTCTAGGAATTTTAAGAACATGAGTAAAGTCAAGATGAATACCCCAAGAAGGGTTACCCTCATATTCTGATTTGAATTCATACTCATGGGAATCTATTTCAAAATCACTGGAACACTCCAAGTGTTCAACTATAGTGATAGGGTTTTCTTCCCTTTTTTCTATTTGATTATCTTTGAGATTAGATGGTTCTTGTGTTGCAACTATCTCTTGTTCTATAGTAGGTTCTTGTGTTTCTACTACATTGATTCTCTTTATGGGATCATCTTTAGCATCAAGGAGATCTTTTATTTCTTTCAGAAAATGCTCATAAGGAGTGAGCTCCTCAGTATTGTCAGATTTATCACTATCAGATTGTTCTATTTCTCCTTTCTCAATAAGAGCTTCTCCTGGTTTGATTTTCTCTATGACATGTGGGGAGTTTTTGCTAAGATAGAAAGGCTTCTTCTTGTACCCTAGACTTGTTGTATTCTTGTTTACTCAACCACAATGATCAAGAGGTGATAGAAGACCTTTTCCTTGTAGTCCTAGAGATCCTTTCCCTATATATCCCATCTTTGTAATCAATTTGTCCCCTAGACCATATGACTTAGAAGGAACCTTTGATGTTTTAGAATCACATGATTGATCAATTTGAGATTTAGGTTATTCTTTGTAGAGCCATGCAAGCACAACTTCATCCTCTTCAAATTCTTGTTTACATACTTTCTCTGCAACAAAATTTCCTTTATATGCTTCAAGAGGTCTTTAGATTCTGGTTTGGACTGTTTGAGAGTTTTCCCATAAGACTTAGGTGAAATAGGGAGAGATGTCAAAGATAAGACTGGCTCTATAGTGTATTCTCCCATACCTTTTTCTTTGATTGTGACCTCCTTAGCAATGTCTTCCATTTTGGATGTCGAAGCGATGTCTAGCTATTTAGTAGAAGACTCTCTATTATTAGGAACAAGTTTATCAGTGCTTTCCTTCAATGCATTGCAAATTGTAGACATGTCAGCTGGGATGGTTACCTCTACTCCTTCATAAGGAAATTTCAAGCACTGATGATATGTAGAAGGAATAGCTTTCATTTCATGTGTCTAGGGTCTCCCTAGAAGGATGTTGTAGGCCAAAGGTATATCAAGAACTTGGCATGTAGTATCTCTGATGACAAGACCTATTCTGATAGGTAAGACAATTGTTCCCTTGGATGATCTTTCTTCTTCATCATATGCCTTGATAGTTATTTTCTTTCTAGGATCAATAGCCATTTTTGAAAATCCCAATTGTGTGATCAAGCTGTAAGAACAAATATTTAGACTAACACCCCCATCTATCAACACGCGTTTGATGCGACGATTTTGGATTAAGACTTCTATATGCAAGGGCTGATTATGTGGATGACTCAATGAGTTATCATCTTCCTCTGAAAAGGAGATATACTGCAGAGACATAAGATGACTAACCATAGTCTAGAACCTGTCTAAATCAAGGTTATCAGGAACATTGGATCCAAGAAAAGCTTTGTCTAGAATGGCTCTATGAGCTGGAGATATCTGAAGCAACTCAAACATGAAGATTTTTTCATTAGTATGCTAGAGTTTTTGAACAATACTGTATGATGTAGGCCTCATGTCTTTAGGATTTGAAGATTTAGATGTATTATTCTGTTTAGAAGTGGAAGACAAATTGAAAGGCACCTTAGGGACATTGGATGAATCTAGGATTTGTCCTTGCAAATGCGCCTGAGCTTGTGATCGAGTAACTGCATTAGCTGATTGATTTTCTCTATCTCTTCTTAAAATTGTAATGACATTGCAATGCTCAGATAGGCTTGGTTCAACCATATTGATAACAACATTATTTCCAGAATAGGCATAATTGACCTTAGCACCCACATTAGGCTGAGAAGATGAATGTCCTTGACTATGTTTTGAAAATGGTTCTGTGAATGATGTATGATCATTATTGCTCTTATGATTATCAATCATGATTTCTCCACTATCAATTTTATCTTGAATGGTATGTTTCAAGCGCAAGCAGTTACTAGTTTTATGACCCTTACTACGATGAAAATCATAGAATTAGTTCTCCTTCCACCATTTTGGTTTAGGTTTAGGATCAGATTGTTGGATCTTAGGCAAAGAGATGATGTTATTAGCCAACAAAGTTTTCATAGCTGATTCTAAAGATTCTCCAAGAGGAGTGAACTTTTGTCTATTATCAGCGGACCAAGGTTTGTATTCTTTTAGTTTTTGAGATTATTCGGGCACCTTTTGTTCTGAAGCTTTGATGGCTTGGGTACTGATAGTTAGATTGAAAGTAGGTGCCTTAGATGGGGCATGAATATTATCAACAATTCCATCTGTGATGATGCCTTTATTCTTGTTCCAGTTTTTGTTCTTGTCCTTAGAACTAGATTCATACTTGTCCTTTTGAAGTGTGATGTCTCCTTTTTTCACAAGTACTTTTTCAATTTTGATTGCATTGTCTACCATCTTATCAAAAGATGTATGATTTTTCATTTGTAAAGGGTAGTTGATTTTTGGAACAAGATTATTGATGAAGATTTCCAATTTCTCAGTTTCTGGAATAGGACTAGCATATAGAGAGAATTTATTTCTCCATCTTTTGAGAAATGTCAAGAATGGTTCTCCTAGATATTGTTTGAGATTGTAGATGTCGATCATGGTGACCAGATGCTGGATGTTGTAGCAGTATTGCTAATAGAACAATTTGATCAACTCCTCAAAGGTTTTGATAGTTGGAGGTGTATGGTAGAAAAATGACCACACTTCTATGAACCATTACATGCAAGATTGCTCAAGAATGAGGCCTCATAAAGCGGCTCATAGCTCTCTATGCATAGAGTTGCAAGATACTATGAAGGATTTGCTCTCAGCTAGATCTACAAACTTGTGACCTTGCTAGTCATAGTCAACCATACAATGAGAGATTCAAATGAGGGCAAGGGAAAGAGTGCCAATATCCTCAAAATGAATCAAATGTGCAAGATGCAAATGAAACTAGTATGAATATGCAAGATTAGTCTATCAAGTGACAATGCAAACTAATCTATGAAAGGAAATTGCAATGGATTACAAAACCCCTAATTAAGCTATGTTAGATTAACTATTGCATCAAAGGAAAATTGCTCTAAGAATGCTATGAGAATGCAACTATGATGCAAGAAGTGAAACTAAGCTATGAAGTAATGAAGAATTCCCAAGGAAGGTTGATGCAACAAAGATCTCTAAAAAGCTCCAAAGTCTTCAAGAATTCCTGCAGCATAGAGTTAGCATAAAAACAAGTGACCTAAAATGAGGGAGAGAGCTCTCCTTTTATAAGAAATGAGGTGAAATGGACCATGGAGATTAAGAGGCAAAAGACTTAATCAACGGTGGAGCTTGAAAGAGGAGAAATCCATGTGCACAAGTATCCTCCAATAGAAAAATAGGAGTTGACTTTATGTCCATATGAGACAAAAAGTGTTTTTTCCCTTTTTGTAAAATAAGAATAATGCTTTGTTTGTGCAACTTAGGATAAGAGGAAAAGTGGGGCTTTTTATTTAATCAAAAGGGGAGGAAATATTCCTTTTAATTAAATAAAGACTTAGGATAGAATGGTTAGCCCAAGGATAAAAATCCAATATATGATCGAAATTAGGATTTGATCAAGAAATTGATAATGTTAAAAATATTAATTATTGATGAAAATGATTCAGGGTTGATAAATCAAATAAATGGGGCCCAAAGTCTAGGTGACCATTTTTGGGTGCATACAGGAGGCATCCTAGAGAACCAATGAATGACCACTCCTCCTAGAGATCAAGGGAAAAGACGCATTAAGTAAGTTGGTTTGTGCATGAACTCCATAGATTGAGTATAGAATTCTCTGACCTGATCTTGCAGATCGGAGATTCAATCATACTTATCATATTTCATCATTTCCACTCTTTTTGGGAATGGTGGCATGTACAAGTCTTTATCGAATGGAAAAGGGCATAGAGCTTCCATGGAGAACTCCTTAGGTTCCTTTTCTTTTTCAAATTTGTTCAGTTTGACTTGCATGGCATGCATCTGTTTCATCATAGCTGTGAGTGTAGTTTCTTCCTCATGCGTGATGATATCTTCAACATGAAATTTGGGAGGAAGTTTATCTCCTTGATGAGCTAACTCTAGAAAATATGTCTCTCTATCTTCCTTCAAGAAATGCTTCATCATTCTTTTGAATTCATCATCATTTTGATATTGAGCAATTTCAGAAGGTGTGGGTTCTTGATCCGAACCATTTTTGGATTAATGTCCTTGGGATCCTCCTCCTTGAGACATGTTAGGAGTTTTAGGACTCCCTAAGATAGATTGAGGTGGAGTTTGTTGATGACCTCCGTGAGTTGATGGAGGGGGTGTGTAACCAGTTTTCAATCAAAAATTGCCAAGACCGTCGTCTTCGTAAAGACCATAATTGTAGAGTTGCTCAAGAGTTGGACCCACGTGAGTAGACAAAGGTAAGGTATGAGATTCCTCTCCAGATTTCTTATGTGAGGAAGCTCTAGTTTCCACCATTAACCTTGGGTGAAGAAAAAGAATAAGATGAAGACAATTGAAGAATGAATTGATTCAATAAGATTGAATGACACAACCTTGTCAAGATTGAAGTGTTTGAAGATTAGATTGGACTTAGATGAAGGATATTGTGTACTGTATGTATGGGTAGACGCCCAAAATATAGCAGACATGAGCTTGCAACACTTAGTTGTTTTGAAGATTGATTGAAGATTGATAATTATGACAAGGTTTTGACACAAGATGAAAAAGACTCAAATCAATAAATCAGAAGGCTAAATCAGACTCAAGAGACCACTTTAGGAAAAAGAATGGATTCATTATAGGCTCTGCTTTGCTCTTGACATAGTGATTTGTTTGACAGATTCCAGAATATGTTTCTCAACTCTAGACATGCAATTTTAGACAGTGTTCAGCAAGAAAATAGGCATACAGACCCCAAACAAAAATTAGATTTGACGGAATAGTTGACCAACTGGCAGTAATAAGCTCTCTATTTTGAAAATTTTAGGACAGGTTCGAATGAGAGAATGTTGTTTCGTGCGAGGAAGTACCAGGTTGCACACGAGAATGTGTTGTCTCGTGCGAAAGAATGCTCAGAAAGTGAAATCTTGCGCAATAAAAGGACACAGTTTGATAGTTTTGGCATAGATTTTGAGACACAGATTTCGAGATAGTGCTGGCTGTTCTCTGATAGAATATTCAATTCTCACACCAGAAAAGGATTTTTGTAATTTTTTGAGTGTTTTAGTATCAGATTGTCATGCAAATTTTGAAGATCCGTGTAACAATTCATTTCAAATAACCAAGAAGATATCAAGCACACAAAACAACAAGCAAGGGAAGCAAGCAATCACCTGAAAACAATGAACAAGGGAAAAAGCAACCTTGCGCATGAACAAGCAATAGTGACTTATGTATGTTCCAAAAAGTTTTTCAATAATGCACATATTCCTAGAAAATGAAAACTTTGGCCTCACTAGGGTTTGTAGTAATGGTCTGACTCTGCAACTTTTGTGATCTCAAGAGAGTGAACTCCAATCTAGGTGCACCAGGGTTTTGACACTTTCTGAGAATTTAATACATCAAGAGCTACTAGGGAGATCTAACAGCCCAACAAGAGATCACACCTGTGAAGATTTCCTCCACAAGGACATTTATATAGCGGTTGTCACTACCATGGTGAAAATGGCTATTACCGCTTGAGGTTCCATCCACATGGTTGACCCAATTAAGGGAATGTCCACTACAGTTACCCCTCTCTAAAGGTGACTCACAAAAGAGACCACATGGAGACTGGTTCTAGATTCAAGGATCTGAGTTTTTGATACTACCCAAAAAGGGAGTAGAGACAAGTCCTCTAGCCTTTTCACTTTTAACCAAAACAAAGTAGACAGATTAATCTGACATGCTAAGACTAATATTATCTCACAAAGATCTATGACGTCAACCACTTATGATCTATCAACCCCTCCGGAGAGAGAATGTATCAATCAAAAGTTGAAGACACACAAATCTAGTAGAATGTGAGACGCTCTCAATATCCTCCCTACCTACAAGGGTTCTCTCTTTGATAAGAGCTTCACTAGAAACCTACTCTCTCAAGAACCACAAATAGTGTTCATAGGGCCTATTTACTATGTGTAACAGATATGCGAGAAGCAAATCTATGTTCATTTTTATAGCCCAAAATGAAGTTTGTGATATGAAAGCAATAAAAGGTCACACAAGCCTGACACATGAGAGTTTATTTTAATCCAAATTGAAATATTCAGCTTGAGAACAATACCTTAGATCCAATGCTCTGCAATCTAGAATTTAGCACACATCCAAAAGTACAAAATTAAGACAAATCAATAGCAAACCGTAAGCGTTAGAAATCAATAATTTGAAAGTACAAATCTACAAATTCTGTGTCTCTAGAGAAAAATCTTGTGCGAGTCAGGATGTGGTCCTACGTGAGGAAGTATGGTCTCGCATGACAAAAGATGAAGTCTCGCACGAGGAAGTGCTGAAACTAGAAAAACTTCACGCGGCGCGATGAAAAATCTCGCTCGAGAATCCGTAAAGAGATGTACGGAAGTATGGACATAAAATTAAAAATTGCAGTCCTGCAGAGAATACTAGATCTAAAAAAAAAAACTTGAAACCCTTAACCTCAAAAACTGCTTCAAAAACACCAGAACAGGTAGCAGCAGGGGAGTTTTGATAGAGAAATGATAGAAGATTGATAGAATAGAAGGGAAACCTGTTTCAGGGCCCCATGGTGGGTGCCAGCAATGTGTGTGAATTTTTTACCTAGCTATAGACACAACACTTCAATAAAACATTAGAGGTTAGCAAAAATCAAAATCGTGTAATGAAATGGAAACTAAACTAACCAAGTGATTTACTGCCTTCTAGTAGGTGCGAGTATGATATTCTTAGATTAGACCAAGACCAATGACATTGACGACACCTAAACGAAGGATTTGAATGCAGGATATGGATATGAATTAATCTATATTTTTGTATTTTCTATGCAATAAGATAAAAAGCTAAATATGAGTTTAATCTAGATGAAATTGATATGCTATGCAATTGATCTAAGAATTGATATGCTAAATGATAAGAATGCTCAAAACAATAAAAATCTCACAACAGCTTGGATTCACAAAGATGGATTCTTCGATCTCCAATTCAGCAATGTGAGGATGCAATTTCGTGGATTGTGGATTGACTAGCTAGACCTTTGTGAAGAGCTAGGGCCTTGATTTTATAGAAATCCAGAGCTTTGGAGGTGCATGAGAAAAGCCATAAATCACTCTTGATGAACTCAGGTTGATTTTTGAGTCAACAAGAAATTAGAGATAATTAACTCACAAAATCATGCAAATCATGCAAAAATAGTTTTTTAACTCAAATCAGAAGTTTAGATCAACTTTGAACTCAAAATAGGTGTTGAGTTTCCAAAATTTAACAACTTGCATTGATTTTCTGATTTAAAGTTTAACTGCTCCTTGAATGTGCATAATTAATTATGAATTAATTAAATAAATAAAATGATTTATCCTCAACTTAACTGATTTTTGAAATGAATTGATTTATGGGTTGATCAACTATTAAATCAAACTTTTATTTGAAAACTATATCATTAAATTTGACAACTAACTTTAATTAATTAAATAAGAATTTAATCAGTTAGTCATGAGATTTTTGATTTATTGTTAGAATTAAATAATACAATTTAGGAATAAATATAATTAAATTTAATTAAATAATTAAGTGACAGAATTAAATCTAATTAATTAAATATTTAGAATATTCAATTAATCAAACTTTAGGATAAATTAGCTTTATCGCCAAATAATCATTAAATTAAAGATAATTAAAATAATTTAGGAATATTGCTCAGAATATTCCCCGATGCAGAATTTAGGATAATCAATTAAGATTTGATGATGTTCAGATGTACCTTAGGTTAGGACTTCGATGTCGATTTTGTTCAATTTTGAAGATGTAGGAGGTAAATGAACCCATAGCCCATTTTTGGGGTATTACAGTCATAACGCGTGGTAAGGCATACTAGGATCCCTAGGAAGTCTCCATGAAACCTTTTGACACATTTGAATGCTCAAGTGTGTTAGAAGGGGTCGTAGGACCCCTTAGGACACACTTGAGTGTTCCAATGTGTCCATAGGGGTCACGAGGACTTCCTAGGGGTCCTAACGCGTGATAAGGCATACTAGGACCCCTAAGAAGTCCCCATGACCCCTTTTGACACATTTGAATGCTCAAGTGTGTCCAAAGGGGTCGTAGGACCCCTTAGGACATAATTGAGTGTGTCCACAGGGGTCACGGGGACTTCCTAGGGATCCTAACACTTGATAAGGCGTACTAGGACCCCTAGGAAGTCCCCATGACCCCTTTTGATACATTTGAATGCTCAAGTGTATCTAAAGTGGTCCTAGGACCCCTTAGGACACCCTTGATGATTCCAATGTGTCCATAGGGATCATGAGGACTTTCTAGGGGTCCTAACACGTGATAAGGCATACTAGGACCGCTAGGAAGTCCCCATGACCCCTTTTGACATATTTGAATGCTGAAGTGTGTCGGAAGGGGTCGTAGGACCCCTAGGACACACTTGAACATTATAATGTGTCTATAGGGGTCATGGGGAATTTCTAGGGGTCACAACATGTGATAAGGCATACTAGGACCCCTAGGAAGTCCCCATGACCCCTTTTGACACATTTCAATGCTCAAGTGTGTCCGAAGGGGTCGTAGGACCCCTTAGGACACACTTGAGCATTCCAATGTGTCCATAGGGTCATGGTGACTTTCTAGGGGTACTAACACGTGATAAGGCATACTAGGACCCTTAGGAAGTCCCCATGACCCCTTTTGACACATTTGAATGCTCAAGTGTGTCCGAAGTGGTCATAGGACCCCTTAGGACACACTTGAGTGTTCCAATGTGTCCATAGGGGTCACGAGGACTTCCTAGGGGTCCTAACATGTGATAAGGAGTACTAGGACCCATAGGAAGTCCCCATGACCCTTTTTGACACATTTGAATGCTCAAGTGTGTCTGAAGGGGTCGTAGGACCCCTTAGGACACACTTGAGCATTCCAATGTGTCCATAGGGGTCATGGGGACTTCCTAGGGGTCCTAACACTTGATAAGATGTACTAGGACCCCTAGGAAGTCCCCATAACCCCTTTTGACACATTTGAATGCTCAAGTGTGTTCGAAGGGGTCGTAGGACCCCTTAGGACACACTTGAGCATTCCCATGTGTCTATAGGGGTCACAGGGACTTCATAGGGGTCCTAACACTTGATAAGGCGTACTAGGACCCCTAAGAAGTCCCCATGACCCCTTTTGACATATTTGAATGCTCAAGTGTGTCTAAAGTGGTCGTAGGACCCCTTAGCATACACTTGAGCATTCCAATGTGTCCATAGGGGTCACAAGGACTTCCTAGGGGTCCTAACATGTGATAAGGCATACTAGGACCCCTAAGAAGTCCCCATGATCCCTTTTGACACATTTGAATGCCCAAGTGTGTCTGAAGGGGTCGTAGGATCCCTTAGGACACACTTGAGCATTCCAATGTGTCCATAGGGGTCACGGGGACTTTCTAGGGGTCATAATGCGTGATAAGGTGTACTAGGACCCCTAGGAAGTCCCCATGACCCCTTTCGACACATTTGAATGCCCAAGTGTGTTTGAAGGGGTTTTAGGACCCCTTAGGACACACTTGAGCATTCTAATGTGTCTATAGGGGTCACGGGGACTTTTAAGGGGTCCTAACACGTGATAAGGTGTACTAGGACCCCTAGGAAGTCCCCATGACCCCTTTTGACACATTTGAATGCTCAAGTGTGTCTGAAGTGGTCGTAGGACCCCTTAGGACACACTTGAGCATTCCAATGTGTTCATAGGGGTCACTGGGACTTTCTAGAGGTCCTAATGCATGATAAGGCATAATAGGACCCCTAGGAAGTCCCCATGACCCTGTTTGACACATTTGAATGTTCAAGTGTGTCCAAAGGGGTCATGGGACCCCTTAGGACACTTTTGAGCATTCCGATGTGTCCATAGGGGTCACAGGGACTTCCTAGGGGTCCTAACACTTGATAAGATGTACTAGGACCCCTAGGAAGTTCCCATGACCCCTTTTGACACATTTTAATGCTCAAGTGTGTTCGAAATGGTCATAGGACCCCTTAGGACACACTTGAGCATTCCAATGTGTCCACAGGGGTCACAGGGACTTTCTAGGGGTCATAACACGTGATAAGGCATACTAGGACCCCTAGGAAGTCCCCATGACCCCTTTTGACAAATTTGAATGCCCAAGTGTGTCCAAAGGGGTTGTAGGACCCCTTAGGACACACTTGAGCATTCCAATGTGTCCACAGGGGTCACAGGGACTTTCTAAGGGTCATAACATGTGATAATGCGTACTAGGACCCCTAGGAAGTCCCCATGACCTATTTTGAAACATTTAAATGCCCAAGTGTGTTCAAAGGGGTCATAGGACCCCTTAGGACACACTTGAGCATTCTAATGTGTCCATAGGGGTCACGAGGACTTTCTAGGGGCCCTAACAAGTGATAAGTCATACTAGGACCCCTAGGAAGTCCCCATGACCCCTTTTGACACATTTGAATGCTCAAGTATGTCCGAAGTGGTTGTAGGACCCGTTAGGACACACTTAAGCATTCTAATGTGTCCATAGGGGTCACGGGGACTTTCTAGCAGTTGTAACATGTGATAAGGCATATTAGGACCCGTAGGAAGTCCCCATGACCCCTTTTGTCACATTTGAATGCCCAAGTGTGTCTGAAGGGGTCATAGGACCCCTTAGGACACACTTGAGCATTCCAATGTGTCCATAGAGGTCACAGGGACTTTCTAGGGGTCCTAACACGTGATAAGGCATACTAGGACCCCTAGGAAGTCCCCATGAGCATTCCAATGTGTCCTCTCTCCTTCTCCCTCTCACCCTCTCTCTCTCTCACCCTCTCTCTCTCTCTCTCTCTCTACCTCTAGTGAACTATTGTTGGAAGCCTGCATTTTTGCATAGCTAGGGTTTACAATGCCTGTAAAAGGCACAACTATGCCCTTGTAGGGACTCATGCTTGTGCTCGAAATCATATTATTTTCATGCATTACTTCATTAATGTCTGCTCTGGGAGGAAGATTATAATTTCCATATTTTCACAAGCCCTAAAATATTTTCATCGTTATCACTCTCTGCCTCCGCTCTCTCAATTTAGTTCTCTCCCTCTCCACTACACTTAGCTTAGCCATCCTTACCTACTCTTTAACATAGATTCTCTAAAATTTGTATACAAAGGCATCCTATAGGAAAAAATGAAAAGTTTCCTAGAGAATGTCCATAATTCGTATACAAAAGCATCATACAAGAAAAATGACAAAAAATTAATACCTAAAAGGTAAAATTTATCATGAACACCGCCAGTACCAAGGTCATACCCGCTGTCAAATCCTGGCCTATGACGTGAAAAATGAGCAAAGCAAGTGAAATGAAAGGGAAGTATGGATCAAATAGCGAAGGTGCATCAAATTGGATCAATATCATAATATATGCAGAAAATACTATTACGGACAAAAATATTTGCATATTAATGGGAAAGAGTGGGAAGAGCTTCTTGGACCCATGATAGAAACTATAAAGGAATTGCATGATATATTACTCAATGGTGCAAGGAATATTATTGATGAACATGGGATTGCAGCTACATCTATTCAATATACAGAGGAAGATATAGAAAATCTTCTTAATAGAGAGATTAATGTGAGAGAAAAGGACATTTCGAAAGAAATGGTTATCTTGGTGCCATCCAAGGTATGCCAATTACTCAAGATGAAGAGACAAAGTCCACAGTTAATGGGAAAGAGTGGGAAGAGCTTCTTGGACCCATGATAGAAGTTATAGATAAGGAGGAAGAGCTATTAAAGGGAAAATGACAAAGGAAAGAAGTAAGATATGCACGTGTGAGCCTATGTCAGATGATGATGATGAGTACTCACCATCTGCTAGTAGCTCAAGTAACAAGTGTTGTGGAATTATCCACAGAGCAATGTGAAATGAAGCCTCAAATTGGTTTAATAGGCAAAGAATTTGGTCATGCACTTCATTCTAGCACCACAAATATTTCTATTAGAAATGTGTATTTGTCAATGGCCTTGCATTTATGGGACTTGGGAAACCAGGTTACTCATGTTAGGAATTATCCCTCAAATGTAAGTTCATTGCCACCTTTGGAAAGGCAGTCTCACTCCTCATTTTACAAAAAAGGGAAGCCACCTATGGTCCAACGTTTTAATTCAGCTGACAAGTGGAGAGCTTCTCAAGGTACTGATCTCTTTCATAGAGAAGTTCCTGATTCATCTCAAGGTTCTCGTTTAGGTGGCCAACACCTCGGAGGTCCACAAATAGACCCATTGATTTCCCAAATTGGTAAAAGGGTAGATGCAATTTTGGAAAGAGCATCCAAATTGAAGAGAAATGGAAATTTTAGTGAGCATAAAGTTATTGCAGATCCAATGGGTGTATCTCCTCCACTGCCAAATATAACTGCTTCTAGAGACTTGAGTTTAAATGGAGACTGTCTGTTCCTAAACATGCCCCAATCGAGCAGATGAACCAGATGTTGCTTGAGTAAAGAAGATAGTGGTTTATTAAAGCATCTGCATTATCCTACTTGCTATCAGTTACTACTTTTTGAGCGGCTTGCCAGCTGCTTCTGTGCAGGATTTCTATAATATATAATGTCCTCATGCAAGTACATGACAGTTTTTGTAAATATTTTCTATTGTAAAGGGTTAGTGAGAAATATCAAAGAAAAGGTTCTTTCATGTATTATTTAGACACATATCAATTAGGAAACCATTTTTCTCCCATTACATGGAAGAAATGTCTAGATTCACTTTGTGGGTATCAATAGGCAGCAAGATGAGGGAAGAAATATTTGAGAAGAGGAAGTACAAATGTTACTGTCCAAAACCATTTGGAGATTAATATTCTTCTCCTTATTGTAATAAGAAACTCAAAATGCAGAAGACAACAAATAGCTGGGGCATTTATTTCCTATGACCTATGTCAATTTTAGTTCAATTCCTATGGATGATATTCTCAATGTGTAAAAATAAACTGATGTGTTATTTTAAAATGGTGTTGACTGAAATTTATGAACATATGTCAAATATCCATTTTTTCTAGAATTTGAAATAGAACCAGTGGTAATATAATCAAATTTGTGAATTTCACATCCAATCATTGATGTTAATCAAAAGTACAACACAATAATATTTTTGAACAGATAAACAATCTTAGTCTTACTTCAAACCTACTCCCTTGTATGTGGGTTCTTGGAGGTATCTATTGAGCAATGTGGGGATCTATAATGTCCCTATCCAGGACCTTACTCACTTTGCTTAAAACTCCTAATTAGAATTTGGATTTCTAATGCTTGCTGTGATATTATTTAAGTTTGCCTTGCTCCTTACTGATTAATATTGTAATGAATTGGTTATCCTTCCCCTTCTCTCTCTCTCTCTCTCTCTCTCTCTCTCTCTCTCTCTCTCTCTCTCTCTCTCTCTCTCCCCTTCCCCTTCTCTCTCTCCTACTCTCTCCCCCTTCCCCTTCTCTCTCTCTCTCCTACTCTCTCCCCTTCCCCTTCTCTCTATCTCTCCTACTCTCTCCCCTTCCCCTTCTCTCTCTCTCTCTCTCTCTCTCTCTCTCTCTCTCTCTCTCTCTCTCTCCTTATCACCTTCTCACTCTCTCTCTTCCTCTCTCAGCCCCCACCACCTTTTCACTCTCTCTCTTCCTCAATGGTTGCCCATGAATTTTTTAAATGGCTGATTGATTTCCTTCGCTTCTTTCAATGGCCATCCATGATTTTTTTGCAATCTTCCAACCTTTCGTACATAGTCGTAAAATACATATTAATATATATTATATACATATAAAATAATATGTAATATATGATATATAATGTAACATTTAATATTAATATGTATTAAATAATATTTAATGTAAAATGTATATTATATAATATTTAATATATATAATATATAATATAATATATAGTTTTTGATATATAATATATAATCTAATCTAATATAGGATGGAGAAATGGGAGGGAGAAAGGGGAGGGAAAAGTGAAAAATCAAAATTATGCTGGCCTTTTTGGGTACACGAAAATATTAGGTACCCAATTAGGCTCGGTATTGCTTTGTGCACCAAACCTACATGGTCAACTATTGAAATGTCTCAAAAACGTGTTTTTCCCATGTTTCTCTGAGTTCTAGACTTCAACCATGTAGCTGATGACTTTTTTTTCACTCGAATTTGATGAAATGAAAAGGGTATCTTAAGGAGATTATCAGCTTTCTATCGATATAATTGCTGTCAAATTTTGAATTCGGTACGTAATTATTAGTTATTTTCTAATTGAGTTACCTCTAAAGTGTTGATTTATATACTGATTGAAAAATGACTATAACTTTCAGATAGCATAACATTTTTGAAATCCAAAAAATGTGTCACATTCTATGCTTCACCTACTATAAGGAAAAAAAATAAAAATTGAATTTTGTAAAGTTTTGAATGAGTTAAGGAGGTCAGACACAAGAGTTTTTTAATTCTAAAAATGTTGTAGCAAAAAAATTCATAATTAATTATTTTTTTGGAATAAAATTACAAAAAAATATGCGTCACATCTGGGCATGAGTCTAATACTTACATATAAAATCTTATAATAAAATACTATCGTTTGATTATGATTAAGGTGGTCAGACATACACCTACTTATTTTTTTCTAGAAATTTTTGTACTACTGCATTGAAATTTATACTTTTCACCACTCATACTAACTACATTCAATTTTCTATAGATTCTATTCTTACAACTTTTTGATATTAGGTTGATAGCTAGTTGAAATTTTTATGTCAAGTTGACTAACCCTGATTTTCTGATTTTTCATTGCCACTTAAGGGCATAGTTTGGGCCATCATGATCTTGCACATACCCAGCTATTGATTTACCTTTTTCATCTTCAACTTCCATCTTCTCTTGCATTCTACCAGCGGTCATTGCCACTTCATCAAGCTTGTCTTTCAAAGCTTCCACAGTCTCCTCTAGGATCTTGTCTCTTTCTTTTTGCTCAACCACTTCTTTGGCCAATTCAGCATTGGTCACCATTGTATTATCTCCAATGTATTCACTTCTTTCTGACATACACCTTTCACTACCCAAGTCTTTCAATGGATCTGATACCAATTTGATAGGGAGATCTTATTCAAACTATCCCTACTTCCTTTAGGACTTACCTAGGCCTTTCTTTGACCTATCTTAGGGTTCTTTAGACCCTTCACATTGAGGGATTCTTTCTAATCTCCTCTTCTCCTCAAGATCTCACTACCAAGGTTTACAACTCACTCTTGTTCACAATACCCTTCATAAGAATTCAACTATGGAATTCATCCCCTCATCCTAATACTTGATTCCATGTGTTAAGCATGAGAGAAGACTCTTTTTTTTTTAGTTTGGTTAATTTTGAGGTGTTCCACCATGTGGCATCTTCCTTCCACAAATCAATCTCCAAAACTTAGACCAAAAGGCTATTAGGTCCTTGTAGGTCTTCAAACACACTTTTTAGGGCTTAACTTTTCAACTTTCCACACAAGTGGCCACAATGATTGCATTTCATAATACCCTTTTTGAAGTTACAAAGGATTTTGAACTCATTAGGATTCCAATCCCTCCATACAGTAGTTTCCTATCTTTAAGCCTTATTTTTAGGCCTAATTAGGCCTCATTGGTTTTTAGTGAGGGTTTGATGGTTACACCCCTTTCCGGATTGGTCAAAGGCTCTCCTTCACAGGATCAAGTCTTTGATCATCAAGGAATACTTTCCTATAAGTAGATTGACCTTCTCAATACCCGATCCCTCTCCCATTCGTTGGATCAACAACAAGTTCCCTAATCAGGCTAGCTCTGGCTCGCCTAGGGCTTGTTCTTAAAAATCATTCCCCTACAAACTAGACCATAAAAATACATATTTACAAATCATATACAATTCCCTAACATATTCCAGGAGGCCGTACAAAACCATCTATGGAAACCTTTGTTAGAGCCATTATTATCACCTCTACTCTGAACAATCCAGTAAACTGGCCACAGAGGAGGATTTGATTTACAAAGCTAAAAATAAAGCTATCAAACTAAAATAAATCTTTAATATACTTAGAAAAACATGAAGAATAAACTCATGCAAAGATTTTCTTAGGTCTAATCCATGATCAAGGATTACCGAGCCTTCTATTCAATGCCAAAATGGGTAAAGTCACACCAGTCTATGAAAATTGAAAGCACATACACAAAACCAAGTTTGAACCTTATGTCTTGATAGGAAAAAGACATATATAGGATTAGTCAACCGAGTTTGGTCAATTTCAACCCTATAACTAACTCTGTCTCTCAGACAGGCCCTTAGACAAATTGTTGTCATGACAACTTTGCAAAATTGCAAAGTTGTCATGAGAACTTTTACAAATTGCTTGACAACTTTTCTAGCGTTGTGCCAATAGGTCTAAAAATACCCCTAAGACTCACCTAAGACCTCTAAGATCCTTTTCCATCTTTATTTCACTCATTTATCACATTTTCACAGTCAAACCATGACCTTGACTGATTGGTATCATCAAATGGCATACAAGCCATATCCCTTGGGTCCACTCTAGGTCTAATGGAACCTTCACTAAGACACTAAAACATCTTCCTAAGAATACATTGAATCTCAAACACACACCAACACTAGGAACACAAAACTAAAAGTCCTTATTGGACAATGACTTGGCTAAGGTCACTACAAGCCAAAACTAGGAGCTAGGAGCTAGGTTGGCCAAGAACCTAGGTGCTCCTGCACCAATTAGTCTTACTAATAATATATAAATTACACTTGGATTAGGTAGTTAAGGTAAGGTTAAGATCAAGGTTAATTTTAGATTATAAATAAAAGTACCATTTTAAAATAAATGTTGGGGTTAACATTACGTTCAATTAGAGTTAATGTGAGGTATGACTTAAGATTTGAGTTAGTATTACAAATAGTGTTAGGGTTAGTGTTGAGATTCAATTATGGTTATGATTAGTGTTAAGATCCAGTTAGTCTTAAGATTATTGTTAAGATTTAATGTCAACCCTAACAACTATTATATCAACAAAACATAGAGAAAATAATGATTGATTAAACAAATGCATTAAATATGTTTTGTTTAGAAAGACAAATATTTAGGGAAGAGAATAAAATTACACCTTTGAAAAACATTTCAAATCAAAATAACTTATTTCTTAATCTACAATAATTTAATACAATAAAATAGATAACAATAATTTTGATTAATGTAAATTGTAATCATAACTAAAGTTAGTATTACAATTTAGTTAGGCTCAATTAGTGTTAGGGCTAGTGTTGAGATTCAAATATGGGTATGGTTAGTGTTAAGATCCAGTTAGACTTAAGATTATTGTTAAGATGTAATGTCAACCCTAACAACTATTATATCAATAAAACATAGAGAAAATAATGGTTGATTAAATAAATGCATTAAATATGTTTTGTTTAGAAAGAAAAATATTTAGGGAAGAGAATAAAATTACACCTTCCAAACACATTTCAAATCAAAATAACTTATTCCTTAATCTACAATAATTGAATACAATAAAATAGAAAACAACAGTTTTGATTAATGTAAATTGTAATCATAACTAAATCTAATTCATTTGTGAATAATAATCTTAAATTTAACTAAACAATAACCTTAATATTAATTCTAATGTTATATCTAAATTAATCCTTAATCTTAATTACTATATCAATTTAACCTAGAAAACAAATATTATAATTATACAAATGAAATCATTAAATAAAAAATATTTTATTTAAAAGTGTGAAGATTATAGTGATAGATGAACTTATTGTACACTTAAATTTAAAAAAAATAAAAAAAATAAAGAATTTAAAAATTATTATTTATACTATTTTCTATATGATTGCACCCTCCTTTGTATATTTCATTTTTACCCTTATTCTTATATACTCAACTCCAAATTCTAAATAAGCTAAAGAAACATTCCTATTAATTGTGAAATTTTGATTTTCAATTTTTAAAGATGAGCATCAATAAAATGTTAAATAGTATGTAAATAATTTGTCTCTTCTAATGTAATTTCAAGATAATTTCTCTAAATATATAGTAACATATTATTGAATATATAATTTTAATAATTTCATATAAAATATTTAAATAAAGCATATAGTGAAACTAATTAAATATTTATATTTAAATAACTAAACCTGAAAGATTATCTACTTTCACAAAATAGAAAGTTAAATGTACACATGTTCCCAACAATAAATACAATAACAGGTTTAAATAACTGAAAGGGGATTTAAAAAAAAATAGATTTGTTGAAGACTTAGATAAAAAATTTAAACAAATGCAATAAGTAGAATTTTCAAATATATTGATGAAAAATTAAAATTTGTTCACAGCCACAAAACATTCAAAAAATAGTAAAGTCTCAAAAAAATGCATATCAATAAAAAAAGTTAAATTATTTAAATTTTTATATTTATTTATAATAAATATAATATTATTTTCAAATTATTTAATAAATTCATTTGATATTTATATTTAACAAATATGGATCTCCTACTTATCTCATTCATTTAATTTGAATCCTTTACAACTCTGTGAAATAGGGAAACTGTAATGAAACAACACTAGTTAGTGGGGCCGATACAAATATTCGACTATTTAGCAAGTGCCAATTTCAAAACAGATGGAGAAGGGATTGCATGAACTCTAGTTCATTTTCGCTGACATCCTGAGTTGCACTCAAAACCGAAGATAACATTTTCGAAGATGTTACGCATACCCTTTGTGGTAAAGGCTTATTCAAAAGAAACTCTTTTTAGTAGCTCTGTCACAGCATGGACAATAGAACAATCCATATGGTTTGGACAGTCAAGCATTTCAGTGCTGATCTACCGTAAGCCATCCCTCATAACAAAAACAGGGGGCCCGATGTGTTCCAGAAAAGCACCCACTTTGTCAGATTAAAGGTCCCAGCAAATGTAAGGAAAACATTTTGATCCCCGAATTGGTATAATAGTTTTCATTATTGAAAGGCATGTTTTTGTTCTTATAAGTGAATATTTTAATGAATATTTCAGATTTTATAATCACTTGATATTTGGTCTGCTTGGAATCAGTGGACATGCATTAGCTATCAAATGAGATGTTCTGATGTAAGATGGTTGTTAATGTGATTTCAGAATCATTCATTACAATAATGAATGAAACAGCAGAGCAGACAGACATCATAATGACTGACTGTTGTATGTCACATTTAATGAGCTTGTACATGAGATTTTTATGGCTTGACATGTGATCTTCTTGAAATTAGTGGAAATGAATTAGCTTAGTTAGTAACTTCAGTACATGGATATTAAGAGGGTATTGAAGGAGATGTTATGATGTAAAGATAGTTGTTAATGTGATTTCAGGGTCATACATTTACCATTATGGAAAAATAGGAGAGCAAAAACAGATCTTAATGACTTTGTTGTGCATCACATTTAATGAGTTAGTAAATTAGATTTTAATCACATGACATGTGATCTTCTTGAAATTCATATTATTTATTATAATTATTAATTAATTAAAAATATTATTTTTATTGTATATTTATTTTTAATTAATTAATTAAAAATATGATAAATGATATATTTTGGATGCCGTGTGGACGTACTTGTGGCTAAACAACCAACTAAAACATAAGCTATATAAAGACTTAATTGAAAAAAAAACTAAGTGTCCCCTTGGTAAGATATGCATTTTAGTTTGATGTTTAGACGCTTATTGTAGACATTGCCCTCCAACACTGTCCCAAATAGACTAAATAGGATAGACTTAATAGGTTTACGTTGATAAGGCTTCCAACCAACGACTTGGTGGTGGATGATATATTGAGTTGTTTTAACACAAAATCAAAATCAATGTTGTTTTATTGTATTTTTCCAATTAGTTGTTGATAAATAATAACTAAATAAATTATTTTAAATTAGTAGTTGTGCTTTTTTGAGAATACAATAGGTTTTATATATATGTTTTTTAATGGGGAGAAGTAGTATAATTAATTTGTAGAACATCATTGTCAAAGTTGATTCCCAAGTTTGAGATCAATTGTGGATTTTTTTTTTAAACATTAACCACATTTAAAATTAGGGACCAAGATCGTGGCCAAACTAGAAAGGGGAGTTCTCCAAGATAAGAATGGGAACATTGTACATTAGTTTCGACTAATAATAAATTGCTAGGTAATTTATATTATTATACTTAAAATACAAATATTTTTATTTTATAATATTCATGATGAAATAAATAGTTATTTATAATATTTTAAAATAACAGAATATGAATATTTCTAATTTTAAAAATATTTTAAAATAATTATTTAGAATAGTTTTTATAAATAAAATAAATATAGAAACTAACTGAAATTTTAAGATTCAAAATAGAAAAAATCAATTTACAAACTTTTTTAGTTAATTTAAGATTTTTGCATAATGGGCCAATCTTTGCATGTGCATCTTAATATCTTCAAATAATTTTCTCAAAAGAATTTGGCTTCTGCATGGATATGTGTTTTGAATATATGTAAATGGTAATTAATTGTTTCAATAGTAACTTTCAAGAAAATTCAATTTAGAGGAACACAGTGGTATGCACAAAATATTTCATTGAAAAAGTATTATATGTTTTTCTCTGGACATAGGTCTTCAAGGTAATTCACAAACCATGTCGACCACCTGACCTAGTTCATGAATTGGTTCAAAAGATCTAAATCTTCACCCACACCAAAAAAATTATACATTTACAAAGGAATCAACATTTTTGGCCAAATCTTAACCATCTTTTGGGCCCCATAGTGAGTATGTGAACCCCATGTTTGGCCTAACACATACATGATATTTGGAGTTCAACTTACTTTGATGTTGATGCATGCACATCCTGTGTTGACAAAATTGATATGCACTTGAGGTTGATGATTTGTAACCCTTCAAATCTGAAGACAAATGGATAATGACAAGGAATTCAAAATTCAATTAGTGTGGTGAAAAAATTGGAGTTCCTAAGAATGCTACAAAAATATGCAAGGCATGAATCATACACATAAGGCATGAATACGTTTATGAATCATACACATAAAACATGCATCATAGACATGAATGTAGATGTAAAACATGAAGTACACATTTCAAAAGTATACACATATAAAAGTGCAATTTAATCCTATTTGATCTTATCTTTATTATTCATTTAAGAAGGCCTTGAATAGTTAGTCCTAACTATATGGTGGTTAAGTGGGTTTATCCTATATGTTGGCATGATTAAGGCTTTGATACCCATTGCAATGTCCCCTTTTTCTATTCTAAATTTTTCCCTATAATCACAAGGTCAAGAAAAATAGAAAATTTAATAAAGTTTAAATATATAACTTTATCCTATAAACTTTTAAGAAAGAGATATTCTACTTGACATCATACAATCATGTTAGATAATTATAAAATATATAATCAATAAAATTGATCATTTTTAGCAGGGCTAAAAAAAAACATATGGTGCATGTATATTCATAACCATCTTGATTTAAATAAATCATATAATATCTATAATCCATCATTGGAGTTAACCATAACGGGGCTTCAAGGATGAGGAGATATGATAGGGTGGCCAAAGAAATCCTCACACTAAGGGGTGACCCCACAATAGTGGGTTACACTTTTGTAGACATGCTGATTTTTGCTGAAATGACACATTTTTAATAAAATATGATTATTTAAGCCTTGAGAGGTTCAATTTGAAAGAATTAATTAGAAATGGTTAGCTCAAATCCTCTTAGATAAAAAAATCATTGATATAACATATATAATCCTCATTCATACCTACAATGGAGTCTCCTTCGCACCTATTAAAATGCTGATAAAAAATCACTTTGACTTTATCTTTTGGAAGATCAAATGAATCCATTCGAAAAACTTATCTATGCAGTAAGGTACTACTGAGAAAACTCTTTCCAATTATTATAATATTAATATATATTAAGTTTATTATGACTTTATATTTTTAGTTTTACTAAACATAGATGTTTCACCGTATCTCCACCTCTATGTTTGATGCTTATGGAAAAATAGTAAATGAGAGAAAAAAAGTTCGAAAAAATATCTATGCCCTAGGTATTGAAGTTATCTTTCTATAAAAAAAAATAAAAAATAAAATTGGACAAATACACAAAAAGTTATAAGCTATGTAGTCAAGGTATGTCAAAATTACGGCTTAGTCAACTTAAAACATTAATAAAATATAAAATAATCATGATAATGTCATAAAACCAATTGCATGACCTCCATATGAATGTTAAAAAACTAAATTTGAAAGAATCACATTGATATCTATTTTAGAAAAAAAATTATGCTCTACGAAAACAATGTAACTCTTTGAAAATGACGTTTTTAGTAACATACCAATTTTTGTGGGAGAAAGAAAAATCCAATCAACTTAGTTCAAAAATAAAAATTAAAAATATATTTAGAATCTAGATAGAAAATCTTAAAAGACTCTAATTTACTTCATCTTCTGATTCTTAACGGTTTAACGACAATATGCATTCAAATCTGAAAGTTTTATTCAAAATTTAGAGTACAATGTCCGTTCAGGCAAAAAAGTGTAACCCACTATTGTGGGTTCACCCTAAGCTCAAGAGAATTATCCTTGGCCCTCTATGATAGGTCACCAAACATCCATCATGAGGTAGTGCACTTAGTGGGGAAGTTTATCTTTTCCTTCCCTATTTGTGCCACATTTCTCACCCTCCTATGATTGTGCTTTAGGGGGAAACTACAATATGGTGTCTAGAGTATCCCTCTCATTTAAGCCTAATAGTGGGATATTGATGATCAAAAACTGATTGAATATCCAAATGAATTGAAGGAACATTGATTAGAGATCACTGAGCTATCAAAGTGACATGTAAGATGATTAAATTAGTCAATATGTTGTCATTGATGTCAACTAGTTTTGACAATACTTATCATGATAATTACAAACATCTGAACATCTCTAGAAGGAAGCACAAATGAATACATGAGATATCTACATAAGGAAAATATGGATATGACAGAAAAGGATAAGGTATACATTGGGTAACTTATTGATGAGTCAATAGCTTTATATTTTTGACTTAAGCATGTTACATTAATCAATTATGAAGAAGAGATTTGAATTGAACAAGTCAATGTTGTCGGTAATTGAAGGCTTCTATATACACCAAGTCATCCTGTGTATACCGAGTGATAGTAATAACCGAGTTAGTTATCACTGATGCATTTAGTATTAAATGAGTATGGATGAAAATATTAAATGCTAAGAAAAATTGATGGAAATTGATGAGCTGAAAATTGTTATGGTTTCGAGGTAAAGGATGAAGTTAGTTATGAGATCCACGGCTGACAAAATTCAGAGAAGATGTAAAGGATGAAATTGAAATGTGTTATGGACACATCTACCGAGGAAGGTTTAAGTGACAAAATGGATGAAGGAGATTAAGAGGCAAAATCAGATGGCTGATATGAAAATGGTTTACTTGTCTATTTAAGAGACACGAGTTTCATTGTTGAAATATGTTGGACAAATCGATACTGTAGAGATTTCGTGTGAAGACTTTATTCATGCATTCCTAATCAAACTGATTACAGAAAGAACCGAGTTGCAGACATTATCGAGCGTCAGAGAACCATTTACTGAGTGAAGTAAGTTGAAGGACATTGAGGAAGTGAATTGATTAATGATCAGATGAGTTTTATGAGCATAGAATAGATCTAAATATTTGTAAATTGAGTTGTATTTGAATTCGATTAGAACTATATCAGTTTAACCATTGATTTAGAAAAATCTCTTAACCGAGTGGACTTAATAGTCTTATTGTATTTCCATATGACACTCAATGAATGTTAATTGTTATCTTGTTGACCCCATAGTGAATGCTGGTCAAAAGTTAACTATTAGTGATAAATCCTCTAACCAGGTCACACCTAATAGTGTGCATTGTAACCTTTAACAGGGTTGGCTCTTAACCGAGATCACTTCATAAGAGTGAAATATTTTGGGTTACCGGTCCCAGGTGGTTTTTCCCTTAGCAGGGTTTCCACGTTAAATCATTGTGTTATGTGTTATGTGTTATTTGTTATGATTGTTTTTGCTATCATACTTTACATACTGCATAGTTGATTTAATCTGTAATCACAGTTTGAATAATTACTGGTATTCGGTAAAGTGAATAGACAGATTGATATTTTATGTTACCGAGCTACATAAATTGTTGAAATAGTTTTGCAAGGTGCATCTGGGATATTGGGACTATAGGATAACTGACTTAACTGATTCACCCCTATCAGTCATTCTAACAATTGGTATCAAAGCATATTGGTTGCTTGGAGGAAATTTTTAAGGACTTGAGCAAAAAGATTACAAGATGTATAAAAGGGAAGTGCCTAAGCTAAACAAAGATAACTTTTCCACATGGAAAAGCAGGATGAGGCTTGACATATCCAGAATTTGAGAATTTGCTACACATCTACTAGACAATGGCTACTTACAACCGAATGTTGGGCCTTTGACACTTGATCAGTTGAGAGACGTACATGAACACAATATTACTATGATAGAGATTGTTGCTTCTCTATCTGATCCTAAGTGTGAAGATGTCAAGGATTGCACTACAACAAAGCAAATGTGGGATAAACTTGCACTAGTCTATGGTGGTGATGTGAATGTAATGAGAGCCAAAGTAGAAAGATTAAGAGGTAGATTTGATGACATGAAAATGAAGGAAGGAGAGAACATCACACAATACTCAAACCGAATAAAAAAAGTAGTCAATGCTATACGAGGAGCAGGAGGTATTATTTCTGAAGATACTGTGGTAAGTAAGATACCAAGAACCTTGTTACCTATTTATACAATTAGAATATCTGCTATTCATGAAATGAGGTCTGCACTTAATAGCACTCCTACCCTTGATAGTCTGATTGGAAATTTGACTACTTTTGAGTTGAATAATTTTGATAATAGTGTTGTACTGAGTGTTGAGTCTGCTTTTATGTCATCTTTGAAGATTGGTAAATCTAGCAGTAAGCATAATATAAGAAATGAAAGTGACAGTGACAGAAACGATGTGCTTGATGAGCTTGAAGCACTTATGGCCCAGAGAATACAAAAGGCTAAAGGGAGGTATAAGGGAAAATTACCTTTAGCTTGTTTTAATTGTAAAGAAATTGGTCATATTGCTGCTAGATGTTCTAACAGGAAAGAAGAAGATAAAGACAATGACTGATCTAGAAATAAAAAGTTTGGCAGAAGAAATAACAGAGTAAATCGACATTACAAAAAAGATAACTGAGACTAAAAATAAAAAGGCAAGAAGGCATGTTACCTTGTTGGAGAAAATGAAGATGACACCGACACTGACATTGATGATGAAATTGAAGCGATATTTGTTGCAATGAAAGATGATTCAGAAGAAGAGGAAAGGTATGTAGAAACAACCCTTATTTCTAAGGTTAGTAAAAATGACACATGGATTATAGATAGTGTTTGTACCCATCACATGA
Source organism: Chamaecyparis obtusa (assembly GCA_027943335.1). NCBI lineage: Eukaryota > Viridiplantae > Streptophyta > Pinopsida > Cupressales > Cupressaceae > Chamaecyparis > Chamaecyparis obtusa. The sequence goes on from BSBK01006422.1 coordinate 263,808, forward strand.
CTAGTGATGAAGATAAGTTTGAACATCTTGAGCATTATAATGGAGGATCGGTGAAAATAGAAAATGATACACCTTGTCAAGTGAAATGAAAAGGGTCTATCTTATTGAATGATAGGATTAGATGTGATAATGCATACTGGGTAAAAGGACTTAACTACAATTTGTTGAGTGTAGCGCAACTGAATAATTCAGGTCATAGAGTTGCATTCGAAAGAAAGAAGGTGAAAATTTATGATGAAAATGGAAAGCTTGTCGGTACTGGAGGACAATCAAAAGGTAATTTATTCTATCTTGACAATGCTGAAACTTCTTGTTTACTAGTGAAGAATGAAGATGTATGGTTATGGCATAAGAGACTATGTCATGTGAAATTTGATAACATGATTAAGATCAGTAAAAAGAGAAGAGTTAGAGGTCTACCAAGTCTAACCAAACCTGATCATGTTATGTGCAATCAATGTCAGAAGGGAAAGATGACCAGATCTAGTTTTAAAAGTAAAGACTATTCATTGAAAGGTATTTTGGAGTTGGTACATAATGACTTATGTGGTCCTATGAGAACTCAAAGCTACTATGGTGATAAATATTTTATTTTATTTTTTGATGACTACTCTAGGATGATGACAATCATGTTCTTAAAAAAGAAATCTAAGGCATTCAAATTGTTTAAATGGTATAAGGCTAAAGTTGAAAAAGAAACCAGGAAAGAATTAAAATGATTAAGATCTAATAGAGGTGGTGAGTTTATTTCTGATGAGTTCACTAACTTCTATAATGAGAATGGTATAAAAAGGTAGGTTTATGCACCAAGGACACCACAACCGAATGAAATTGCTGAAAGGATGAACCGATTTATTGTTCATTGTGCCAGAACATTGATGATTGAGAAAAATGTTACACAAATGTACTCGAGAGAAGTAGTTAGAAATTCTATATACACATTGAGTTGAGTTCAACTGAAGAAAGACAAACAAGACACCCTATGAGTTATGGTTTGGCTATACACTGAATGCAAGTTATTTTAGAATCTTTGGAAACAGGTGTTACATTCTAAAAGATTATATGAATGGTAAATTTAACTCTAAAGGTGATGAAGGAATTTTTTTGGGATATTCTACTAAGAGTAAAGCTTATAAATGTTTGAACAAGGCTACTAATAAGATGGTTGAAAGTGCTAATGTAAAAGTTGATGAGTTTTCTGAAAAGAATGATGAAGAAAGCATGAAGGAACCAGAAGACTACGATAGGTTTACATATGTTGAGCATCCATACTTTCTACCAAAGCCACATGTTGAGTCTACTGAGCATCAAGAAAATATTACCAAGATTCAACAAATGCAAACCGAGAATCAGGAAGAAGCTACCGAGCAAGAAAATGAACCTAAACCGAATGATGAGCAAAGAAGAGAACAAGTTCTAGCAAGATTTGTTAGAAGACACCATCCGTAGAATCAAATCATTCATGACAAGAAAGATGGCATGATAACCCGAAGTAAGTTAAGACAAAACACATGCTTAGTTTATGAATTTGAGCCTAAGAATGTTAGAGATGCACTTGAAAATGAAGAATGGATTAAGGCTATGAATGAGAAAATTGAACATATTGAGAAAAATAAGACATGGACATTAGTACTGAGACCGAAAGATAAAAAATGTAATTGGTACTAAGTGGATTTTTAGAAACAAGTTAAATGAAAATGGTGAGGTCACTAGGAATAAGGCAAGACTTGTATGCAAGGGATGCACAAGAAGAAGGTATAGATTATGGTGAAACTTTTTCACCTGTAGCAATACTTTAAGGAGTTTGTATAGTACTTGCATATGCTGCACATAAGGGATTCAAATTATATCAAATGGATGTGAAATCAACTTTTCTGAATGGAATTATTTGAGAGGAAGTCTGCATAGAACAACCAGAAGGCTTTTTTGATCCAAATCAGAAGAACATGGTATGTAGACTACAAAAAGCTTTCTATGGATTGAAGCAAGCACCAAGAGCATGGTATGAAAGAATACATGCTTATCTTATCAGTATTGGTTTTGTAAGGACAAGTGAAAATAGTAATCTATACATGAAAGGAGAATCTGATGATAATATTTTGATTGCTAAAAATTTTGTTGATGACATAATCTTTGGTGGACATGATTTGCAAATATTTTGCTGAGGAAATGAGAAAGGAATTTGAGATGTCAATATTTGGAGAGATTAAATTATTTCTAGGTTTGCAGATTATACAACATCATGATGGGATTTTCATCACTCAATCAAAATACATTAAGGAAGTGTTAAAGACTTTTGGCATGGAAGATTCAAAACTGGTAGGAACACCAATGGTAACATGATGTAAGTTGACAAAGCATGATGAATCTATAGAGGTAAATCAAACATTGTACAGATCAATGATTGGAAAATTGATGTATGTGGTACACAGTAGGCCTAATATGGCACATGCAGTTGAGATTGTGGCAATATTTTCTGCCAATACTAAAGATTCGTATATGGTTGTTGTTCAAAGGATTCTAAGATACGTGAAGAAGACATAAGACTATGGTTTATGGTACACAAAGGAAGGAAAATTTGAACTCCGAGTTTACACTGATGCAGATTGGGCTAGAAACATTGATGATCAGAAAAGCACAACTAGTGGAGAATTCTTTTTAGGAGAAAGGCTTGTGACTTGGATAAGCAAGAAACAAATGTGCATTTCTTAGTCTACTGCTGAAGCAGAGTATGTTGATGCTTCTACAAATTATTCAAATATTGCTTGGATAAAACAAGTGTTGGAAGGAATGAATGAGGTAATCACTGACCTGATGATTATATATTGTGACAACACTAGTGCTATAAATATTTCCAAGAATCTGGTGATGTATTAAAAAACAAAGCATATATCTATTAAGTATCACTACTTAAGGGAAGTTCAAGAGAAGTGGGTGAAACTCAAATTTGTAACATCTAAAGAACAACTTGCTGATATTTTTACCAAGACCTTATCAAAGGACACTTTTGATTATTTGAGGACTAGACTAGGGGTTCGTCCCTTGTCTATCGGTCACTAATGTGATTAGAAGGTTGCATCAACCTATAATTTATCAGAAAATCATTCATGTTGATGCACATAGCTCATACTTTATGTTTTCTAAGGTTGTGAAAGATTGTAGAAGCTGGAATAGAAAATTGTCTATCAGTACATGAAGGTACTTGATCTGGACTGAACAACAGAGAATTACTTGGTTGTTGAAGAGATGCATACTTTCTTTGGTATTGTTCTCAAAGGGAGAGAGACTGCATATGAAATATCAGTTAATGAGAACACAAAAAGGGAGAGAAAGTTCTATGGAATATCTGTTGCCAAGGGCAAGAATCAAAGAACTGAAAAAGATCAAATCCACAGAGAGAGTTTGCATGGAATGTTGTTTTGTAGCGATTAAACATATTAAATATCAAGCTAGAGAGAGCTTACCGAGCTACAACATTTACCTACATAGTTGTAGAACATGTTTGGTATGTGTATGGCATATTTCATATTGTTTGTGTTGCCATCAATGCCAAAGGGAGAGATTGATGATCTACAACTCATTAAATATCTAGATGAACTGAAGGAACAATTATTAGATATCACCGAGCTATCAAAGTGACATGTAAGATGATTAAATCAATCAATATGTTGTCATTGATGTCAACTAGTTTTGATAGTGCTTATCATGATAGTTACAAATATCTGAACATCTGTAGAAGGAAGAAAAGATGAAGAAATGAGATATCTACATAAGGAAAAGATGGATATGAGAGATAAGGAAAAGGTATACATTGGATAACTTATTGATGAGTCTATGGCTTTATATTGTTGACTTGAGCATGTTATATTAATCTATTATGAAGAAGAGATTTGAATTGAACAAGTCAACGTGGTCAGTAATTGAAGACTTCTGTATACATCGAGTCGTCCTATGTATACCGAGTGACAGTAATAACCAAGTTAGTTATCACCGATACATTCAGTATTAAACGAGTATGGATGAAAACATTAAATGCTAAGAATAGCTGACTGAAATTGATGAGCTAGAAATGGTTATGGTTTTGAGGTAAAGGATGAAGTTAGTTATGAGAACCACAACTTACAAAATTCAAAGAATATCTAAATGATGAAATTGAAACATGCTATGGACACACATGTCAAGGAAGGTTTAAGCGGAAAAATGGAAGAAGGAGATAAAGAGGCAAAATATGATGGCTGATATGAAAATGGTTTACTTGTCTATCTAAGAGATATGAGTTTCATTGTTGAAACATACTAGAAAAATTGATACTACAAAGATTTCATGTGAAGACTTTATTCATGCTTTCCTGATTAATCTGGTTATAGAAAGAACCGAGCTACAAACATTACCGAGCATTAGAGAACCATTTACTAAGTGAAGTAAGTTGAAGGAAATTGAGGAAGTGAATTGATTAATGATCAGATGATTTTTATGAGCATAGCATAGATTTGAATATTTGCAAATTGAGTTGTATTTGAATCAGATCATAACTGTATCAGTTTAACCATTGATTCAGCAAAATCTCTTAACTAAGTGGACTTAACAATCTTATTGTATTTCCATATGACATTCAATGAATGTTAATTGTTATCTTGCTGATCCCATAGTGAATGTTGGTCAAAAGTTAACTATTAGTGATAAATCCTCTAACCAAGTCACACCTAACAGTGTGCATTGTAACCTTTAACAAGGTTGGCTCTTAACTGAGCTCACTTCATAAGAGTGAAATATTTTGGGTTACTGGTCCCAGGTGGTTTTTCCCTTAGCAGGGTTTCCACATTAAATCATTGTGTTCTATGTTATTTGTTATGTTTGTTTTTGCTATCATACTTTACATACTACATAGTTGATTTAATTGGTAATCACCATTTGAATAATTATTGGTACTCGGTAAAGTGAATAGACAGATTGATATTTTATGTTACCGAGCTGCATAAATTGTTGAAATAGTTTTGCAAGGTACATCTGGGAGATTGGGACTGTAAGATAACTGACTTAACTAATTCACCCCCCCCCCCCTCAGTTATTCTAATAGGATATACCTTATCCCCTTGTCCCCTTGTGGTAGGCCATCAACCATCCATCGTGAGGTGGCATGCCTAGAATAGGATCTCATATCATTTTAGCCTTCATGTCTTCCCTTACTCAACTCCACATGATTCCTTGTAGTAGTTTGTTAAGTAAATTCAGAAATATAATTAGTCATGGGAGTGTAAGAGATGTTATCAATTACAAACAACCATATTAGAGACATTATCAAATATACTATCACGTTCCATGCAAATTGAAATTGGAAACTCTAGCAATGTATATAATTATCATTTGATTCATTCCCTATGGGTAATTGTCAAAGGATATATGGGCTCAAGGTTATTATTATAAATTATTTTATAAAATTTGAATTTTTTAGAGTGAATTAAAAATAGAATAATAAACTTCTCCAAGATCACCTATGACTTGTAGTTATAGTGACAAATTATTTAATAACCATAAAACAAATTTGTTACAAAATGACACTAAGTGGAAGGATTTTTAACAACAACTAAATGGAGTAAAATGTTTAAGAGATGAGGGTAACATTCAGAAATTGAAGCCAAGTAAATTTTACTTTTTTGATCATTATGAATCAATTTGGTTTACTAGTGTTCCAAGTTGTGGTTATAAAGACACTGACACTAGTTTGAGGATGTATTGTATCATGGGGTTTAGATAGGGCTTAATGTTGTATGATAAGTTAGTTAAATATGATAGAATAAGAGGTTCTAACAACAATATTGACAAAGATTAGGAATCCAAATGTTGTAGTAGAGATTGAAAAAAGACATTTTTTGCACAAGAGAGGGAAGTAATAGAACAATTATTATAGGAATCTACCCAATCCTAAACCATAATTTCCTAGTAACTACTTGTTGGCTACTAAACAAAGTAAAGATGGAGAGTAAAGAAATAAATAACATCCAACAAAAGTCATAAAATTAAGAAAACTACAAACTAAGGATCCAATAAAAAAGAAAGAAAATGTTATAGTTCATCATTATAGGCCTAGCTACTATTAAAATGCACAAATCCATAAATTTACAAAAACCAAAAACTTGGTCATTTATGCATTTTGGATGACATCACAACATAAGATAAAGTCCCCTAATCCTACACTCGGCATGAAACTCAAGCTTAGGATTTAGGAAGATAATTAAGTTTTCATGTAGTATTATCCACAATAATGTGCATGAATAATTTTTAAATTATCCAATAGGTATCACAAAAGTTGTCTAAATATTGGCATATTCAACCGAACAATAAAAAAGCATCCATTAACTATAGGAAAAAGTTTATGATTCCTCGAACTATATGTATCATCAGAAAATGGAAGCACTTCCATTTAGGACTAGTTTAGCCCTCCGAGTAAGTGGTTTGGGGTCATGTCAAACACCTTGAATGAGTCTTTGAATTGGATCTAGATTTTTCCCCTATTCTTCCCTATTTTCTACTTATTTCCAACCTATTTCTAGCACCTAGTCCTATGAATTTGAGGTTCTTGACCTCAGGGTCAAGGTCAACCTTCTGCATCAAGGTCAACCCTGACCTAGACCCAGGGTCCAGAATTCAAATTTCAGAGGTTTCCAGATGTCGGGTTTTGGAAGGATTTATTTCTCGCTTCCAGGTTGGTTCTTTCGGGCTTCAAAATGGTAAACTCTTAAATGATATTTAAGTTAGGTCCACTTCTAAGGGTATAGGCTTAATGGGAATTTATTTCTCCTATGTCAACCTCTCTAGAATTTTATGCCCTAGATTGTAGTATATAAGGAAGCCTTCTCCTCTCATTTCAATCCACCAAGCATTAATCCATCGAATCCATTATGCATCAAATACAAGCATAAGGTGAAATCAAGTGATCAAGAAATTATCAAGAAATCAATCAAGCATTTAAGATCCAATTCATCAAGGAGATCCATTGGCATCCATTGAAGGATTCAATCTCTATGGAGCCCTCTTGTTGAAGATTTCTCCCTCCATATTCATTCAAGCTTCTTCCTATTCCAAGATCCATTCAAGATTGGTGTTGAAGATCTAAATGCAATTGATTTGAGACATCCTACATCCAATTCTACATTCATTTGGAGCATCCATACTTGTGGATCCAAGGATTTGAATTCTCCACAAGGGTTTCAACATAAGCAAGGTGAATTATTCCATTTACTTTTTTTATTACTACAATTTCAATTACATTTCAAGGTTAATTCCAAAACTAGGGTTTGACCAAGGAAAACCCCTCATCCAAATAAAAAACCATTTTTCTTGAAGGTGCAGGTGTGGGACAACAAATTATAGATAATATCTGAGTACCCTTTTTGGAAAACTTTTAAGATCCATGAACAGAATTTCTGTCAGAGCTGTGCAAGTCAAGGTCGACCTTTATCTAGGTCAAGGTCGACCTTTATCAGAAAAGGAAAATATTTATGGGTTTTTCTCTGTCTCTATGTTTCTATTCCACATCTGGTTGCAGAACTTCCTGAAACTCAGTGCAGACATTAGAAAAAAGTGATTTCCAGATCTGCTATACTTTTGAGGTTAGTATTTGTCTTCAATTCATTTCATTTAAGATTTCAATACTCTCTTCCAAAAGGGAATATAAGGTTTTCCTCTTTTTTCCTATTTTCTAATCGATTGATTCATTTAGGCATTAACCCTTTCTTTGTGGTTAATCAATTTGGATCTCTCCTTTGGGAATTTGGGATTAGGAAGAGAATCCTACCTTCCCCAACTCCTACATATACAAACCAATCAAACCAAATCATATCCAATTATCCATCCCCATATCATCATTATCATCCATTACAACATACATACATACATGTATGTATGTATGTATGTATGTATATATGTATGTATGTATATATATATATATATATATATATATATATATATATATGTATGTATATATATATATATATATATATATATATATATATATATATATATATATATATATATATATATATATATATATATATATATATATATATATATATATATATATATATATATATATGTATATATATATAGAAAACTTGTATTAATATCCAAAAAAAATAAAGACATCAAAAAATCATGTTCATCACCATACATATACAATATATAGTTCATATCTAATTAACTCTCTTTGAAATAATGATATCTTCAAGATAGATGTCTTTGAAGACAACTTAAAGGTATTTTAACATAAAATAAATTACTCTCTAGAACATATAGTTTTTAAATTTCAAATTTAGAAGTAAATTATTAGATCAAAATTCAAAATAAACTAATTTATGAGGATTGCATCCTCATCTCCTTCCCTCTGCTTTTCATGGGGTATCCCCTATGGCGCTTCATTTTCTCACACCTCCTATGCTTGTATTATTTCCTAGTATGCCCTATATTTGAAAATGATTGGTGTCAACACTTTAGCATTTGGAATGTTGGTAACATATGCATTTTAATCAGTCAATATGTTGTCATTGATGTCAACTATTTTTGACTATAATTATTAAGGTAGTTATAAACATTTGAACATCTGTAGAAGGAAGAAAAGATGAAGAAATGAGATATCTACATAAGGAAAAGATGGATATGACAGATAAGGATAAGGTATAAATTGGGTAACTTATTGATGAGTCTATGGCTTTATATTGTTGACTTGAGCATGTTACATTAATCTATTATGAAGAAGAGACCATAACTGAACAAGTAAATATGGTCGGTAATTGAAGACTTCTGTATACACCAAGTCATCCTGTGTATACCGAGTGATAGTGTTAACCGAGTAAAAATTTTCACCGACGCATTTCAGTATTAACCGAGTATGGATGAAAACATTAAATGGTAAGGACAACGGACTAAAATTGCTGAGCTGGAAATTGTTATGATTTTGAGGTTAAGGATGAAGTTAGTTATAAGATCCATGACTGACATAATTTAGAGAAGATCTAAAGGATGAGATTGAAACATGTTAATAACACATTTTTCGAGGAAGGTTTAAGCGAAAAAATGGATGAAGGAGATTAAGAGGCAAAATCTAATGGCTAATATGAAAATGGTTTACTTGTCTATTTAAGAGACATGAGTTTCATTATTGAAACATGCCAGAAAAATTAATACTATAGAGATTTCATGTGAAGAATTCATTCATGCATTCCTGATCAAGCTGGTTACAGACAAAACCGAGCTGCAGACATTACTGAGCGTCAAAGAACAGTTTACCCAGTAAAGTAAGTTGAGGGAATATGAGGAAGTGAATTGATTAATGATCAGATGAGTTTTATGAGATTAGCATAGATCTAAATATTTTCAATTGAGTTGTATTTGAATTAGATCATAACTATATCAGTTTAACGATTGATTTAGAAAAATCTCTTAACTGAGTAGACTTGACAGTCTTTTGTATGACATTCAATGAGTGTTAATTGTTATCTTGTTGACCCCATAGTAAATATTGGTCAAAACTTAACTGTTAGTGATAAATTCTTTAACCAGGTCACACCTAACAGTGTGCATTGTAACCTTTAATAGGGTTGGCTCTTAACCGAGCTCACTTTAGAAGAGTGAATTATTTTGGGCTACCGGTCCCAAGTGGGTTTTCCCTTATCAAGGTTTCCACATTAAATCATTATGTTATGTGCTATTTGTTATGATTGTTTTGCTATCATACTTTACATACTGCATAGTTGATTTAATCGGTAATCACAGTTTGGATAATTACTAGTATTCAGTGAATGAACAAATAGTTAGATATTTTATGTTACCGAGTTGTAGAGATTGTTGAAAAGTTTTAAAGTGTACATCTAGGAGTTTGGGACTGTAGGATAGCTGACCTAACTAATTCGCCCCCCTATCAGTTATTCTAAGTCTTAAGAGATTCAAGCTTACTAGAAATGACCCTATGCTTAATTTTGATGTCCTTCACTTCATGAAACACCCATCTGATAGGCCCATAGAACTCCACCACACCTTCTTCTGTAATTTGCAAGATACCAAAGGAAGTCTCTCTATTGTAGCAATCTAGCTTGCTAAGTATAGCACCTTACTAGGTATTCTCCTCAGTAGCTTCAACCTCCTTAGAGCCAATAGGGGAAATAGGGATATCCTCCTTAAAGGAAACATTTTTATATTTTCTATCTCTAGGATGGGGCTTTCCTACCATTTTGGTGGCTGAGGCAAAAAGAAATAAAATTTACCCTTGTCCAAGTACCCACTTGACGAACATGGGAGCATTCACTTTTCTTAGGTTTCTACATGGGGGGAGGGGGGGAACTCAGGGTCCTCATCAACTTTAGTATTCCAACCCTCCTCTTTGTTGGTCATATAATTTACATTGTATATCCTAGTTTTGCATATAAGTTTTTCCTTGGTATTAGTCAGTTGTGTTCTAAATTTTCCTTTCCCGCCTTAGGTCTTGAGTGCATTCTTTTTAAGTGGCCAAGTAAGTTCTTTAGGGTTAATCTTACTTTTTCATGCTCATTCATCAAATCTCTAACTCTTATGATTGCATTCGCTAGCTCACGGGCTTTCTTATAGGTTTTAAGTTGTTCTCTACAAGTTAGCGAGTGTGTCTATTTCTTAGTCTTTGTCACTAAATCATGGAACCTATTAAAGATTGAAGTGTTTTCCTTGCGAGTTAGTGAGAATGTGCCAGGTTTACATATTGTGATACATATTTAAGATCATATATATGGTGGTCTTTGGCTCACTAGGAATCAATGAATATTCCCTAGTCTCCCAACAAGTTGATGAGAAGGTGCAACACATAAATTTCCTTAGGAAATTTTGAAGTTAATTGCTAACTCATGGGGTTCTTGAGCAGTAAAGGGAAATGGTTGGAGAGCTTACGATGAAGGGAAAGGATAAGTGAAAATCTATTTCGCTAAGTCATGAGTGAAATAACGGTTAAGTAAAAAATGTTGGTGACTTAGAGAGTGTCTAGCTGGGTTTCATTGCTAACTCACCATGGTTAGTAGAACTTAAAGATAAATATTGGTGACTTAGCGAGTGTGTAGCTGGGTTTTATCGCTAACTCACCATGACTAGTAGAACTTAATGATAAATGCTGGCACCTTGGCAAGTAGAGGTCTAGAAGAAGTTAATCGCTAACTCGCAGTTAATTTCAAACATGACATTAAGGACAATGTTTCTTGATGCAGGAACATCTCGGGTCCTTGGAAATCCTGCGTCACCAAAATTATATTTGAGTTTGTTTGTGTTGCTCAGTTCCTTCTTTGACCAAGTTGGTTTGATGTTGCTCAGTTTCCTTTGTTCACCGGTGTTGGTTGATTATCTCTCTGGCACTTAGTAATTTCCTAGTGCTTGGTGATGATTGTCTAGCACTCGGTTGGCTTTGCTTACTGACGGGTTTCTTTTCAGTTTTTGTTGAGGCCAACTTGTGCACTTAATTTGGGTCACGGATTTAATGTTGGTATCCATTATTGGGAAGTGTGTGGACCTAGATCTGGTCATCCCTTCTGTTGATAGTGGATTTGAAGGCCGACTTAGTTCAATAGCCTCTTGTATAAATATAGTTGTTTGGTTAGATTTAGGTGGTAGTTTTGGAAAAAGGTAGTTCTTGGGTAGGAAGATAGAAGATTAGAGATCATTGGAGATCCTCACATGTTTGATAAATTCTGTAACTCATTTTAATATCTGGCCGTAACTGGGAAGGCCTTACAGCCCGACATGTATGAATCTATTTGAAGAAATATATGAATGATCCTGCAATTTCTCTCTCCCACTGTGTTTTTGTTGCTTCCACGTGTTGTTGAGAAGGGTGGATCTATAGGGTGTGCAATTATTTGGCCCCTCTTGTTCCTACCTGCATCATTTCTTTTGGTTGCTAGCTCATGAATGGTAAGAGCATTAAGCATTCAAGGTTTGCAAGTTGGCGATGATGCTTTTTTGTATCTTGTTGCTAGGTCGCAAGATTTTATGCCAGAGTGTCTATCGGTGTGGAAACTTAGTGATGGTTATGTTTTGAGATGCAGTGGAAAAGGGGGTCTAAATAATCATGTTTTGACATCTAGAGCATCCTGTTATGTGCATGGTTGTGTTCTTTAAATTTTTTAAAATATAAAACTGAAGTTTTTTAAGTGCATCAATTCGGTGATGAAAATTATGAGGAATAGATCATTGCAGGGATTGCATCATGACATAGACAGTGTGGTGAGGTGATGGCATGGAGGTGGCTCAAAAAATTATAACAGAATGTGTGTTTTCATTCTCTAAGTACTCCATTATTATGCTTTTCAATTGAGTTCACGTGGTGCTTATGTTGCAGAGAAGTAGAGGACACATGGCGCCTGATCAATGAGAAAAGGGAGGTCAGTTATCTAAAAGCGACTGGGGTCATTCAATACAACCAAAGAAGCTATCTTGAATACTTCCAAGCATGGGTGTTTGAGAAAATGTAATGATTTTCTATTGTAACAATTTTTGTCATTATCTTAGCAATCCAAAGCTTGTTGCCTCTTGGAGTCATAACAGGATCCCAAGATTTCTATGGATATAAATATAGTTAAGAGGCAATTGTTGAAGGAGGCAAAAATAAATTGAATGCAAGTTCTAGTTTGAGACTTTTGTTCTAAGTATAGTGTACTTAATATTTTTGAATGTACTGAAGCAAAGGATATATCAATGAAAATAAAGATTGAGCCCCTTTCCAATTTTTTATTGTCTTTATGTGTTTTTTTATGAGTTCTTGTGGATTAGAATGGTAAGGCACTTTTGCTTCATCAGTTTATGAGGTAAATTATGAAATGTGGTTTTAAGTTACTTTCAAGGAAAGTGTGATTCTTGAGAATGATTTCAGAGGGTTTCAGAAAATCCATATGAATTTGATGATTATGTATTAAATTGGAGGAATTAATATGCAAGGCATAATGATCTTTCATGGGTTTCAATTAATTTTCAATGATATATTTGAGGGGATGTATGTTCATCAAGACTCTATACCCTAGGATTAGGCACTAGTCAAGTTCTAGAATTGTAGAAAGCCTTTAAAATAACTCAAATCTTTATTTACAGTTTCTATGTATGAATGTTGAATATCTGTGTCAAAAGGCACAAATCCACTGTATGATTTTCTGAAATAAGTAAATCAAATAGGTACACTCACCTGAACATGTGGAGCTCAAAGTGCAGTTGTATCAAGTCTTCGTTAAGTTAGAATTTTACTTTCCATATTTGGATTTGGGTCGTAGAGAGTCATAAACATATTTTATATATAGAAATCTGCAAGAAAAAGTTCCAACAAAAATGACAACTCTACTAGGGAGTTAAAATACATAAAATTGTTTCATATTCTCTTCACTCCAGAAAATTGATTTCCCCAAATTGTTCTAGGTGGTGACTCTGCAAATATCTTTATACTAGTGTCAATTGTGAGACCAAGTAGTGGTGTTGTATTAATTCTTGATGAGTCCTCAAAGGAACACTAGGTCATACCTCAAGAAACATCCTGAAGTTACATTAGAAGGTGAGCTATCTAGGACTACTACCCGAGGGATTGGTAAAAATGAGTTGAGTCATGTTTTGGTGTGTCTTCGATACATAAGAATAATAACTTAACCCCAGTGCCTAAAAATTCCTCATCATCTTCCACTAGTTTTGAGTCGGATAGTTAGCCTCTGTTGAATCTTATGTTGGATACCCCTGAAGATATGCCCAAAATAAAGGTGTTACTCGAGTCTAATATAGGAGAAATGATGCTAATAGGGTAAGGAGTCAAGGTCTTACACATAATAGTGTGTCAAATCAAAGTGAGAAGTTCCCAAGCTTAATGGATCAACCTTATCATTTAGTGGGGAACTGAGAGCTTCATGATTTGATTTATTTGGAGGATACTGAGAATTCTAACTCAACTCAGTATGATTCAAAAATTTGTTGTGAAGAAGTGTTGGCTCTAAGAAGAAGGGAGAGAGAAAAAAGGTTGGATGTACAAAATAAACAAAAGGAAAGAGATCAAGAGATTCGAGAATTACTACTCAAAAGGAAAAGGTTGTTGAGAGTCACTGCTCAACATGACGCCACTGACAAAGCCTTGAATGAAAAGTATAAGGGTCTAAACAAAGAAATTTTTGGTGATATGAATGCATTAAGAGAAAGATCACAAAAAAGTGAGTCCCAACCAAAGAAAGATGAATCTGAAGGAAAAGGCCATGTATTGAGGAAGTTACAAGATTGGGAGATTGTAAACCCTACTAAGGTTCAACAAACTAGTCATGATTTATAAATTAAGGTAAATAAGACTGTCCAAGATAAGAGAAAACATAAAGTGTTTGAAATTTAGATAGATGAACCAAAACCCAAAGAAAATTCTCTCAGTGGGATATCACAATTAGATATATAGTTGGAGAAAGCAAGGAAAGCTAAAGAGGACCTTGCTAGGAAATTAGAGAAAACTAAACTAGAAGTTGAAGCTGCAGAAATGAAGAAGAAAATATCCTTTCTAATTTCTTCTATGAATGTTACTACAATAACCAGTAAAATACAAACTGCAACTGGAATGACATCAAGATCACAAGTAGCTGGCCCTAGCCAGGGTACCTAAACTGTTGGTCCAATGTAAAATATGCAAACAAGTACTGTCAGCCAGAGTATCCAAACCTCTGGTCCAACTCAAATTTTTGGTGTTCAACCTGCTAGTGGTGAGGCCAAAAATGTGACAAATCAAGGTATTGTAGTTGGAGGAAGTGGAACTCAAGTTGCGGGAAATTTTGAAAGGAGACTAATTCATTTGGATAGATATCACCCATTATTCTTTGATGGAATTCCTAGCCAAGAAAATGCTATCCCAGATGAGGTAAGATATAAGATGCCCATGTTTAGTGGGAATAATTTTATCACTCATGAAGAACATCTTAAAGCATTTGCTGACAAGATGAATGATTATGAGATTGAACATGAAGATGTATTAATGAAATTATTTGTCTAGTCTTTGAATGAAGATGCAAGGGATTGGTATAGATGGTTACTTGAAAATAGTGTATCATCTTGGGATGAGTTTGTCAAAAGTTTTAAGGAACAATATGGAGACATGTTAATTCAAGTTTTATGCTAAATGAGTTCAATAATATCAAGAAGTTTCCTAATGCAGGTATGGCATATTTTAATAATAGGTTTCAAATAGCCATGAATAAGTTGTTTCAAGTTTTGAGACTGGATGAGGAAGTATGATTGACAACATATTTCAATTTAGTAGATGGGAAAATGTCATATCTATTGAGGTATAAAAGCCCACAGACTTTGAGGGAAGCCTTTAAGATGGCTATCAATATAGAAAGCAATATAATGGCATCTGGGAAGATGTGAAAAAGAGAAGATGGAAGATTATGGAAAGACACAAAAGGGAAAACAAGTAAACCAACTAAGGAGGAGGACAAGGTTGATAAGTTGATGAATGTGGTGAAGGATCTTAATACAAAAGTTGAGAAAAATAACAAAAGGTCTTATGATAACAGATATCAGTATCAGAGGTATGACAAATTTCCAAGGTTATGTCATATTCCTTAAAAGACAAATTGGAAAGATGGTAAGCGTATCTCTGATAATCAAGATATTAAGAAGAGTAAGGAAACTCTTGACCCTCTGAAAAGAAATAATGCACATAATGTAGAAAATACTCCTTGGTATATATCTTGTAACATGTCTCATTCCTCATTCTAGTGTATTGTTGCTCAAGTATTGGTAGAGAAAATGGATGATACTAGTGAATAAATGAACTCAGAACAACAAGACCCAACAGTAAATATGTTCACTGTTAAGAGGTCAACTGACATATGGTCTTCAGATGATGAAGAACTAGTTATGGATGTGGACATTTAGTGAAGATAATATCATAGATTTGAGCAACATGTATTTACTGATTCAGAAGATGAAGTTGGGGATATGCTACATAATACCATAAATGTTATAGGTGATGAAAAGGAGTATCCCCATTTTAGGCTACCAATTGAAGAAGAGAAAATATCTCTTTCTCTCGCTACAATTAACCAAGCAATAAGTACATATAATTTGAGGAATATGAAGGTAGAGCCTGATCAAGGAAAACCAAGTTCCATGTTCATCAAGGAGAATGGCTCAAAGATTTTTTCTAAGTCTCAAGGTAATGATAACGACAAGAGAGAAGATGCTAAACAAGGAGAATCCTCCTCTGATCAAGAAAAGAAGAAAGAAGTGAAGTGTGATGTAAGTAAGCAAGCTATATCTGATAATGTAAATAGAGGTAAGAGCGCTATTGACATTGTATATGATTTATCTAAATTTGATATGAAGCATGCTCTTACCCAAATGAAGGTTTCAGATCCCTTGATAGAAATGTTGAAGATTAAGGAACATAGAGAAGTGACATTGTCATTTTTTATGGCAATAAAATATACCCCTTTTGATAGTAAGAAAGAGAGTAAAGTAAAGGGGACTAATTCTGAACAAGAGGTCCCTGTCATATATGTGGGAAATGTGTTACCCGAGAGCCCTCACAAGTTGACCCCTTCTATGTGACTCTACTTATAAATAACAAGCTTGTGAAGAATTGTGTGATAGATTTTAGTGCCACAACAAATGTTATTCCATATGGAGTGATGAAAGAGTTGAGGATACAAGTAGATACTTCTTTTGGGAGTTGCTATGCCATGGATCCAAAAAAATATTGATTTTTGGGAGAAGCTTTGGGTTACAAATCAAAGATCAAAAAGGTGAAGGTGTGCACATATCAACTTGTATCTTAAAGGCATTAGACATCAAAAACTAACCACCTAAGGAGATAGTCCAAACCACTCTATCCTCTAAATGAATAGAGGGGATATGAATATTGGAAAGTAGCCTTTGTATAGTAAAAAGAAGATGATCTAATAAAGATAAATATATATCTAGTTACCATCAACAATATATTCAACAAACCAACAACTAATCAAACTTATACATATATCCTTAAATTGAGTAGCCTAGGGGAGATGAGATAAAGGGAAATCCCTAATGCACTAATAATTGAAAAACAAAAAATTTCCATTACCAAAGGACCATTTTAAAACTTTAGACACAAGGGGCTTAGCATTATAAATAAAGGTCCAAGGAGCCTGAAACTAATCAAAAAAACTTGGTCATCCTGTATGAAGTCTTTGAAATGATTGTAGCTCCCAAAGTAGTTTTTATAAAAAATAAAATTCTATTAGTTCTTCTCTATAACAAATATTCACAATTATTTAGAAAGAAACATATTATTGAATTATTTTATTTTTTGAATAGCCAAACCACAAAGCCTTTTAGGATGTAGACCTAAACCCAGACTAGTAGGAACACCCTATTCTAGTTCTCCATACTAGTCCATAGGAAGATTTTTTGAATTTTTTCAATTATAACTAAGAACTTATCAGGCACTTTAAATAAAATGATATAATAGACAAGAATATTTTTAAGGGAATCTTTTAGCAAGGGTCACTGTTGTAATACCCCAAAATTGGCATCTTGCTATCCTAAACAATTTTATTTCATTTAGTCTCATTCTATCAAATTTCAAAATCATCAAAGTCCTATTGTACTAGGCAATTCTGTCTTCTAATTGAATTTACTTGACTTAGTGTCAAATGCAGAAAACCTTAAATCTATATTAATCACATGCTACAGTGAATTCCTAAATATCAACTATAATTGGCTAAATAAATCCTATGATCGATTAATTTAATTATAAAGTCCTAGCACTTTAATTAAATTAAATCCACCCTCTTTAGCTAAAAATACATAAAAAATGAATTAAATAATATTTGGTTTTTAAATAAATATCCTCATTTCAATAATTGAATTTAATTATTCAAATAATTGAGAAAATCCATTTATGAGGTCATATTTAATTCATTAAAATCAAATATTCTCTCCAAAATCCTCTCTTCAATTCAGAAAAGGAAACATCAACTTAACTAGAAATTCAAAAGTGCAATAAATCAGTTAACTTCTTTACACACTCAAAAGGCAAACAGTTGACTGTCTCTTCATAGGAAACTTTCTATTCTGAACTGAACTCTCATTTAATCTCCACCATTCATCTAATTTAATCTTGACTGTTGATTGAACCCAGGATTTTATAAAAGAACCCTCATTTCTCATTCAAAGGATCCAATTTTTTGAGTAACGAAGTGTTGTCGCATTATCATCTCTACTTGTTTACATTCAAAGCTTTCATTCTTAGTTTAATAATCATTTCTAGATTAATATATCATGCTTATATTAAATATGCACTTCATTTCTTAATCTAGTTTTCTTTCAGTATTCTTAGATTAAATACTCATATTCCATTTTCTAGATTAATCTTGCATATTCATGCTAGAATAACTGCACTTTGCTTTCAATTAAATCCTTCATTCTAGTGCTAGTCTATAGTTGTTGTACTCTCGATTCTGAGAGAAATCCTAAACCCTACCTAGATAGGAGGCAACAGGTCTAATCATCCAGACAGGAAAGATGAATGATCTCATATTCATTCTTGTCTGTATCTGATGAACAATGACTATGTTGAAGTGTAAGGCTAAATTAGAGGCCCATATTTAGCTTATATATTTTTGGCACCCATCGTGGGGCCGAAAATTAATTTTTGGCCTCATCTCATTTTAATTTTCTGTCAAATTTTTGCATTCTATTTGTACGTCCGTACGCCTCTGGTATGGATTCTTGTGCAAAGATTCTCACTATATCTCATGAAGTTGTGCTTGTATTAGCACTTCCTCGTGCGAGACTGTGCATTATCTCGCACGAACTCTAACAACAAAAATTTAAATTTTCACAATTTGGTACTATCTGCTTCCTATTTTCTGATATTCTATGTTTCGCTGTGATTTCCTGATTCTATTTTTCTGATACAACTTAATAGTGGGCTGCAGGACATTTGTTGAAGATTCCCAAAACACAACTATGCATACTTACTAACAATTTGATTGTAGGATGTTTTCCGAAGATGCTTGTCAAAGCCATCTCAAACCCACTCAAACATTATGTTAGCTTTATCGCTTTCTTCACATAGTTTAAATAGGGCCTTGTTAAAATTTCTTAAGGGTCTTGATAGAAAAATAGGGTAATAGGCTCTTCATTACATGGAAGTGATTCCCATGGATGAATCTGAGACCCAGATGTTGCTAGCATGATAGATACTTGGGGAAGCAAGGAAAGGTAACGAACCTTTAGCACATCCATTAGTGAGGAGATTATGCTCTTCTCTCATTGAGAGAATTAGAAACCTAGAAGCTTTTTGGATTGGTTGAAGAGGAGTTACCTAGGTGATAAACATGTCTGGTGTGTTTGGGTAAGGTGCAGAGGTAGAGAATTATGCTCTTCTCTCTTTGATAGAATCAGAAACTCTGACCCTTGAATCTGAGCCAAGTCCGTGTCACCTTTAGAGGGCCTTCCAGAAGTTGAACCTCTGGGAATAACCCAAGTGAGTACACACCTTTTTCCGGTGATTCCACCTCACTATAATAAAGTAGCTTTGTTGAGTCTAAAGACTCCAAAGCCATGTTAATTTCTTTTTCTTGATCGATGATGTCGAACATCTTGAGAAAGCTATGTCTATTGTACTGAGTGGTGCCACTCCTAGCCCTGCTTGTGGGGGTGTACACTTTCAGGTGTCAGTGTGGCTAAGAGGCCATAGCCTTTCTTGTGAGTGCATTAGACATTAATGTGAACGGAAGCCTATTAAACACTCTCTTAGTTAGCTACCTACCCAGCTCATCTCTGAAAGGGGACATAATCTTTGTGTAGGGAGGGGGAAGAATCTCTCCCCTAGATTCTCACCATAGGCATGCACCTAGATGTTTGAAGGTGGTATATGACACTGGCCCCTACTTCAAGGGTAACCTTTGAACATATTGTTAGCACTTTTTCTTGTGGGATCAACCTTGGTAATAATTGGGCTTAATTCTCAGTTCACAGGGCTCCAAGTTTGCAAGAAATAGTCTAATTAATGAGGATTGGATAAGATCCTCCTTCTGCTTTGAGCTCCATAGGACTTAGGTGGGTATTGCCTATAATGTTTTACTATGTTTCAAATAAACTTCAAATAGTGCATTAGTTTCTTCACTGCTATGCTATTATTTATTCAAATTACTTTAATAAGACATTATTACTCTGCATATAGCCCAAATTATCTTGATACAGAGTACTATAATGGAAATTATAACTGTAATAGCATAGAACAGTGGTATAAGGACATTCATCCTTCTTTTTTTGAGTTAAACTCAAGGAAGGGTAACCTCTTGATTATTTCTTTAAGGAATCACTAAATATGAACTTATACCACCTGGATACAGTTCTTTCAAAATATGCAAACAATTATTGAAAGCAAAAATACTTGTAATGGAATGAATTTTACTATCTCTAAAGATCATGAAATGATAACTTTATAAGAAACACACTTCAAACCAGTGCCTAATCCAATGGGAAAAAGAGTCTAAATGCAAGTCTACAAAGTTACTTCAAAAAGGAAATACAACAACATACCTTACACACCATCTGCAACCTAAATAGAATGCCTGACAATCTATTCTATCAATCTAATATTACTATTATCAAAATATCTACATATATGTTTACTCCCTACAATTGATAATAAGAATTTTAATTCTCTCTTAGAGAGAAACTCATAATCAATCAATAAATTGCTTAACAATTAGTATATTTTAAATGCCTTACAGATAAAACATACAAGAGAAAACATACAAGTAAAGAGACAACAATAATAAGAGATAGAAATTGTAGTGTATTTGTATTGAAATGAACTTGTAAATTACATAAAGAGACTCATGCCCAGAAGCTGAGACACAAAATTTAGAAGTCTGTTCTGTAGCAATTATACTCTGTTTTTCTATTATTCTTGTTCTAACCCCCTACAAAAATGAGGATATCACTTATATAAATCACTCAACCATCTTGGAATTCTCTTATAAATGAGAATGCAACAAGCTTCAGATGGTTGGTGCCCTAACCCTAAAAAGCATAAAAGACAAAATACAACAAGCCCTCAGGCAGTGGAAAGACAAAAATACTTTGGACTGTGCTGCATCCTGGCTCGTTGATCACTGACACCTTTATCTATAGATATTCATGATAGCTGCTTGAGTTACTACAAGATATTGTGACCACCATTCTAGCTAACTTGCACCATTCTTTCTGATAGCTTATCATCCCTATGCTCTGACGTCAGGTGTTAGGTACTCCAAGTGTCCTCTTTACTCATCATCCAATATCTTACCTCCACTGATCAAGGCTCTTTATGGCTCCATCTGCACCTTTAATAGGAGGAATATAGTTGTTGGAATTAGAGTTGAGCATGGCTATCTTAGCCTCAATCTAATTTGCCTTGCCTTTAAAAGGTGGCAGTATGGCCTTAACTCTATTTATTTCTTCTCCTACTTGCAGAACAACCTCTAGAATATCTGATCTTAAAGATTGAACATCTGCCAATCATTCAAAGAGTGTTTCTCTAACAAACCAAGTTGCATAATAACCATTCAAAATTGTGACATAACCATTTACTTCTACCTATAATTTAGGCAACTTACTATAAGCATTGAAGACTAAATCAGACTTATCTTTTATCACATCAATTCTATGTTGCAAGATCTTTAATAAGGCTTGTAGGATAGCCTCATTCTTTTCCTCATTTATTTTTTCATCTTTGCAAAAACTTCTTCTTCACTCATACCTCCGCTTTCTAGTAATGTAGGTTGTTGGGGTGGTGTAGGGGCAGCTATAGGATTATTCATTAGTTGTTTCTCTAAGTCTTCCATAGACTTTTCCAATAGCCTCTCCTTCATTATCTGGATATCTCTATCCTTCAACAGTGCACTATAGTCCTCCAGCAGGGAACCATATCTTTCTAATAATTGTTTTGTTTTATCTTCATTAAGTATAGAAAAATGGGTTAACACTTGAGAGATCTCAAGGTCTCCTATATTATGGATTGACCATAAAATTTTGTTACCATCCATTTTCTCTTTGACATTCAGGATTGAAGGCTTCTTATCCTTAGGATAAAGACTCCATAGATCCAATGCTTGATTTCTTGGGCTATACCCAAATCCTCTAATGATTTCCCCTATTTAAGTTTCTGAAGACAAAGTTATATCTTCCTTCCTTTTAATCTGATCAATAATAAAATCTGAATATAAATTTCACCAAGGCACAAGTAGCATATTGCTATTCTTTACAAGCTGTCTAGCTTCTTCTAGTGTAAATTTTTTAGCCTCAGGATCATATTCTTTCAATGTTTGCACTGCCTCCTCAGGCACCTGACCCTCTTCAGTGATCTGAACACTGGATGCAACCTGTTGTTGTTTGTGCCAAATTAAGAAACTCTTTAATTCCTCTGACTCTATGAAATTTTCATCCTTCAAGAATGCATCTTGTTCTATCATTCTTTCATCTTGGCATAGAGCCAAGGGCAACTCAACATTTTATGTTTCAAGCTTTTGCTTCCTCTTCTCTTGTCTTAATTTCTTTCTCAATTGGTGATCATGGACACTAGTTCCAGGAAAGAGGGCTCCCACTTTTTCCTTTTTCTTCACCTAAGAAGATTCTCCAATCAATAATTTCTACTTCTTTGCAGGAGGCTCACTTGTATCTTGAGAACTATGGAGTTCTGTTAGATCAACAATATTTTCCATAGCCCGATGCCTTTCAGTCATTATTTGTTCTAGGGGAGGGATGCTATGCAAAGAGAAGCCACCATCATTATCCTCATCACATTCAGATTTAGAATGGACATCCCTTTTCTTGTCAGTCCCATCAATTTGATCCGCAAAGGTTCTCATTAGAGTGTTGAATTGGGACATTATTTGTTCAAGCCTTTGAAGATAAGGCAATGTAGGGAAGAAACCACTAAATGCCAATCCCTTTTGTCTCACTTGCTTCTCCATGGCATACAATTCATGTATTTGGTCAGCTCTCCTTCTCACTTCTTCTTCTTCTATTATATTTCTTAACACATCCTCCTCAAGATACTCTTCATGCCTTTTATTGAATGGGATGTTGTGCATGTAATATTGCCTGGCAGCAACCATGAATCCTTTTGTATCCACATATCTATGTGAAGCAACATGCATCCTAAACTTTCCCAACCACTCATCAACCTTGCTGAAGGCATTCTTGCCTATTGTGATACTATGCACTCTAAAGTGCCTAGGAGTAAAGGTTCCCTTTCTGTGTGAAGCTAGATGCTCCTTATCAGTCAACATTACCTACAAGATGAACTCTAAAAATGCCACCCTCAGTGGAACAAAGAATGGTAATATGTGAGGGGGCTGAGGGCATCCCGTATACTCTGATTATAGTAGACCCCTTTTCATAGTATATATCTCCCCAATTATGTCCCTTATTCCATTTATCAATAAATTGTTGAGGCCTCACCAGCTGCAAAACTTTAGTAGACAGCCTTGAAAGATTATGCCATAAGCTGAGGAGGATAGGCCGAACCATCCAATTCTCAAACACACAAAAATCACTCCTTGAAGACGAATGACTCTAAGCCCTTATCCAGAAATGCTTCGGGTTTGGTTTCCCTTTATACATCATTTGTGGCTAAAGGTTATCCATGTTCATGATGTCATAATTGAACTACAAAATAAGATGCATCAGCATAGAATAATGCATAAACCTAGGTGTAGAACCAGAACCAGACACGTGGTTCTTCAAAGTTTGTGAACCCTCATGCATTCTTTCTATTATAAAACCTATATAATCATATCCCCTTGTCACATGAAGACTCTGGGAATCCAAAACTATCATCAACAGGTCCATGGTGATCCTCTCCCCACCATCTATCCCTAGAACTTTGCATAATCCGTATGTAATATATTTCATGTAAAATTTGATATCCTTGTAGAAAAATGGGGCTATTGATCCAGCAATTGGTACAATATAATTTCTTTTTTCCCATGGCACATGGGCTTGAACTTCTTTTGCCACCACAACAGCCTCCCTAGTATATCTATTGGTTAAGGCCTGCAAATTAATTTTAGTGGCCATAGGGACCTAGATACCGAAAGCCCCTATGAATGAACTCTGATCAAGAGTAACCAGAGGAGAACCATCAGCTTTCCTAATTGTTCTGGATAGAGGATCATAGCTGTGGGATAGGATAATTAAGACATCTACATCCAGGAAGACCTCAAGAACTATCAATTTTCCTAATCCCGATGTCCAAGGGTTTGAGACAAGGATCAGACTCTCAACATTCTTATAAAAGTATTTAAACAAGCACATTCCGGTGAAATCTAGTGTCCTAGCATCCATACAATAAGCAAGTTCATCCACGAAACAGTCATCACTAACCTTCTTGTTCTATGATGAGCCTAGTAGCAAGATGATAAATTCATCTGAATAACTCTCCTTAGCTTTCTCCTTTCCTCCTTTGCCTGTAGAGGCCCCATTGACTAATGGTTTGTTCATTTTGTCTACAATTTCAAACACCTCTGCAAATTCTAGACGTCTTGAACCTTGTAATTGCTCTAAGAAATTCTATCGCTCTGGCTTTCTGAATGATTGGTAATTTGAAATGAGTGATGAACAACTGTATTTATTCAATAGAATTGAATGCAACAATCTGTTAGAGATCAAAAAGATGAACAATATGTCACTTCCACCATTATTTGGCATGCTCAGAACTCAATTCACTAGCTCTAAGATGAGAAAATGAGAGGTGATCAAATTTTAACTTCTGGTGACCTAGCAACTACAACACGTTCTCATAATCGCTAAAAGATTTGGTGCCTCGTTTATACTTTTAGAGATCTGGTGACTGAAGAAAACCTTATTCGCTAAATGAATTTACTTATTTTTGAGATCTAGCGACTATAGTCAGATATCATAGTCACTGAATAATTTGAACCCTTTTAGATTTATTTGGAGACTGGGAGACTATAAGCTTTTTTACATTTTCCATAATGAGACTTGGCGACTATAGTCATTACTTTAGTCGCTGTAAAATATTTCCTTTTTGAATTTATCTCGAGACCTGGTGACAGCAAGCCATCACGAGATCTAGAGACCACAATATACCTCTTAGTCACTAAAGCCAGTTGACTTTTCAAACTTCTTCTTGAGACCTTCCAACTCAACCATTTGGAGATTCAGCGACTAAAGACAAGAAAATTTCAATTTATTATTATTATTTTTAGAGATCCAATGACTATAGTCAAGCCTACCTTCCTGTTTATATTTTCATATTTTATCAACCAATCATGAAGAGACACGTCACAAAATCTAGCAAATGAAAACTCACATTTTCTTCAATCTTTTTACTTCGGTCAACACTTAACTCTAGATTATTTGGTGATTACCCGACTGAAGACAATCTTTTAATCACTGAATAATTTTCTTAACTTGAGTTTGACCTGGAGACTGAGTGACAAGGCAATTCTCAAGGTTGCTAGATCATTCTTTAACCCATGGTTCAATTGTGAGATTACGTGACCACCACTCGATCAAATCTAAATCAATGGCTGAGAACAACTATTTGAAAACCCTCTTCTTAACTCATCATCATCTGGTGACCACGCGATTGAAGACATCTCCTTGTCGCTAGATATTTTTGTTGACTATAGTTAAGACTGGAGATTGCACAAACACCCTTATTCTCCAAGTCGCCATAAGAATTACTTAACCTTGGTCAAGTAATGAGATTAAATATCAACCACTGATCAAAAATTCATCCAACGGTTCTCGCTAAGTTGCTATACCTTTTATAACTTAGCCACTTCATTGGGAGACTTAGAGACAACCGTGTCACCAGATCTCTGACCGCTTGAGACATAACTTCCATAATGATGAGAATACGTGACTATTGAAATCACCAAGTCACAGGATAAAAGAACTTAACCACTGAATAACTGGAGACCTCGTGACCCACAAAATAGACCGCCACTTTGCATCTGGAGATTCAGTGACCAACTACAAATCTCATTACCACTGAATAATATATGAATTTTTATTTGTTTCAGAGATCACCCGACTAAAGGCACTTTGATCTAGAGATAAAGTGACCATAGTTACTGTGCAAAATTTTATCATAGTAGTCGCTAAATCTCATAATAGATATTTAGAGACCTGGCGACTAAAGGGGATCACTAAGTTGTTTGAAGAGAAAGGATATTCCTTTAACCTAAGGAGTTTGTGCGACAAAGGGATTTCGGGCAATCGCTAAATAATAAGGAATATGCTAAAAATTTTGGGAGACTAAGCGACCAACTAGAAATATAAAATGCACGTGCAGTAAAAGATGTTTAAGTGATTGAAAAAGTAACAACCAAATAGATTTAGGTGAGAAATTTTAGGGCTGTTGGATTTTCAAAGAAAATTAGACCTAAAACCTAGCGTTTTTTCAATTTTAAAACAAAATTGGAGCTTCTGGGGCTGGAAAATTTTGGAGATCGAACCACAAAAATCAGGGAGATATCAAAAATCAAAATTTTGAAAGACCACAACCTAAAACCAGGAAAACAACCAACAATGGCTCTATCTGAGGATGTTTAAATGCAAGTTTAAGCAAGAACCATAGATCTCTGGGAAAGAAGACCAAAAAAATGACTAACCTAAAGTAGGAAAAAAAACACACAACTGAAAAGAAAAACACTATACAGGAATTTACAAGAAATTTACATGTGCATAAAGATCAGAACTTGTCAGTTGAAAAAGGGTTTCAAGAATTGGCCATGCACTGGCAACTCAAAAATTTCTCCATCCATATTTTTTAATAAGTAAGAATCCTTCCCAAAACTTCCATGAATTATGTAGGGACCAAGCCATAATGATTCAAACTTCTTATGCTTTCCTTTATCTTCTGCTCTGACATTCCACTGAAGCACTAGGTCGTCTAGTTGGAATTGTCTAGTAGTGGCTCTCTTATCAAATAGGTACTTCACTTTTTGCTGTAACTTGACATTTCTCTTTTGACTATCTCTTCTCATTTCATGCAATTCAATCAATTGCATAATTCTATCTTGCATTAGTTCTAAAATATCCATCTCTTCATTATGGATGAATTTGTATATAGGCATCAAGTTATTGATAGGTAACCTTGACTGCAATCCATACACAATCTCAAATGGAGACTTCCCTGTAGCTTTCTTTATTGTAATCATGTCTGCCCACAGAGCAAGTTTTAACTTTGAATGCCAAGCTCTTTTATTTTTCTCTAATGGCTTCTTCAAAATTGTCAAAATGCTTTTGTTACTAGATTCAGCCTGTCCATTTGCTTGAGGGTGATAGGGAGATGAATAAGATGTTAATATTCCATTCTCTTTGCAGAAATCCTTGAACTCATCTGACCTAAAGCACATTGCATTGTCATTGATCAGCTTCATGGGGACACTAAATCTAGTCAAAATATTGTCTAGTAAAAAATCAATCACTACTCTACTTGTTGCCTTCTTGGTAGGGATAGATTCTATCCACTTTGTGAAATAGTCAGTTGCAACAAGTATCCAACTGTGCCCACCACTAGACTTCTCAACAAACTCACCTATGAAATCCATTCCCCACATTGTAAATGGTGCTTCTACAACTATTGGATTTAACAACAATGCTTCTGAATACTTTAACTTGGAAGCAAACTTTTGACAGGCCTCACATTTCTTAACAAATTGAAAAGAGTCTTTGAACAATGTGGGGCAGAAATAGCCAGCCCTCAAAATCTTATGGGCAGTGGTCCTTGCAGAATAATGTCCCCCACATACACTAGCATGCATTTCATTCAAGACCTTCTCTGCTTGATATTTGTCAAGGCAAAACAACAAAATTCCATCTCTATTTTTCCAGTATAAATCTCCTTTTATTAATGTGTACTTCTGAGTGTGTAATCTTAAGGCTCTCTTTTGATTGTCAGTCACATGCTCTGGACATCTAGCATTCTTAATGAAATAAACAATATCAACATAAAATGGTTGCATTTCAATACTTGTTATTGTCAAGTCTGATATCCTAGCTTCACTGTTAATCTAGACTAAATCCATGTTTTCCTCAGTCATCAATTTTGCCAGACCTAGTCCTCTTACTAACTTGGTGATATGAATTTCTAAGTTGAATTCATGCATCCTAGTAATCCATTTACATCTCTTACCAGTAACCTTTGACTGTGTAAGAACATCTTTTACTGCTACATGTGGAATATATGCAATAACCTTAGCACATACTAAATAAGGCCTAAAAGCTTTTACAACTTTTACCAATGCATATGCCTATTTTTCCATCATTTCATAATTTAATTTAGTAGCCTACAAGGATTTACTAAAAAATGCAATCGAATGCTCAAAATTTTTATCATCCTTTTGTAACAGTACAACAGCAATAGTGTGAAATGATGCAAAAGAGAATAGTGAGAAAGGCTTGATGTAGTTAGAAGATTTCAACACAGGTGCCTCTTGAACAACCTCTTTAATTTTGTCAAAAGCATGTTGAGCTTCAGCAGTCCATTGGAACTTAGCATCCTTCTTGAGTAACTTAACTATTGGTTTGACAATTTCAGCAAAGTTGGCAATAAACCTTCTAACAAAATTAATCTTTCCTAAAAAAGATTGTACACCTTGAAGATTTTTTGGTGCAGTGACTTTCTTGATGGCTTCTACCCTCTCTGGATCAATTCTTACTCCCTCCTTGGATACAATGTGCCCTAATAATTTTCCTTCTTTGACTGCAAAGTTGCACTTCTTTGGGTTTAGGGATACACCGTACTCCAAAGCTTTGTTAAAAATCCTTTCAAGATGAGAACAATGATCTTCAGCCTTTTTGGAATAAGCAGTCATGTCATCTTGGTAGACAACCATGGAAAAATCTATGTACTCCTTGAATGCAACATACATGGCCCTTTGGAAAGTTGCACCAGCATTTCTAAGACCAAATGGCATTCTGACAGACACATAAGTTCCCCAAGGTGTTGTGAATGCAGTCTTAAATTGTTCAGATTCTTTCACCAAAACTTGGTTATATCCAAAGAAGCCATCCATCATGGATAATAATTCGCATCTAGTAAATTTATGCAACATTGCTTCCATGTTGGGCAAATAATAGTTGTCTTTCAGATATGTAACATTTAAGTTTCTAAAATCCACACACAACCTAATATCACCATTTTTCTTTCTGACTGGGACTAGGTTAGATACCCAAGTTGAGTGCCTTATAGGCTGAATTGTCCCTGCATCACTCAACTTGACTAGTTTCTACTGCATTTTGGGGGCCAATAATGGGTTAATAGGTCTTTGCTTCTATCTAAATGGTTTAACATCCTGTTTCAATGGGATCTCATGTTGAAAAAGGTCTTCTCTATAGGCTTTCAGGTCATCATGAGACCATGCAAACACATGCTTGTGTTTTCTCAATAACTTTATCAGATTGTATCTTATTTGTGGATCTAACCCTTTTCCAATATAAATCATTTGAGGTGTGTTATGTGATCCCAAATTCACTTCTTCTAAATCTTCTACCTTAGCATTACTAGTCTTTAACATGTGATCATCCTAACTACTATATAATGCTTTTAGTTCAGTCAAACCCTTAGGAATATGATTTGTACTCAACTGGATTACCTCATTTCCCAAAACCATATCTTTACCATCAATTTCCTCAACCAAAGTGTTACAGTCTATGAGTTGATCTTCATACATGTTAAGGCATTGAATAAACTTTAAAATGTCATGGTCATCTCCAAAGATCTGCCAGTTATAAATATTATCTAGAATAATTGGCCTACTTTTTATTTCCACTATTGATACTCCAGAAAAAGTTACATCATCTCCTTTTAAGGTGACATTAGCTAAAAAATCAGCCATTATGTTTTTAGACCTTTCCACCCAACAGATGTTGAAAGCATCAAATAACTCAATCTGATCCCAAAGAGCATGTTTATATAATTTTAATCTATCATTTTTTACAGCATATTTGGATCTAACTTGTGCTACCACAAGCTAAGAGTCACCAGAAACTTTCAAACATTTTATCCCATGTTTGATGATAATGTCAATCCTAAAGACAGTGCTTCATATTCAGTAGTGTTATTTGTACATTGAAAAGTCAATAGGAAAGAATACTTGAAAGTGGTACCCGATGGGGATATGAATAGGACTCCAGTTCCTGAGCTTTCTTTTGAACAAGCTCCATCAAAATACATTTTCCATAATCCATTTTGTTGTTCTTTCAATTCTTCAATCAATGGTTCTGCATCTTCTTCTTTTGGAATGAGCTTTTCCACTCTAAAATTTTCCATATCAACATCCACACAACAATTCAAATCATCAGCACCAATTAATTCAATCATGTGTGGGGTTCTACTTTCTCTAGATACTTTGACATTATTTCCATCAGTGTCGAAAGTTGCAAAAGATAAATCACATTGGATACTACCTCCCATTGAAGCACTCCATTTTTTGGATAACAACATCCCATATTGAGGTGGGATGTCAACTACCAAGACACTCATAGTTAACAGCCTATTTGGGTAAGTTGCCAGCCTATAAGGTAATGCTTTTATAGTACCAATAACTGGTACTTGTCTTGAGTCCATGACTTGACATCTTCCATGAGGTGTATCTACTTTCAAACCCAAAGACCTCATCACTTCTGTAGGCATTACAGTATTAGAGGCTCCTGAATCAATCATGCAGTTCTTTAAAAGCTTCCCATTTACTACCAAAGACAGAAAGAAAGGATCAACTGTTCCTGTCACAGTGTTAATAACATTTGTATCCAAATAAATTTGAGGAATCTTAGAAATAATTTCCCCATACTGGTTTTTATTTGAGTCATTTAGTGAGACAATCAGTTTATCAGCCTTAGTGGCATTTTGGATATCAGTAGGAGCAACTCCATTTACCCAACTTAAAGCTTTCTCTTTATGCTCCTCTATTCTCATCATTTCTAAAAAAGGAACTTTGACAGTGATTTGTGATAAATTACTCATGTCAACAAGGATATATTTTGGGTCAACTATATCTTGCTTAATAACAGTGACCTCCTTGTTTTCTTCATGCTCAGCAAGGCCAGGATGATCCTTGTTTTGGGTTTTAATTTCCTTTCGGGCAGAAATGATAGTTTCCTCCAAGGGTTTAGCTTTTACTCTATAAGTCATATTTGGAGTAGCAAAAGTGACATTGTTCTTGGTCTTAGTTTTGTTGACAACCTCAGCAGCCTTATGTTTATCCTGAGATTGTTTCACATCCTTTTCTGATTTCTTGATAAATATACAAGTTGACTTGTGATTCGGATCACCCACCACTCTATTTCTTAAATTATAATCACTCTTGGCTTGAGTAACCATATCTGTTGTGATTTGTGCAATTTCTTCATCAGAAGGCCTTCTCAACACAACTGATCCATCATCTCTTAAATCGTTACACTGGACTCTATCCAACTGACTATCTTCTTCATCAGAAAAAAACTTGATGATGGTAGGCCTCATTCCTGGATTGGGAACTAGAAACATCTTGACCCTCATCTTCTTCAGTGGAGTCCATTTCATCATACATACATGAATAAGTCATGGCACATCCTCGATCATCATAAGACTCTTCATCATTACTTTCTTGTTCTCCATTTGCAGAGACACTCTGAGAAACTGCACAATAATAAGGATCATGAGGTGATTGACAAACAATACACCATGGAACATCATCATTCATGTTCACTATGCTCTTGTGTAATGGGTCAGGGGTTTTGTCATTGGGTTTATCCCTTCTTTCAGGAAGCACTGGTTTTCCATCCTTCCACTGAGTGTTATAGGGATAGTTTTGCATTCTTGGTAATTTGTTAAAGTTATTAAAAGATGGCTTGTCATTTGATGCCAATCTATTATTTATGTTCTCTCCAGGCTTCAAATCTTTTATTTCTTTTAAAATTAGCTTCAAACTATCATCCTCTTTTGGTTTTGTATCAGACTTCCCTAGTTCCTTTCTATTTGAAACTTGAGGTTTATAATCATCCCTTCTTCCCAAATTTCCTGATATTCTTCTATTGCTCTCTATGTTAATGGCCAATTTGTAGGCCTCTGTAAGGTTTCTAGGGTTTTTGTCTCTCAAAAGATATCCCATCTTTGAATCAAAAGCATTTAGATAAGTGACCAAACATATTTTGTCATCTAACCTGACAACTTGTAACAATTTATGCATAGCTTTTTGGAATCTGACATTAAATTCAACAACACCCTCATTTTGGTTTTGTTGATGTTATTGAATTCATTAAGCATGAAACCTTCATTGGTCTTATCAGCATATTGTTCTTTGAAACAATGCTTGAACTGTTCCCATGAACTTATGCTAGCATGAGGTAAATTCCTAAACCAATCTCTAGCATCTTCAGTCAGAGATTGAACAAAAAGTTTCATAACTACATCATCTGGCTCTATGTTGTAATCATCGATTACATCAATGGAGCTCTTCAAGTGTTCCTCACAGGTGACAACATTACTTCTAGTGAATTTTGGGATTTTTTTCCTAATTTCATCAAGAATAGGATTGGGGTATTTGGGAATTCCAATAAAAACCAATTGTTTGTGTCTCTCATGAATAGATCCCATCTAAGATGGGCCAGCACCTAAAGATGTTGATGTTTGAATATTTGAAAAAGTGGAAGTTTTGGGGATACCCAATGAAGGGATAGTTTTGGTAGTATTCAAAACATTTGCACCTTGTATTAAGGAGGTGGATACTGTATTGGTAGGTCCTGAATATTATCTAAGGAACTCAATCTTTCTTTTTATTTCAGCTGCAGTAGCTTCTAGCTCTACCTTTTCCAATTCTTTAGCCAACAATTCATGTTCTCTTTTGGCCTTTTCAAGGTTAGCATCTAATCTTGCTACTTGATCTAGAGGTTTTTGGGTAGGATTTGGTTCTTTAACTGAAATTCCTATAGCCTTTTGTTTACCCTTATCCCTAGGGTTTCTTATCTCATGTATTTCTTGGATAATGGGTTGTTCCTCTATTTGTCCTGATATAGGAACATAATTTATAGCTTGAAAATCAAACAATTATTTCTTCAATTGTTCTGCTCTTATCATAGCATTTCTAATTTTTTCTTCTTTCTCTTTCTCTCTTTTTTGTCTTATTGTAGATTGCTCCTAGATCTTTCTTTCTAGTTCAAACACTTCTTCAAAAATCTCTTCAGAATCTGGGAGGGTTGTTTCTGATGAAGAATTATGGGCAGGGACTTCCTCTTGGTGGTCATTAAGTACTTGGTGACCCTGTAAAGAGGAACCAAGGGGAAAAGAAGGAACAAAGTCTTGTCTATTCCTACTTTGGCTTCTAGATCTTCTATTATTTCTAGGGATTCCTATTCTGTGGGGTTGGGCTCTCCCTCCATCCTTTTTAGAGGGTGAATAGTAATCTTCATATTGATTTAAGCCCAAGTCAACTGCTTCCTCATAGTCTGATGTATTTCCCTCCTGGTTTGTTTGAACAGGATCTTCTGTCCTTACATTTCCTTTATGTTTCCATGTAAAAGACATATCACTATTATTGCTTTCCCTCCTCATTTGAATTCACCTTGAGGTAGTTGGAAGTTCTCCCTCTAAATTTTCTTCTAGATGTTCTTTTCTCCAAGACCTTGTATTCTTATGGGTCATTATGAAATAGAGGATCTCTTATGGAGCACTGGCATAGAGATTTTGTAGAGAGTTGCCACCCAATTTATTTGGGGATTTGGAGATACTACCCTTGGGAGAAAATATAAGAAAAGCTCCTGAAGGGAAAAGATATTGAAAGATGAAAGGATAACTCTAGTCTTCAATGGTGACTTACCAGTATGAAATGAGCAGGCCGAGAGTCAAGCTCAACTTGAAACCTGCATCACTTATAACTTTATAAAAGATTTTAATTAATCCCCTGTAGAGTCACCAATTTGTTAGAGCTTTTTCTTGTGGGATCAAACTTGGTAATAATTGGGCTTAATTCTCAGTTCACAAGGCTCCAAGTTTGCAAGAAACAGTCTAATTAATGAGGATTGGATAAGATCCTCCTTTTGCTTCGAGCTCCACAGGACTCAGGCGGGTATTGCCTATAATGTTTTACAAAGTTTCAAATAAACTTCAAATAGTGGATTAGTTTCTGCACTGCTATGCTATTATTTCTTTAAATTACTTTAATAAGACATTATTACTCTACAAACAGCCCAAATTATCCTAATATAGAGTACTATAATGGAAATTATAACTGTAATAGCAAGGAACAGTGGTATAAGGACATTCATCCTTCTTCTTTTTCTGAGTTAAACTCAAGGAAGGGTAACCTCTTGATTATTTCTTTAAGGAATCACTAAATATGAACTTATACCACCTGGATACAATTCTTTCAAAATATGCAAACAATTATTGACAACAAAAATACTGGTAAGGGAATGAATTTTAGTACCTCTAAAGATCATGAAAAGATAACTTTATAAGAAACACACTTCAAACCAGTGCCTAATCCAATGGGCAAAAAAGTCTAAATGAAAGTCTACAAAGTTACTTCAAAAAGGAAATACAACAACATGCCTTACACACCATATGCAACCTGAATAGAATGCCTGACAATCTATTCTATCTAATATTACTATTATCAAAATCTCTAAATATATGTTTACTCCCTGCAATTGATAAAAAGAATTTTAATTCTCTTAGAGAGAAACTCACAATCAATTGAGAAATTTCTTAACAATTAGTATATTTTAAATGCCTTACAGATAAAACATACAAGTAAAGAGACAACAATAATAAGAGACATAAATTGCAATGTATTTGTATTGAAATGAACTTGTAAATTACATAAAGAGACTCATGCTTAGAAGCCCAGACACAAAATTTAGAAGTCTGTTATGTAGCAATTATACTCTGCTTTTTCTATTATCCTTGTTCTAACCCCCTACAAAAATGAGGATATCACTTATATATATCACTCAACCATCCTGGAATTCTCTTATCAATGAGAATGCAACAAGCTTCAGATGGTTGGTGCCCTAACCCTAAAAAGCATAAAAGACAAAATACAACAAGTCCTTAGGCGGTTGAAAGACAAAAATACTTTGGACTGTTCTGCATCCTTACTCGTTGATCACTGACACCTTTGTTTGTAGATATTCATGATAGCTGCTTGAGTTACTACAAGATATGGTGACCACCATTCCAGTTAACTTACACCATTCTTTCTGATAGCTTATCATCCCTGTGCTCTGAGGTCAGGTGTCAGGTACTCCAGGTGTCCTCTTTACTCATCATACAAATTATCAAAGTCAACTGTAGTAGATTTTATCCTTTTGGGCTTTGTGAGTTCATCCCACGCAGTGACCTCTTCCTCTGTCGACCATTTATAACTCTGGGTGTGTTGTAGTTGTGCTTTTTGCCTCTCCCAGTTGGCATTTGTAATTTCTTTGACATCTATCACAAATTTGCTGAGCTCTACTTCTGCCTTTATGGCTTCATCCAAAGTTTTGTTGAATCCCTCCACGTCCACTTCATTACTTTCATTTAGAAATGCCTCCTTCCTAGGCAATACAAGATCAAAATCTGACCTCCACTGATCAAGGCTCTTTATGGCTCCATTTGCATCTTTAATAGGAGGAATAAACTTGTTAGAATCAGAGCTGAGCATGGCTATCTTAGCCTCAATCTAATTTTCCTTGCCTTTAAAAAGTGGCAGTATTGCGTTAACTCTATTTATTTCTTCTCCTACTTGCAGAACAACCTCTGGAATATCTGATCTTAAAGATTGAACAACTACCAATCTTTCAAAGAGTGTTTCTCTAAAAAACCAAGTTGCATAATAACCATTCAAAATTGTGACATAACCATTTACTTCTACCTGCAATTCAGGCAACTTACTGTAAGCATTGAAGACCAAATTAGACTTATCTTTTATCATATCAATTATATGCTGCAATATCTTTAATAAGGCTTGTAGGATAGCCTCATTCTTTTCCTCATTTATTTTTTCATCTCTGCAACAACTTCTTCTTCACTCATACCTCCACTTTCTAGTAATGCAGGTTGTTGGGGCAGTCTAGGGGCAGCTACATGAGTATTCATTAGTTGTTTCTCTAAGTCTTCCATAGACTTTTCCAATACCCTCTCCTTCATTATTCGGATATCTCTATCCTTTAACAATGCACTGTAGTCCTCATGCAGGGAACCATATCTTTCTGATAATTGTTTTGTTTTATCCTCATTAAGTATAGAAAAATGGGTTAACACTTGAGAGATCTCAACATCTCCTGTATTATGGATTGACCATACAATTTTGTCACCATCTATTTTCTCTTTGACATTCAGGATTGAACGCTTCTTATCCTTAGGATAAAGACTCCATAGACCCAATGCTTGATTTCTTGGGCTGTACCCAAATCCTTTAATGATTTCCCCTACTTGGGTTTCTGAAGACAAAGTTATATCTTCTTGCCTTTTAATCTGATCAATAATAAAATCTAAATACAAATTCCATCCAGCCACAAGTAGCATATTGCTATTCTTTACAAGCTATCTAGCTTCTTTTGGGGTAAATTTTTCAGCCTCAGGGTCATATTATTTCAATGTTTGCACTGCCTCCTCAAGCACTTGACCCTCTTCAGTGATCTGAACACTGGATGCAACCTATTGTTGTTTGTGCCAAATTAAGAAACTCTTGAATTCCTCTGACTCTATGAAATTGTTATCCTTCAAGAATGCATCTTGTTCTATCATTCTTTCATCTTGGCATAGAGCCAAGGGAAACTCAACATTTTCTGTTTCAAGATTTTGCTTCCTCTTCTCTTCTCTTATTTTCTTTCTCAATTGGTGATCATGGACACCAGTTCTAGGGAAGAGGGCTATCACTTTGTCCTTTTTCTTCACCTGAGAAGATTCTTTAATCAATAATTTTTGCTTCTTTGCAGGAGGCTCACTTGTATCTTGAGAACTATGGAGTTCTGTTAGATCAATAATATTTTCCCCAACCTAATGCCTTTCAGTCATTATTTGTTCTAAGGGAGGGATTA
The DNA here is from genome assembly GCA_027943335.1 of Chamaecyparis obtusa. Lineage (NCBI taxonomy): Eukaryota > Viridiplantae > Streptophyta > Pinopsida > Cupressales > Cupressaceae > Chamaecyparis > Chamaecyparis obtusa. Next base: position 300,837 of record BSBK01006422.1, read on the forward strand.
TATGCATAGAGAAGCCACCATCACTATCCTCATCACATTCAGATTCATAATGGACATCCCTTTTCTTATCAATCTCATCAATTTGATCTTCAAAGGTTCTCATCAGAGTGTTGAATTGGGACATCATTTGTTCAAGCCTTTGAAGATAAGGCAATGTAGGCAAGAATCCACTAAATGCCAATCCCTTTTGTCTCACTCACTTCTCCATGGCATACAATTCATGTATTTGGTCAGCTCTCCTTGTCACTTCTTCTTCTTCTATTATATTTCTTAACACATCCTCCTCAGGATACTCTTCATGCCTTTTATTGAATGGGATGCTGGGCATGTAATATTGCCTAGCAACAACCATGAATCCTTTTGTATCCACATATATATATGTGAAGCAACATGCATCCTAAACTTTCCCAACCACTCATCAACCTTGCTAAAGGAATTCTTGCCTATTGTGATACTATGCACTCTAAAGTTCCTAGGAGTAAAGGTTCCCTTTCTATGTGAAGCTAGATGCTCCTTATCAGTCAGCATTAGCTGTAAGATGAACTCTAAAAATGCCACCCTTGGTGGAACAAAGAATGGTAATATGTGAGGGGGCTGAGGGCATCCATATACTCTGATCAAAGTATACCCCTTTTCACAGTATATATCTCCCCAATTATGTCCTTTATTCCATTTATCAACAAATTATTGAGGCCTCACCAGCTGCAAAACTTTAGTAGACAACCTTGAAAGATTAAGCCCTAGGTTGAGGAGGATAGGCCAAACCATCCAATTCTCAAACACATAAAAATCACTCCTTGAAGACGAAGGACTCCAAGCCCTTATCCAGAATTGCATCGGGTTTGGTTTCCCTTTATACGTCATTTGTGGCTCAAGGTTATCCACATTCATGATGTCATAATTGAACTACAAAATAAGATGCATCAGCAAAGAATAATGCATAAATCTAGGTGTAGAACTAGAACCAAACACATGGTTCTTCAAAGCTTGTAAACTGTCATGCATTCTTTCTATTATAAAACCTATATAATCCTATCCCATTGTCACATGAAGACTCTAGGAATCCAAAACTATCATCAACAAGTCCGTTGTGATCCTCTCCCCACCATCTATCCCTAGAACTTTGCATAATCCGTATGAAATATATTTCATGTAAAATTTAAGATCCTTGTAGAGAAATGGGGTTATTGATCCAGCAATTGGTACAATATAATTTATGTTTTCCCGTGGCACATGGGCTTGAACTTCTTTTGCCACCACAACAACCTCCCTAGTATATCTATTGGCTAAGGCCTGTAAATTAATTTCAATAGCCATATGGACTTGGATACCAAAAGCCCTTATGAATGAACTCCGATCAAGAGTAACCAGAGGAGAACCATCAAATTTCCTAATCATTTTGGATAGAGGATCATAGCTATGGGATAGGACAATTAAAACATCTACATCCAGGAAGACCTCAGGAACTATCAATTTTCCTAATCCTGACGTCCAAGGGTTTGAGACAGGGACTAGAATCTCAACATTCTTATAAAAGTATTTAAACAAGCACATTCCGGTGACATCTGGTGTCCTAGCATCCCTACAATAAGCAAGTTCATCCATGAAACATTCATCACTAACCTTCTTGTTTTGTGATGAGCCTGGTAGCAAGATGAGAAATTCATCTGAATAACTCTCGTTAACTTTCTCCTTTCCTCCTTTACTGATAGAGGCCCCACTAACTGATCGTTTACTCATTTTGTCTGCAATTTCAAACACCTCTGCAAATTCTGGACGTCCTAAACCTTGTAATTGCTTTGAGAAATTCTATCGCTCTGGCTTTCTGAATGCTTGGTAATTCGAAATGAGTGATGAACAACTATATTTATTCAGTAGAATTGAATGCAACAATCTGTTAGAGATTGAAAATTTGAACAGTATGTTACTTCCGCCATTACTTGGCACGCTCATAACTCAATTCACTAGCTGTACGCTGAGAAAATGACAGGTGATCAAATTTTAACTTCTGGTGACCTAGTGACTACAACATGTTCTCATAATCGCTAAAATATTTGGCACCTCCTTTATACTTTCAAAGATCTGGTGACTGAAGAAAATCTTAGTCGCTAAATGAATTTACTTCTTGAGATGTAGTGACTATTGTGAAATATCATAATTGCTGAATAATTTGAACCCTTTTAGATTTATCTGGAGACTGGGCGACTATAAGCTTTTTTACATTTTCCATCCTAAGACTTGGCAACTATAGTCATTACTTTAGTCGTTGTAAAGTATTTCCTTTTTAAATTTATCTTGAGACCTGGCAATAGAGACCCATCATGAGATCTAGCGACCATAGTATACCTCTCACTCGCTAAAGCTGGTTGACTTTTCAAACTTCTTCTTGAGACATTTTGACTCAACCATTTGGAGATTTAGCGACTGAAGACAAGAAAATTTCAATTTATTATTATTTTTTAGAGATCCAGTGACTATAGTCAAGCCCGCCTTCCTATTTATATTTTTCATATTTTATCAACCAATCATGAAGAGACACGTCACAAAATCCAGCAAACGAAAACTCACATTTTCTTCAATCTTTTGACTTTGGTCAACACTTAACTCTGGATTATTTGGTGATTACCCAACTAAAGACAATCTCTTAATTGCTGAACAATTTTCTTAACTTGAGTTTGACCTGGAGACTGAGAGACAAGGCAATTTTGAAGGTCGCTAGATCATTATTTAACCCATGGTTCAATTGTGAGATTACACGACCACCACTTGGTCAAATCTTAATCAATGGCCGAGAATAACTATTTGAAAACCCTCTTCTTAACTCATCATCATCTAGCAACCACGCGACTGAAGACATCTCCTTGTCACTAGATATTTTTGTTGACTACAGTTAAGACTGGAGATTGCACAAAAACCCTTATTCTCCAAGTCGCCAGGAGAATTACTTAAGTTTGGTCAAGTAACGAGATTAAATATCAACCATTGATCAAAAATTCATCCAATGGTTCTCGCTAAGTCGCTATACCTTTTATAACTTAACCGCTTCATTGGGAGACCTAGAGACAACTGTGTCGCCAGATCTCTGATTGCTTGAGACATAACCGCTAGAATGATGAGAATACACAACTATTGAAATTGCCAAGTCACGGGATAAAAGTACTTAACTGCTGAATAACTGGAGACCTCGCGACTCGCAAAACAAACTGCCACTTTACATCTAGAGATTCAATGACCAATTGCAAATCTCATTACCGATGAATAATATATCAATTTTTATTTTTTTTAGAGATCACCCGACTAAAGGCACTTTGATCTGGAGATAAAGCGACCATAGTTACTCTGCAAAATTTTATCATAGTAGTCACTAAATCTCATAATAGACATTTAGAGACCTGGTGACTAATGGGGACCGCTAATTCGTTTGAAGAGAATGAATATTCCTTTAACCTAAGGAGTTTGTGCGACAAAGGGATTTCGGGCAATTGCTAAATAATAAGGAATATGCTAAAATGTTTGGGAGACTAAGCGACCGACCAAAAATATAAAATGTACATGCAGTAAAAGCCATTTAAGTGATTGAAAAAAGTAACAGCCAAATAGATTTTGGTGAGCAATTTTAGGGCTTTTGGATTTTCAAAGAAAATTAGAGCTAAAACCTAGGGTTTTTTCAAATTTTAAACAAATTTGGAGCTTCTGGGGCTGGAAAATTTTGGAGATCGAACCAAAAAAATTAGGGAGATATCAAAAATCAAAATTTTGAAAGATTACAACCTAAAACTGGGAAAACAACCAACAGATATATTATTGAGTCCTTGGAAACACCAAAAACACAGGCGCCCTTTAGGGGGTGACACGGTTGTGTGAGGTGAATGCATGCACATAAGTTGTGAGATACATATTCTATCTTCTCTACCATTTTATTTGTAGGGGTAACTAAGTGTTTTTTTTCAAGTCTTCAAACTATCCAACATGTCCAAACTTTGTCAAGACTCCCATGTTTCTTCTGAGTTGCTTTGTCCTCGGTAGAACTATTTTCCACTATTGATTGTTTCACATCTGCCTGCTGGTCCCAAATTCTGTGACTGTTAACAAGTGATTGAAACCTTAAAACCAAGTTTGCTGATTTAAACTATCATAAAACTAGTCTAAGAACTAAGCATTCTATCAGAGAATAGCCCAAATTGTGTCTTGAATTCTGATCCTATCTCAAAAATTGATCCAACCTGTCTAATTCTGTACTTTTTCATTGGGTTCTCTACACATTTTCACATGAGATTTTGTACTTCCCCACACAAGACTTCACATCTCTGCGTGAAGTTTTGCCACAGTTCTTTCAGAAACCTTGTTAGTTTTTAGTCTAATCCTACACTTTCTCACACGAGACAACATATCTTTGCACACATCATGGCATTTCCTTGTGCGAGACTACACTTTCTCATGAAAAACTATCCCCAGTTTGTCAAAATAGTGAGCTATTTCTTGTGTACTGGTTAACTTCCTACTTGACCTGGTTCTTGTTTGGGGTCTTCCTGCCTGTACATAGTCTGAAATGGGATGTCTCGGGCTGAGAGCCACATGATGACTTCTTGAACTCACCTTGTCTCTCTATTATCTATTTGTTCTACTATGTTATTGTACCTTGCAACATGATAGTCATCTCTCAGCTATTCTAGCCTTACTCTCAATGACTCATGTTGAGTATACTACACCTTTACCACTCTTTACTTTTCCAGAGATAGAGTTCCAAGCATAGTCCTATTTCTCTCTCGTTACTTAATCCTTGTCTATGACTGTTGCGACTTGAAGTAGCAATGCATTCCCTTCACATCTCACTAGACAAGGTAGAGGTAGACCTCACAACCAAGGAAGAGGTCATTCTGAGCTTGTCACACAATCTAAGTGATGTAGGGGATCTTCACGTTCTTCCTCAGACACATCTAGAGAGGGGTCACTTCGCTCTCCTTCTCCTATCATTTGACCTTGTGTCCAATGTACCTTTACTGTGAGCTTCAATCAGGTCATAAATTCCTTGTTTTGAGTACACCAAATCTTTGAAGAGTTATCATCTGAGATTGATCCTTTTGATGCACCAAAGGTTTCCTTAGCAACGACCTCTTGTCATACTATACCTCCTCACACTCAGTCTATTTACATTGTGCACTTGCACATTAGAAATATGGCAAACCAAAATCAAGAGGGTGAGTACAATAGAGCTCATGATCATGATCAGGATCAAGCTCAAAACAACCAGGATGAATATCATGCCCAAAACATTTTTGATATCCTTGGTAATGAGGATGAGGAAATAACCCCACAAGACATTAAGGTTGTACAGGCTAATAGAGGCCTCTTCAAGATGATGGAAATCCTCATGAAGGAAGAGAAGGAGAAATACTTTCTCTCATTGGCCAACCAAGGGGCCAAGTTACCTCCAAACTATAAAGTTGAGACTCTTGTGGTCAAAGAAGAGGAAATAAAGACTACCAAATTGTAAAAACTAGTTCAAGACATGGAAAATTAGATTGGCCAACTCATGAAGGCCAAGGAAAAACCAACAAACTAGTTCACACCGGAGAGCATCTGTCCATTCCTATTTGACAAGAGTCTTAGCATGCAACCTTCTCCCAAGGGCGCAGAACTTCCCAAATACGAAAAAATATTTGGGTACCTTTGGTCCTCAAGATCACTTGAGAGAGTTTGGTGCTCTATCCATGGAGTTTAGACACAACTAGACTTATCTCATGCATCTCTTCCTGTGTAGTTTGGGTGGATTTTCTATGGAGTGGTTCTCTCGACTTCCTACTAGCATCAAGTCTTTTGATGAGATTGCCAATCTATTTCTCCAGCACTATTCACATAATATCCAATATTCGGTTAATATCTGTGATCTTTACAATCTAAAACAACAACCCCGGGAACCTTTCCTGATATTTCTCCATCAATGGAGACAACTCTATACCAAATATTCTCACAAAATACTACAATCTGAGAAGCTTGATATCTTTTTAGACAATCTCCTTCCTGATTTTGGGTACCAAGTACAACTGCAAGGTCCTTTGACCTTTGATGATATGATCAAGCAAGCTGTGAGAATAGAGACATTCAAGGTTAAGAAAGGAGAGCTGACCCTACACAAAGATAACAAGCAAGGGTCTTCCTTAAGCAAAGACAAAACTAAAATTGTCAACAAAAACTGGGATGTTGTGAATGATGGAGTTGTTGACAATGTGACTCTAAAGCCATCAAAGGCTATTTTCAATCTTACCTCCAAGTATTCCAGAAGAAAACCTTGGGCCCCTCGACCCAAACATGAGTACACTACTCTATGAGAACCTCTTGACATGGTGTACAAGACTCTCTTGCAACACCAAATACTCATGCCTTTGGATAACTTGCGTCCTTACGACCCACAAACTAGACTTGCTTGGTGGAATGAGTCTGCATGCTATGATTATCATCAGAACAAGGGTCATCAAACTTCCAACTGCATTAAGCTCCGACATAAGATCCATGATCTTATTGACAATGGTGATGTTGTTGTGAGAAACCATAACAAGAACATAGATCACCAATCATTTAAAGGCCCTTTTCCTCCTCATGAGAAGGGTGAATCATCCAAACCCAAGATTGCCAACAACAAGGTCAACTATACGTATGATACTAAAAATAATGTCATTAATATGTTTGAGCCTGTTGATGCTGAATACCGTGACGTGATCACCATCAAGGGGGGTGAGGATGGTCCTACACCAAAGGTTCCTTTCATTTTGTGAGGCCCTACATCTCATTCTTCTGAACCAAAATAGTCTTTGGTTTGTGCTAACGCTATCACTTGATCTTGTGTGAAGATCATTCTACCAAGCCTCGAGCCTTCTGCCCCTACACTAAAACAATCTACATATAAAGCTACCATTGGTCCTACCAACAAGATTTCAAAATTTATCACCACACCTATCAATGCCAATTACAACATCTTAGACCAATTGAAATGTACCAATGCTTAGATCACTATCTTTGAGTGGTTGAAGATCTCACTTGCTTATAGGTAGATTCTTGATAAAGTCCCCGCTGAGGAAAATGTCCCCAAAGATCTCAATCTAGACTAGTTTGAATCCATGGTAGGTCACTTGACCTCACCTCATTATCTATATTTCTCTGAGGAAGATGATCATTCCTTGATCCATCCACACAATAATTTGCTTCATATTGAAGTCATGATTGGCTTAAACCACATTCACCATGTCCTCATTGATAATGGTGTTGGCCTTAATATATGCTCTGCTAGCTTGCTTGCCCAACTTGGGTATGGTGAAGACTGTATAGATGCTCACAATAAAATCACTATCAAAGCATATGATAAAGAGGAACTAAAATCCAAAGGGCTCGTCGTGTTACCCATCCGGGTTGGACCTATTGAGCTTGATGCCGTCTACCAAGTTCTGGACATTCCTCTTGCATATAATATATTGTTGGGAAGATCATGGATTCATGAGATGCATACAGTTCCTTCTACCTACCATCAGTGTATAAAGTTTCCATTCCATGGAGCAGAAGTAACAGTACCAGTCAATGCAAGCTAATTCTGCAATATGCTCACACAATCTACTGATAGTTTTGTCCCAACCAACATAGAGTCCATAGAGTTTTTCGATGCTAAACTTAGATAAATGGAAAAGACTCAATCAAAGATTCTGGCATGGGGAACTATCAAATGGAGCCTATATTGTCATTAACAGCTCTACCCCTATCCCCACGTTCTTATGGGAGACCCTTTGAAAGCAAGAAACCTTTTGTCATGTCTCCTCAAGTAGTCTATGATGGTGCCTTTATATAGGCCACAATGCCACTAGAAGACAAGGATGAAAACAGAGCCATTACAGCTTGGATTTACAAAGGGAAGGACACATCTGAATAAGTCATTCCAACTCATGATATAGAACATGAACCAAACAGCGAAGGCTTCAAGCTCATGAAACACTTTGGCTATAAAGGGAGTGGCCCTATAGGGGTGAATAATAATGGATTTCTTGAACCAATTGAAGCTACTAGATGAAGGACAAAAGATACTACTGGTCTAGGATTCAAAAAGATCCCGTTCCATTTAGGGATCAATAAATTTGTACCAGAACCAGAATGCCAGCCAGCATCTGAGGACACCATTGTACCTGAAAACTTAGAGGTCAGTTTAGATGAGGATACCTTTCCCTATCCTATTCCTCCAGATCTTTCCACACTCTTCACCGAGCCGAATGATTTTGTGTAGCATGTTAGACACCTTGAAACTAACAGTGATTCTGATGACACCACCTTAGTTACTCCACTAACATATGAGCAATTGAGAAAAATGCAAATGGCTCACCCTAACTATCAACAGAAACTATACATGCTATCACCTTTTCAAGAGTGGTTCAAGAAGGAACAAATCCAACAAAACATTAATGCTACAGGGAATGATAATGAGTCGAATGGTACAACTCGTATTGATGGAGGTCCTATATCAAGCATTATTGACTTGCATGAGTATGAGTTTGATTCTATGTCCGATGCAACTTCTGACAAGGACATGGACATTGTACACACATTTTCAAACCTTCTCAAAGTAGGTGAAGGGTCTAGTGTTAGGACAATTGAGTGTGATTCCAGTGGCATTAACATACCCTCTACTTACGACGTGAGGCCTTGAAGGGACTCAAACACATCTCTAGATGAGATCTCTTTAGGTCTCAACTTTGTTGTCCGCACTTTTGATGACTATACCATGAACGCACTTGAACGTGTCACTTCTCTTTCACTCCATCATCCTGAGATGATAAATTGGAACCTCTCCTCTCCATCCAATGAAGTCCTTATGTTCCAGAATGCTTACGCTCTTTCTTTCTACCTTAACATTGTCGAACCAGTAACATCCTCCACTAGTGAAGACATTGTCAACATGATTGAAGCCGATATCACATATCTCAGTCACAAAATTAAAATAAAAAAGAATAGGTTCTCTGATGGTGAAAACCACATTTTGGCAGTGTTAGAGCTGAAAAAAGTAAAAATAAAAGACATATCCAAGGGTGAAAACCTCTCTGATGTGCCCGAGGATGGGATACTTGATATGCTTCCAAGTCATTTTCAAGAAAGGTCTTCAGTACTAATTGAGCCAACTCAACCTGTGAACTTGGGTATAGAAGATACACCTCAGATCATTCATTTGGCACAGTCCTTATCCATAGAAGAGAAAGAGGAATTCACAACATTCTTTCGAAGCAAGAAAATCAAATTTTCATGGACATATTCTGATATGCCTAGATTGGATCCTAATCTGATCATGCATCACTTGTCTATTGCGCTAGGTGTTAATCCTATCAAACAAAAGCTTCATAAGATGCATCCGCATGTGGCACTCTTAGTCAAGGCTAAATTGGAAAAACTTCTCAAAGCTGGTTTCATCAGAGCAATTGACTATGTGGAATGGATTTCCAATATTGTTCCAATTTCTAAACATGACAAGTCTGTCCGAGTCTGCATAGATTTTTGAGATCTAAACAAGGCATGTCCTAAGGATGACTTCATGTTGCCCAACATTGACATGATTTTGGACATGACAACAGGTTATGAAATGTACTCACTAATAGATGGTTTCTCTAGCTACAACCAGATAAAAATTGCGCTAGAAGACCAAAAGAAGACTGCCTTCACATATGCTTGGAGAAATTTCTATTGGAATGTCATGGCCTTTAGACTTAAAAATGTCAAAGCCACGTATCAGCGAGATGTCACCACTATCTTTCATGACATGATGCATAAAACAATGGAAGACTATGTGGATGACACATTGGATAAGATCATGCAATAGAAGGAACATCTCATAGATCTAGGTCCCATACTAGATTGAATGGAATAATTCAGTCTAAGGCTCAACCCAAAGAAGTGTGCATTCAGAGTCACATCTAGCAAATTAATAGGTTACATCATATCGAAAAAAGGCATAGAAGTAGATCTTGAGAAAGTTCAAGCCATCATGGAAATGCCTCTGCCATGCAATGTTAGTTAGATGAGAGAACTCCAAGGTCACTTATAGTCTATCCGGCGCTTCATTGCACAATTGGCAGACAAGTCACAACCATTCACAAGGACCTTACATAAAGGAGTGACTTACGAATGGAATGAGGATTGTGACAAAGGACTCACACAGATCAAACAATATCTTGCAAATATGACAATATTGATGCCTCCTATTCATGGGAAGCCACTCTTTCTCTACATTTCTGCTACAGATACATCACTGGGTGTTTTACTAGCTCAAGAAGATCATAACAACAAAGAAAGAGCTATTTACTACATCAGTAGGAATCTGGCCTCCTATGAAACAAACTAATCTGTCATTGAGAAATATTGCTTAGCAATGGTGTTCGCTTCACATAAATTGTGGCACTACATGCTTTCTCACACTACACATCTCATTGCTAAGATTGATCCATTAAAATACTTACTCAACAAAGCTTCCCTTGCAGATAGATTGGTGAAATGGGTCATGATACTTAGTGAGTTTAACATTGAGTATGTAGAGAGAAAGGCCATCAAAGGACAAGTGATCGTAGATCAGTTGGTAGAGGCACTGCTCACAGATCATTAACCATTGAACATTGAGTTTCCAGATGAGGCCATAATGCTTCTCACACATCAAACGTGGACTATGTTCTTCAATGGATCATACACCCAATAGGGGTTAGGAGCCGGGATATTGTTCATCATGCCACAAAGGTACTCTTTACCTAAGGCATATAAGACGTTGTTTCCTTGTACAAACAACATCACAAAGTATGAATCCCTACTCAATGACATGAAGATAGCCATCGAATGGTGAATCGATGAACTCAAAGTCTTTGGAGACTCACAGCTAGTCATCAATCAAGTCAATGACATTTATCAAACAAAAGATGACAAAATGGTACCTTACAAATGGATGATTGATGACCTAAGAAAGTACTTCACACATGTCACTTTCTAGCAAATTCCAAGGGTAGACAACAAAGTAGGTGATGCCATGGCTACACTTGCCTCTATGCTACAACTGCCAGAAAATGACTTCCGACATGAATTCCTGGTGGAGATATTACACTACCCAGCCTATGATATTCTTGAATCTAGGATGATCTATTTTATCATAGGACATGATTCATTCTGCTACCATCATATCTACACCTTCCTTCGTGACTAGATCATTTTGGATACCTACTCCCAGAATGAGAAATGTCACCTAATCCACAGTGCTTCACGGTACATCATCATAGCTAATAACTTGTATAGGAGAGGTCTAGACGGTACCCTCCTTAGGTGTTTAGAACCTGACAAGTCTAAGTGTGCGTTAGCTAAGGTGCATGAGGGCTTCTGTGGATCCCACTCGAGTAGCCTAACACTAGCTCGTAAGCCTATTAGAGCTGGTTACTATTGGCCAAATATGCTAAGGCTTGTAAACAGTGTCAACTTCATGGGAATCTGATTCATGCTCCTACCAAGGAGCTAATTCCGTTCATCACTTTCTGGCCATTTCAGCAATGGGCCTTTGATTTGGTGTGTCAAATTCACCCTTCATCGAATGGACACATGTTCATTATCACTGCTATGAATTATTTCACTAAGTGGGTCGAGGCAGTACCTCTGACCATAGCCAATGGAAAATCTGTAGCCATGTTTATTGTGAATTACATCATCTACAAGTATGGTGTACCCTCCTCAATAATCAATGACAATGGGGGACAGTTCAAAAACAAGGATCTGAAAGAGCTTTTCTCTAAGTTCAAAATCACACAACATTGGTCTTTAATCTATTATCCCCAGGGTAATGGACAAGCAAAAGCATCCAACAAGGCGATCCTAAAAATCCTGCACTGCACAGTTCATAAATCTGGACGAGACTGGCACCTCGAGACTAATTCGGCTCTATGGGCTTATCGAATAAGCATACAAAAACGGACAAGGTCCATGCCCTTTTCTTTGGTTTACGAGGTAGATGTTGTGCTACCTATTGAGGTCAAGATGCCTACTTTGCGAGTCTCTCTGAAAGGCCTCATCACTGATGATGAAATTAGAATATCTCAGCTACAAGAGCTAGAACTACTGGATGAACTTCAGAAAGTGGTGTTCGATCATCTTCGAGCATATCAGAAATGGATGTCCAAGAGCTACAACAAGAAAGTTAGACCAAGGGACTTCCAAGTGGGTGATCTTGTCCTAAGAGACAACCCTAAGAATCAACAACAATAGACCCAGAAGGGGAAATTTGAACCAAATTGGCTTGGTCTATATATTGTTACTACAGCGTTTGGGTCGGGTGCCTATCAACTCTCCACCATTGAAGGAGAACATCTCAAAGAGCCAATAAACACTCTGCATCTGAAGTGATTCTACAGCTGAGACATCTTCTGAATGCTCCATGTACATACTCAATTTTGAAAAAGTCCTAAAAATTTGCAAAATGTAATGGAAAAAATCTATTATCCTAGTGAAAACCTGGTAAACAAGCACCTTGATAATCTCAAAAAATTGAAAAATTACAAAAAAAAATTAAAATGAAAATACTAAAAAAAAGAAAAAGAGAAAAAAGTGTCATTGATGAAAACCTGGCAAACAGGCGTCATGGTAGCAAAAGCAATAAATTTCTGCCAAGAAGGTTAAAACTTGGTAAACAGGTGCCTCTTGTTTCGCAATGCTATACCTATCGCAACACCGCTTGACTCTGTAAAGTTTATTTCCTACTTTCATTCTTTTCTATGCTTGCTCATGCACTTATTCTCAGTTACCTTTGAGACTATGCTTGACTCTACATGGATTCAAACTGGTCATACTTGGGGGCAACCTTCCTGGTCTAGGGGGCACTGTCCTATCATTCTTTCAAGGATCTCTCTTGCATCAGTCACTAGTGGTTCTCACTGCGTCTGCCTACTGATGCTTAGCTATCACTAAGATCTCTCTTCTTGAGGATCTTCCTTGCATCGGTCACCAGTGTTTCTCACTATGTCTGCCTACTGATTCTTAATTCACATTGTGGTCTCTCCTTGAGACTCTCTCTCGCATCAGTCACCAGTGATTCTCATTGTGTCTGTCTCCAGTCACCATCCTGTTGAGACTTTTTGCATATGACGTATACATATTATTCGACATCAATCCACTCAAACTGAAACTGAACTTGTAACTCTCTAAGATTTGATAAGCTTTTCTTTTTTGTGCTTTTCTTTTCACTTTGTCATTCCTTCTTGAATATCTCCAAGATGTTTATCTTGACCGAGAGATGCGAAGATTGGGGGCATGATCTTTTCTTTGCTTTCTATTTTCTAGTTTAGTTCCAATGATCCAATGGATCCATACAAAATGGGTGTCCACTATGAGAGCCTCTATCTCATGTTAGATGGCCATGTGTACCTCAACTCATTTTATATGCAAACTTTGGTGAGGATGGTTCTTCTCCTTGTCTTTTTGAGCAACTTCTTTCTGCTACATGTGAACTTTCAAATGCTCATCCTACGAAGTGAACGTAAGGGTCACTGCGAGCATTCTTAGTATTCTTCTCAATCACTTAGAAAAAGAAGGAGCTCTCATGTGTCTGGTGTGTTTGTACACAAGCAACATTCAGGTCATCCTAGAAACTGTGCTTTGATGCTTATGCTAACTTGCTAAATCAAAAGGAATAGGTGTTCAGGTCATTCTGGCTTCTGGTGCCTTAATGCTTATACCTCATTCTGAAAAACCTAAGACTAATGTCATATTCATATTCTCATGATCGCTATGTCAGTGAGGGTTGTATGACATCCTATGACTATCCTATAATAAAAGCTCTATGATGAAAACTATCTAATGGGTCCAGCAACCAAGTCCTAGGGATTGCATCTAGCTTAGGCTTGCATTTTGATTCTAGATTTGCATTGCGATAGTTTTTTGCTTCTCACTTCATCATATCCTCCTAGATTTGTACACTGAGGGTTCTCATCTCACATCCTAGATTCATCATGACTGCACAAGTGTTCGATCCTCGCTCTTGATCTTCGAAGAAAGTTCATTTGGTTAGTACCTGTCATATGTTGTGATATCCTGCATGAGATGTTAGTAGCACACGTTGCATACATTGCATCCACAAAGTTCTTTATCATATGTCATTGTCATATATCTACATCTACATATTCATATACATGTGCATCCATTATAAGTATAATTCAAAACATCCATTAGTTTTATTCATCTACTATCTATCATTGCATTTCACATTGCATACAAACATAACATAAAACATGTGCATATTCATTTACATATTCATACATGTCATACATTTCACATCTACTCATATAATCATTTAGGATACATCTCATAAACCATAAAACATTCAAAAATAATATATAACATGTACAATGATACCAAAAGAATCGAGCTCATATCTATATAACTCAGAGTGTCAATATACAAAATGGTGCTACTCGAGCACAGTCTATATCTAAAAAATGGGCTACAATACAAAAATGCCTATGCATCAGATACATCATGATATACTATATCAAGGCTCTAATCTAGCTCTAGCCTTCCCCACCCAAAGGAGGTGGAGGAGGTGGCATGTATTTTTGAGGTGGTACCTAAGGAGAAGATCCCTATGGAACCTCTGGTGTTCTGGCATACTTTGAGAATCACAACACCTGGTATGTTGCCTCAGGAACTACACTGATGTAAGCTACATAATAATACAATGCCTGTGCAGCCCTGTACTGAGTCTCCATACGAGATCTCCCTAACTCCTCTCCCAGCTCCCTATTCTCCCACTCTCTCTGCCAACCAAGCATCTCGAACGACAACTTGTATGTGCAGGTCACCAAGCTATCTTTGTGCCTGCCACACCCTCTCTCGGCTCCTCTGTAATGAATCCTGCAGTTGTGAGACTGTGTTTCTTGGAAGGGGACCCTATGCGGCCTGATCCTACATATCTTTGTCCCTGCCCTCAACTTGTGCCTCTATGTGTGGCAGTTGCTGTGGTGTCTCATCAGTCCTCTGCCTCGCCGATCTCTCCTGAGATCCGCTACTGCCAATGTCAATATCTATCCTCATCCGACAAGGCGGGATGGGTATCTACATGGTCCACTACCATGGTACCTGCTCCTGCTATGGTGGTGGCTGAGCCACCTGCTATTGTGGTGGAGGCTAAGCTTCCTACTATTGTACCACCTGTGTTACCCACTGACCCATACCAACTGGATTTGTGAATATAGGAAATGGATGTGTCATCAAGTAATCTTGATATGCTAGAGTCATCCCACCATCTGCCACTACAGCCATATAGTCCCATTGGGCTGGTGCTATCTGTGCCTTAATCATGGAGCGGCCCTGATCTAACCTCACCAGCCAGCCCTTCTTCACCTCATTGGTGAACCCTTCTTCACCTGATTGACGAAGCGAGCGTATGAGCAGTGCTCCTGCAAGATATCATGTGGCCTGCTGAACTATCACATAACCCGTGATAGTGGAAATTGCTCAATAATATAGACGAAGTGGCCAATCAATGGTCGAGAACAAAACATATAGCTTAGCTCATGTCTGGCATCATCCCAGACCTCTGTACCTATCCATGGTTGCCATACAACTATGACCATATCATCTAGCTGGGCCCACCACTGCTTTGTCTTACCCAGTGCAGGCTGGGTCATCAGTCTGCCATACCTGTAAATGTATGGCTCGAATCGCTACTAGGTATCCTGAAAGACTGGCCTACAGATAGGGAGATCCTCCCAAGCCCATATCTGTAACACAAAAACCCCTACCACCATAATCTGAGCATCTCGATACACAATCTCGTGCATCTCATGGTACATCTGTGCTAGCATACACTAACCCCATTCATAGTGCACGGGTGGCTGCTCTAACATCCTCTGCAACATCCATCCCTAGCTGCACTCTAATCCATGTTTTCCTCTGTCTGGCATCAAGTAGCAGCCCAAGAATGCTGCTAAAACCACTACTAACCTATTCCCTAGACCATAGTCTCTAATAAGATCCTCCCAAGAGATCGCTCGACCCATGACTAGATCATCCTGAAATATCTCTCTGACCACTGCAGTGCCTGCTCTTGGTTGAACGTCATACTCCACACGTGGCCCATGGAATGGTACTCAGAGGATCCAATAAATATCCTTAGGCGTCATGGTCATCTCTCCCTATGGTAAGTGGAATGCATTCATCTCTGATTGGAAATGCTCTATGAGTGCACCTAAAAGTCTGTGATTTACCCAAATGTCAGGTACATCACGCAGATATGATAAACCTAACGCATCTATGTGCGTTGTCTCTCTGTCATCCAGCCGCCGCACTACCTCACCAATCACAAGATGGTGAGACCAAAATACAATGTCTGAGAAGTCAACCTGCAATGCAAGTGACAATGCATGATCAGTATCCCATCATGATGATTTTCAAAGAAAAATAGAACTTGAAACTATGCACCTATCCTAAAACTAGCTATCCAACGATCTACTTGGCTTGCTTTCGCAAATTCTGGCCCACAAATTTTGGTTCTCTACTATAGATTCCCACACGAGGAAGTAGGAATATCACGTGCAATTTTCTAGCCATGCGAGACTGCACGCCAGTTCGCGTGAGAGATCTTCCCCGTGCGACTTCTAGGTCCTTCTTGCGTGAGCCTGTGGAGAGACTCACACGAGGAAGTACTCTTTTCATACTTTCTTGTGTGAGAATCCTTGCCAACCCACAAGAAGAACCTCTTTCCTCACACAATTTCTTAGGAGCTAGTTCCTAAACTACCCTAAGATCTATCTAAATCTACTCAAAATACGTACAAAAATTAAAATGAGAGACAAATTATCAACTACTCATAGGTGGGTCATACTCCGGCGACCGATTGTGACATCTGGAGCACTCAGACCTATGTGATTTCACCAGAACTCCTTTCATTTTCACTCAGAGCTCTCTTTTTTGCAAAGTCAAAGGTTTACAATGAATTGAAAATGACCCTTTTGGGCCTTATATAGGTTTTGACCTAATTTTCAAAAGTGTTTCATTTTGCGTGAAAAATTTACCCTTGGCTAAATCGACTGCTTTGAATCCATTTTCAGGATCAAAATTGAAATCTGACATCTCTACATAGCTCAAAATCATGTTTTAAAATTTCTAAGATCGATGTGATCAGACGCTTGTGTAGTTGACCTTTTGATGTTGTATTCTTGACAGAATCACATCTCATCATCATTTTCTCGACTTCATCTTTTTCATCAAAATTCAACTCTGGTCAAACTTGGTCAACCAAACCTCCAAATCACTCTTGATCGCTTCTGAATCTTGTCGACTCTTCCATAATCTATTCTGAGTTCTTCTAGACCTCTGATTCTATCTCTCTGCAACCTATTGTTGTCACTCACCTTTATGATGTGTCATCTTTCAATTTCACTTCCGAGGGGGCAGGATGATTGCATCATTGAACCTCATCAAATCAATTCTCAAATCAGTCTGATATGATCTCAATCAAAGTCCTCATCGCTTGGGGCATGTTTAGTTTTTCATACCTCACAGTCAAAATTGGATGTTCCACGATCTTGAATCACTAGTGGAATCTCTATGCCTTGCATCTTGTCATCATACTGCTAGGTATCTGAGCAATCTAACTCAGATCCCTAAGGATCATGCTTCATTCTAGAGATGGTTCTTGAAATATCTTTAGGTATCTAAGCAATCTAACTCAGATCCCTAGGAATCAAGCTTCGTTGTGGAGATGGTTCTCGAAATCTCTTTAGGTATTGGGGCAATCTAACCCCAATTCTTGATAGTCAAGCTCTGTTCTGGAGATGGCTCTTGAAATCTCTTTTATCAATATTTGGGCAATCTAACCTGGGTCTCAGAGGACTAAGCTTTGTTCTGGAGATAGTCCTAAAAATATGCATCAGTTATCATTTAATCGACAGGTATTGGGGAAATCTAACCCTAACTCCTAAAGATTGAGCCTTGTTCTAGGGATAGTCTTACTAAAAGTGGTAATCTGACTGAGGTCTTCACAATCTAACCTAGACTTCAGAGAATCAAGCTTTTTTTTGGAGATGGTTCTATAACTTGATCTAATTGGTGTCTTGGAAATCTAACCTTGACTTCTGAGGGTTAAGCTTCATTCTGTAGATAATCCTGAAACTCTCATCAACTATCACATCAGACTATTCATTGAATCAACGCGCTGCCCATACATCAATTCAAAGAGGGGTAAAATGTCATACCCCAAAATTGGAATATTGCTATCCTAACCAATTTTGTTGCATTTAGTCTCACTCTATAAAATTTCTAAATCATCGAAGTCCTATTGTACTAGGCAATTCTATCTTCTAATTGACTTTACTTGACTTAGTGTCAAATGCAGAAAACCTTAAATCTACATTAATCACATGCTATATTTAATTTTTAAATATCAACTATAATTGGCTAAATAAACCCTATGATCAATTAATTTAATTATAAAGTCCTAGCACTTTAATTAAATTAAATCCACCCTCTTTAGCTAAAAATACATAAAAAGGGAATTAAATAACATTTGGTTTTTAAATAAATATCCTCATTTCAGTAACTGAATTTAATTATTCAAATAATTGAGAAAATCCATTCATGAGGTCATATTTAATTCATTAAAATCAAATATTCTCTCCAAAATCCTCTCTTCAATTTAGAAAAGGAAACATCAAGTTAACTGGAAATTCAAAAGTGCAATAAGTCAGTTAATTGCTTTACACACTCAAAAGGCAAACAGTTGACTGTCTCTTTGCAAGAAACTTTCTATTTTGAACTGAACTCTCATTCAATCTCTACCGTTCGTTTGATTCAATCTCGACCGTCGTTTGAACCTAGGATTCTATAAAAGAACCCTCATTTCTCATTCAAAGGATCCAATTTTTTGAGCAACGAAGTGTCGTCGCATTATCTTCTCTACTTGTTTTCATTCTTAGTTTAATAATCATTTCTAGATTAATATATCATTCTTAGATTAAATATGCACTTCATTTCTTAATCTAGTTTTCTTTCAGTATTCTTAGATTAAATACTCATATTCCATTTTCTAGATTAATCTTACATATTCATGCTAGAATAACTGCACTTTTCTTTCAGTTAAATCCTTTGTTCTAGTGGTAGTCTATGGTTGTTGGACTCTCGATTCTGAGAGCAATCCTGAACCCTACCTAGATAGGAGGCAACATGTCGAATCATCCAGACAGGCAAGATGAATGATCTCATATTCATTCTTGTCTTTAACTAATGAACAATGACTATGTTGAAGTGTAAGCCTAATTTAGAGGCCCATATTTAGCTTATACAATTGCAAGAAGTTGAGTCCCACTTTTGGGCAAAAAGTGGAAGTGTTTTCCCTGGTTTTCAAAAAAAATTGTCAATTGATGTCAATATCTGAGGCACTTAAAGATTGAATCTCGAAAAAATTTAGTAATATAGAATTTAGTGTTCGGAGTCTACTTTTCAAATATGTAATTTATTTCAATACCCGCATGGTATAAATTAAATTTTGGTAGGTATGTTTAAAAACCACTTTCTCAAAATGCATGTTTCAGGACCACACTACACACGTGTACAACCACCCTTTTTAAAGTAAATAAATGTATTTTTGTGAATCCTTCAGGGGAAGGTATATAAAAAACTAAAGTTTGATGAGAATATTTTATGGTTTTTTTTTAATTGAATATTTTTTTATTAATTTTTAATTAGCTATAAAGTACATTTTCGAAACCTCTGGTGTACGACCACCATAATTCGATGATAACTTAACTTTGTTTTCATTTTTTTTTAATATGAAGGAAATTTTATTTAGATTGATGTCATATAACTCATTTTTCAAAAAACATAAAAATTAAAAAGTTATTAAAATTTTAGTTAGTCTTAGTATTTCAAGTTTAGGTACCACATTGGCTTAATATATATTGTAAAATATTAAAATTTCTCATATGACTATAAAATTTATATTTTTATAATCTATAAACTAAGAGATAAAATAAGTTTTTGTTTCGTTGAGAAATTCATTCGGGAAGGTGTCCAAAAAATTATGGCAAGGCATAAATTTTATATTGTAATGCCTTAGCCATATTTTTGCAGGGCCAAGCATAGACGTGGTCCCACCAAGCCTATCCCAAACCAAAAACCAAGGGAGTGGGTATGGTTCCTGCTCATAGTTTTATAAAATAGGCACCCATTTTTTTAAATTAAAAAAAGGGCACCCATTTTGTGAAATTTAAAAAATGAGTGCCCATCTTGTTTCAAGGACCATTGAATAAGAAACGGGCACCTGATTGAAAAATGAGCACCTATTTCATTTAAATAACGGGTTCCCATTTTAAAGAGTTGTTTCTTCCAAGAAATAGGACTGTGGGCCTAATCTCAATGATTGATGAGTATTCAATCTCTTTTTTAATGATCCGTACTACAAAAAGAATATTTTTATCAACATTCTCTTTTTTTGTCTTGTTTGGATCTAACATGAAGAGAATCATCTAAATTCAAATTTTGGTACAAACATGGGATCAAAGCAATGCAGAAAGAGGATAAGGAAGGTTTTGACAACTGAGGAGGTTGCAGCAAATAGAGCGGAGGCAAAATGACAACGAGAAAGAAGAGAAAGAATTTGAAAAACTCAAATGTTGGAGCATTGAGTTCATTAATTATTTCAGAAGAGGAGAATAATGAAGACACCATGATGGATGTAGAGGTTGAAGAAGAAAATTCAGGTGCATCTTCTAATCCACTATTGGATACAAGTATGTCTTCACACCCAAATGTAACTTATTATGATAAAGAAGTTCATCATTTGCTAGAGCCAGGTTACAATATAAATAATCTAAATTTTATTCGTGAAAATAGAGTAATAAATTTAATTGCACATCAAATTCTAGAAATTAGTAATGTTAATCATAATGATAAAGGAATTGAAAGTCAAACCCTAATTGAAAGTGAAAATTCAAATTGAAATCAACAATGTGAATATAGACATAGAAACACCAATTGAGAAAGAAACTCCTTTGAATGATAATGAAATGAATGAACAATTTCAAATAAAAAGTGATGTGCTAGGCAATCTACATGGTTTGGTTTCATGGAGACAGATTATGGCACATGCGACTAGATTGTTTAGACATTCTTTTTATAATAAGAAATTTGGGTTTCAATGTCAACAAATGTTACAATTAATTAAAATGTCTAAAATGTGAAAAGTGATGAAGAGGTTAGGCATTTATGTGAAATCCAATAAGAAGGATGAGTCTCTAAAGCAAGTTGTATCAACTATTGCTAGTGCCTTTGACACAATTGCAAAGTAAAGTCATTCTAAAGATAGTAATGCGGCACGATGAGCAATAACAATAGCTTTGGTAAACAAAACTACTACTGATAAAAGAATGATTTCAAACATAAGTGGATATATTAATATTCATCATAAAACTTTAACAAGAGCTGTAAAGAGAAGAGTTAACTTTGAAAGTGATGCGACAAACCATTTATGGACCTTCAGTGCCAGACTCCCGAGGTCTGACATGAAGCTTACTGGTGAAGTCAAAACTTTGATTCAAAATTTTTTTCACAATAATAAAAGAGTATCCCCTAATGCCAAAGATTTTCTTAAATTAAGAGTTGGTTCAAAATTTTTTGATCCACATCCAAAACAACTTTTGGATACAACTCAAACTAAATTGTATAAAAACATTGTGGATGATAAGGTGTTAACTATTAGTATTAGTCAAAGATCTTTTGAAAAATGTAAACCATGGTATGTAAGGATTAACAAGGAAAGAGTCACCTGTTATTGCAAAACTCATGTTTAATTTCATTATCATTATGATATTTTTCGATCTATACATTCTACCATGCATACTAATGAAATGTTGTGGGAATGTGGTATAAATATACCACCTGAAACTGTAAAGGATTTTATATCAAGTTTATTTTGTAACCCACCTAATGAGAAAATTTATCTTTTGAATGCATGTGTTTCTGGTGTATGTGATGTATGTTGGATATTTATTTTCTTATGTGTCTCTACAAAGGCCTCTCTTATTTGAGGAAAAATCAAAATTTAAAGATGCATGTGCAATTCTTGAATGGTCTAAAACAAGTTTGTCTATAGGATCAAGTTAGAACTCTACAATCAGGTGTTGTTTTTGGCTAATTGAAGAGAAAATATCGTTTCAATGGATTGGCTAAATGACATTCATTTAGGAGTTCTAATTCTAACACTTGGACTAGGGAGCTTGCATGTTTTTGTCAATTTTGTGTTGTAGGTGAATGAGAAGAATGTGAGAATACAGAATGGGTTGAAGGATAACAACAAAAATCCTTAACACCTAGTGAGACACAATATCAAAACAATATAATAAATGAAGACCCGGATCATGCATTTGCATTAGAAGATTATGATGATATTTCTGACCTCATACAACCTGGTAATTTAATTCAAATTATTGAAAAAATTTAAATTATATTAGTTACATGTATGTCATATAATTTATGATTCTATTTTAATTATAAATCTTTAAACAATTTTTATTTGTGCATGTGCTTAATTTTTTTTGCAAGACATGTGTATGTTGTTGTTTCACCCAAGGATAATGAAGAGCTAACAGAGTATTGGTTAGCTCGATGTGTAGAACCTAAGAAAAAGTTGTTATGCCATCAAGTAGATGATGATGGTTTTTTGTATCCAATTCGGTCTGTTGTGATAGTTGGTACATGGCTACGCAAATACCTAACAAGAAGGAATGGTTTACCAGCTTTTGAAGACTACCAATCAGAAAAGAAGATTATGCACTATTCCCATTTGGTAGTGGAAACAAATATCAAATTGGAAAGATACAAAGGGAGACCTGCTAATAAAATATTATGGACACTTTCAATGGAAAAGCATGAGGCAATCATAGACGCATTGCAGAAAAGAGAGAATGGTACATTAGGTTGAATCAAATTTATACATGTAAGTTTTTGTTCAATTTTCCTTATTTTTATATATTTTTCTATATAAATATCTATGTCTTCTTTAAATGAAATAAATTAAAATTGACTTTAAATGAACTTTACATTTAAATACATATATTTTCTAATATTTTAACATTTATTTTTATGATGTAGGACGTTTGGAAGAACATAGACATGAACTATTTATGCGGTTTAATGCACACTTGTTTTCGCCCAATTTTGGTTTTTTAAACAGCTCACGAACTCTTTTTTATTCATCCAATTTTGTTTTAAATATTTAAGTTAAATTCATAGTTGTCTTCGCCTAATTTTATTCTAAATATTAAACTATGCACATTGCTAAGATTATGTTCACTAATTGACTATGATAAAGTTATTTATGCATCCATAATCATTGTTCAAAATAATAGATCTCATTATTGGATAGATGTTTTTTTATAGTTAATGAAATTCAAATGATATTACTTGTAACATCTATATTCATCCAATTTTAGTTTTGTAAACAGAGCATGAGCTCACTTTTTTTCATCCAATTTGGTTTTAAAAATATAAGTTAAAAATTCATAGTTGTATTTGCCTCATTTTGTTCTAAATATTAACTATATTTACATTGATATTATGTGAACAAGTTAATAGATTATGATAGAGTTATTTGTACATCCATATTCAATGTTCAAATTAATAGATCTCATTGTTAGATAGATGGTTTTTTATACTTAATCAAAGTCAATATTACTTGTAACATCTATATTGTTCTTGTCAATTACATGAATTTTAATAAATCTCATTATTAGGTAGATGGTTTTTTATGTAATAGATATTTAATTACAATTGATATTAAATGATCGTATTACATAAGCTCATATATCTACATTCAAACAACTATTTTAAAAAACCATGAAATGTGATTAAAAGTCCATGAATAAGATAAATAACATAACAAGTCCTCGAATAATATGTATCATAATATCCATCATATCAACTCATGATATATATAATCACACAACAAATTCCTACTCTAACAACAAGTCCAAGTAATATATGATAACAAGTCCTAGTAATGCAAGTCCTAATCTAAAAAAAAGTAAAAATAATTTATGACAAGAAGTCATCATAACACAAGTCCAAATAACATGATAACAAGTCTCGATAACACACACACACACACACACACACACACACACACACGTGCCATCATAAAATGTTCATCATATAAAAATTAAAAATAATGTATGTGACAAGTATAATCTAACTATAGTCATCTAGCTGATCTGTAGTCCTCTTCACTCCACATGAAGGTGACTGTGATGCACCATCTTGTTGTGTCTGCTCTCGAGTGCCCTCATCCTCCTGTAAATTTTTTAAAGATCTCATCAAAATACTATTAAAAAATTCACTTAAAAGATAATTAATATAAATTCAAACATTTAAAATTTTACCATGTGTCCATGCTCAATAATTCCCTTAGTGGGAGATATAGGTCCTCTCTCAACTACATCAGGAGTGGGTGCACTCAAATCCTATAAAAACAAACATTACAAAATTTTAATAATTTAGGTATAAAAGATCTAGATACACAATGTTAATATTAATTTGAACATTTAAAATTTTACCATGCGTCTATGTTCAGTAATGCCCTTAGTGGGACATGGAGGTCCTCTCTCAGCTACATCAAAAGTGGACGCAGTCAAGTCCTGTAAAAACAAACAGTACAATATTTTAATAATTCAGGTGTAAAAGATCTAGATAGACAATGAACATCAAAAAATTATTTTTAATCATGACCTCAAAGGACAATGTCAATGACTGCATTTGGCTTAATCTTGTAGCCATGCCAAGACTCATAGTGGTGTCGACCTGAACAACATATATAAAGCATGAATCAAACTTAAAGTATATAAATAAATTATAAAGTATATATAACTTGACTATAAATTTATGGAACAAAATCATGTACATTACCTGTGTATGACACGTAGCTAATTTCATCGATGAGTCAAGATGTAAATGTGATTTCACAACATGAGACAATCCAAAAGCCTACAATTGCAAAAAAATAAGTACGCATCAAAGTTGTAAATAAATTAGTAAGATATAAACACTTAAAATTAATGAATGAAAAACATACTACAGGTATATCCAATTAACTCTCAGTGATTTGTGGGGCAGAGAATAAAGAACTGCCAATCTCAGTGTTACATGAGAGTCCCTACAAAATTGCAAAAAAAATATCAAACAAATTATCAATTAAAGTTTATTTTGCTTAAAGTTTAAATGTATCAAGAATGACTAAAAACTATCAAGCTCAGAGTCTAATGTATGTACCAAATCTACTATGCCTTGCATGCTATCTGCAAGGTGTAGTAGTTGGGGAGATGGATAGGGATCATGCCTAATAGTATTTACATCTCTCATTATGGCCTCTACATTTCTCCTAATATTGTCTCTCAACTCCCTAGGTGGAGGTGGTGGTGGTTCTTGCTGACCTAAAATCTCATCAATGTTAAAATCATCCATTTTTATAATCTGTGTACATATAAAAACATGAAAATTTACAATTAACATACAAGTTACATTTTACCTTACAAAGAAAGACTTAAATAATTAATTAATTGACATAATTTAAAAATACAATAGAGAGAAAAAGAGGAGAGAGAGAGAAAGAGAGAGAGACAGAGAGAGAGAGAGACTTAAATAATTCATTACTTGACATAATTTTTAAAAATTAACAAATAATTTAACACACACACACACACACACACACACACACACACACACACACAGAGAGAGAGAGAGAGAGAGAGAGAGAGAGAGAGAGAGAGAGTTAAATAAAATTAATTACTTGTCATAATTTGAAAATTAACATATATAATTTTTGAAAAAAGATTTCAATTTTTTTTATGTTTTTAAATCTCTATGTTTTGAAAGGTTTTGATTTGGAACATGTTTTAACATTTGAGAGAGAGAGAGAGAGAGAGAGAGAGAGAGAGAGAGAGACTATATGCACCCTCACTCATTAAAACATACTATATGCACTTAAATAAAATTAATTACTTGTCATAATTTAAAAATTAACATATAATTTAAACATTTTACCTTACAAAGACAATCAAGAGTAATGAAAATCTTTTTCTTTAAAAGAATGTACACCTAAGGTTGAAAAAATATTCCAAGTTTTTCGATGTTTTTAAATCTCTATGTTTTGAAAGGTTTTGATTTGGAACATGTTTTAACATTTTGGAGAGAGAGAGAGAGAGAGAGAGAGAGAGAGAGAGAGTTTCTTGTTTTAGTTGTATGTAGGTTTACATTTTCTACAGGTACAATTTTTTATTTTAGTTCTTTTTAGGTTAATAATTTTTTCCTACCTATGGTTTCTTATTTTATTTACATGTCTAAATTTATGTTTTTGTTTTCTACTTAGGGTTTCGTAATTCAATTGAGTCTAGGTTTATGCTTTTGTTTTACTACCTAGGGTTAAATTAAAAGTTTTAACAATTTTCTAGTTTGGTACGATAATTTACAAAGTAAATTAAAACTAAAAATAACTAAAGAAACATAAAATATAACTAAATTTATATGATAAATTACAAAACTACATTAAACTACATTTTTAAATTAAAAATAACATAAAACTATAATTTTTTAAGAAAAAAATAATAATTTAAATAAAGAAAAATAATAAAAAACAATGGTACGTACCTGGAATCAGGAGAAAAATGGCTGAGGGGGTCGACAGGAGCAACTGAAACAGGTACCCATGCTCTGCAAAATGTGATCCCATTTTCTAATTTGTGAAAATGACTTGGAAATTGGTTTAAACACAAAAATAAATACATTTAAAAAATGGGCACTCAATTTTTAAAAATCGGGTGCCCGTTTTGCTTTGGGTATCCGATACAAAATGGGCATCTGATTATTAAATGGGTGCCCTTTTTTTAAATATGGATTAGGATCCCGAACTTAAATAGGCACTCGATTTTTATAAAATGTGTGCTCATTTCTTATGCCAAAATTTTTTGGCCGCAGAATTGGCACCCAAGTTTGTGCATCAACCCTCAACTTCAACCATGGGTGTTTCACTTAGTGAACCTGGGTCATATCTCATGTGTTCGTGGTATACTAAAGTATACCCCTATTTTCAAAAAGTATTTCCCCAAATTTCTTTTTTGTCACCCCATCCAATACCTCACACATCCATTTTCCTCTAGAAACCTTATTAATCCCCCACCACCCCCTCCCCCCAATATAGGAAATATATTGCCCATTTTAAAACCCCAAATATGAATGCATGTAATATGGTATTTCCCCATCAATGATTCCCCTATGACCTCAAATTACTAGCCTAACTAAGAAAATAACATTTCCATCCTACAAGCTTTGACTAAAATATGTTCAAAAAAATATTCCAAAGTAAGTTCGAGACTAAATTAGAACACAGAGGAAGGCCCAAATAGGTAGTGATAAAATCTACCACAAAATATTCCTAAATAGAAGAAAAATTTATGTGTTTCATGCACTCTTAGGTATTGAGGAAAAAGATGAAATTTTTGGGGAGAGTAATTTTCTACCCAGAAGTTTCCTTATAATTCAACAAAATACTCTTCAACTACTTCTATTCAAAGATGGAGGCTTCACCCAAGCTTATAATATCATTAATAAATTGTTGATGGGAATAGACCTTCAAGGAAGAGGCAGGAGACAACCCCTTAAGGTTACCAATCAACATTTATTTTTTAATAAAATTTTCGAAGGGATCCACCCTGATGAGAAAAAGAAAGCGTGATATGAGGTCTCGCTTCCTGATACTCATGAAATTTCTACTTTAAAATCCTAAGAGAGAACCATTAAAAATGATTGATAACTTCAGAGTAGAGATAAGTTGGACAATCATTTGCACAATCTTATTATCAAAACCAAACATTGAAAGGAATTTAAGGAGAAACTGCCAATTCACCCAATCATAAGCCATGAGGAAATCTAGTTTCAACAAGAAAATAGCTTTCTTATTCATAGAGAGGGAGAGTCAAGAATCTGACGCTTCAGAATGAACCCATTTTATTACATAGAGATGATAAGTGGACGAATATCCTTAATACAAAAATCTAAAAACCTAGAAATAATTTTATGTAACAATTTCCAAAGACTAATTGGGAAAAATTCACCAAAGGAATGAGCCCCAATAATTTTGGGGACGAGGACAATAAAGGTAGAGTTTAGCTCTTTTAAGAGAGTTCTATTACTAAAAAATTCCTCGATAGTCAAAATAACATCTTTAGCCACAATGTTCCAAAACATTTATAAAAAAAGGAAGCCATATGGCTAAGGAACTTTATTACCTTCAAAGGAAAAGAATAGCTTCCCAAAATTATTTGATGCTTCGAGAGTGATCTATTCATATTCTCAAAATTAGAGAAGTTATCTCCCTTATAAACTACACCTGACCATTCAAATCTAAGTTACATGTTCTTTAAAAATTAAATTGGAGAAAAATTCAGATGATGCCTTCATGATGTTTTCATCCTCTTCAAAAATAGCCACACTATAAGTAATAGATTTAATTCTATTGGTCACCTAGTGCTTCAAGGTGGACATATGGAAGAGCTTTGTATTACAATCACCACATTGGAAGCCGGAGCCCTAGCTCTTTGCTTCTAGAATTCCCCCTCCTTGGAAATGATACCATGGAGACTTGAGAGTACAAAAATTTCCTAGTCAATGGGCACGGGGTCAGCACCATTAGATTGAATGAAAATTTTAACAAAATCAATGTCTCTTTTAAATTTTTAATTTGACTCTTGGCCTTGAAAATATGACTAAAAGTGAATTTGTTTTAGAGAAATACATTAGATTTTACAGAGGAAATATTTTTAAAAATATGATACATGGGTGTGCCATCCACATAAACATTCCAAAATCCAATCTCTAAGATCTGAATGAAGAGTTCACATATTCTCAAATTTGAATGGAATTTTTTTTTTGTGACCCCCAATATAAGAAAAAAGAGAAATAGGAAAATGATTAGAGCCTAATCTAGTAAGCGTTGATAGTGCACGAAAATATGACATTAACCAATAAGGAGAAGTAATATCTCGATTAAGCTTGATCTGGATCAGATCCTCACCACTTCTCCCATTTGACAAGGTAAAAGATGCTCCCTCGAGATCCAAATCTAGGAGCCCCTTGCAAACTAATGAAGTGTAATATATCCATTATTTTGTCATCCACAACCTAAGAACCATCATTTTTCTCATCATTCTATAAGGGAGTATTAAAATCTCCCATAAATAATCATCTCTTTGACTAAAATTATGTTTTAAAAGAAACAAAAGAATTCCACAGCCTTTTACTCCCTCCCTTATTATTTGAAGCATATATATTGGACATAAACCAAGAAGTGTCATCCCTAAGGTGCTCAAAATGGGAAGAATTATGGTTGAAATCATAAAAAAATCTCCACACTCTTAACAATTTTGTGATTCCAAAAAGTAGCAATTCCCTTTGAAGAACCATCAACATCGCAACAACTCTATTTAAATGTAACTTAATCCTACGTAAATTTTTACTCTCCATCTTACTCTCTTGACTAGGAAAAATGTAAAGTTTATAATCCATAATAATAATTGGAAAGAGATCATGCTTGTGGTAGTTATTAAGACCCCTAATATTGTAAGAGATAATCTTCAT
Organism: Chamaecyparis obtusa; assembly: GCA_027943335.1. Classification (NCBI taxonomy): domain Eukaryota; kingdom Viridiplantae; phylum Streptophyta; class Pinopsida; order Cupressales; family Cupressaceae; genus Chamaecyparis; species Chamaecyparis obtusa. Next base: position 330,498 of record BSBK01006422.1, read on the forward strand.
TTGGATCTCTAAGGTATATTAATCAAGCCCTTCTAAAGAAGGGTTTGCTAAGTTCCTTCTGCAACCTCTAGTTTTGTTTACTTATCTTGGCTTTGAAGCCAAGTAGGTACATATACAATCAATTATTAATAAATAAATTACTACGTTCCATCTTGATTAGTCTAAAATGTAATCACATATAATATCAACTGCTATTTTACCAAGACCTTAGAAAAACAATCACCACTAGAAGTTAGAAATTGAAGAAAAAATTCATAAGTTCATATTGCACGTTGATTTTCATTTACATGACATTAGAGGAAGGTTTCTAGTTACCATATATGTTCCAATAATAATTCATTCAAACATGTTTATTAAAAATGGGCACTAAAAAATCATCTACTAAATAAACATTTTTCCATTTGTGTACCTAGTAGTTAAGAAAAAAGTTACTAACTTTATTGGTATCCATAGGGAACGATTATTGGGCCATTCTTGCATAATAATTTGATTAGTTTTGTAAATTTTGCAGTAGTCCAAATGAAGGGTAAATAGGGTGATAGAGAAAATGTGCCAAATGCCACATCTAAATGATCCTTGTTGACTCCTACATGTATAACTATTCATCTTGCGTTTGTTGGAGCTACTCCAAAGCCAAATAAATAACTATAAGATCTTAAGTCATATGTAAAGAAAAATAAATCATCAAAATATGATGTACTTCAAAAGATAAATGTGCATAAAATTAGCTATAACAACCACTTATAAAATTCTCCTATTCTTAACAATCATATTTATTCATGATGCATACTTTGTTCTTGTGGTCTATGATGAGTCTTCATACATAGAACATTCAAATGAAATTTGCCTCTGTGTAATCAATAGGAAAGTAGAATTAGACATGAAATTGAAGCTTTGAAATTTTTTTTGGAAATGAATAAATGAATGAATGATTTTAATGACATCCATGAGATTGATTGGTCGTAGGGACCAAGGATTTGTAGTCTTAAACTATCTCCATACTCCTTTCAATAACAAATTTCTTCCCATGGATCTTGACTAGAAAGCTAGCAATTTGGTTGATCTTATCCTTGTCAAATAAACTATGCATGTTGTAAACCTTGAAGATGATTTCATACTAAGCACAAATATCTTCATATGTTGTGTATTTTATGAGAAAGTTATATTCTGTCTCAATTGCACACATCTTGCAAAACATGCAAGTTCTTTCTTCCCATACCCCTTTTGTCCTCTTCCACTTACCCATCTCGCACTTGAGATGATGTGAACCCATCCTCAATTGTATCACTAATAGCCTTGCTTTCCCTTTAATAACTACCCCTAAATATGCTTTCCCTCCATGTTCCCAAGTTGGGTTAAATTATTTGATGTAATAAGCCTTTTTCGACTAATGTGATTTATCCACATGACAATCTAAGACTTTTCTATGACAAACATTTTAATTTCCTCATTGGTATTAGGACACTTGTGCAACTTGATGTTCCACTTGCTCAACCACTTTTTGTTTTGTTTCATCCAAGTTTTCTTCCTACGGTCAAGACCCTCTTTCATTGCAATTTTGGACTAGTGTTGATTATCCATGTCTTCAACCTTGTTTAAATAACTTATAAACCGTGTTATTGCTGACACCCCCAACATAAAAGTACTTATTTCTACTAAAAGGATTTCATATGGTACCCGGGTTTTAACTTTGAAATTCCTTGTGATTGGGTGCTTCTTGATTCTCTCTAACTATCTTCATCCATAGTTTGACATGTTGCTTGTGCAAACTTCACAACCATAAAAGACAATTGACACGTCCAGCAAACCGAAAAGACTTTTTAAATTTTTTTTGTCCCAAGGTTCAACTTTTATACACCTCTTCTAGAATAGATATGATATTTTCCATCTCCCATGTATCTTTTTCTCTCTGCAAGTCTCCTAACTACAGTTACATTAGAAATAATGCATACAAACATGTCTGACAATTGGACTTTTAAAAATAGACAACAAATCAGACAAATGTGTTTAGATTACACATAAACAGAGATGAATCGTCGTAGTGAAAAATTTGCTTCCAAGTCCAAGTTTGTCTAGGTATTGAATATTTTTCTTTCCCACTTTGACTTTGTCCACCATGTATGTGGAAGATTCCAAATATTCATAACTCGCAATACAACTGTCCAAGATAAAATTCATGTAACCACCATTTGGAGGAGCAACTTGGTACAGTGGATGAATCAATCAGTTTGCCGAATGTCTCTCACAGCAATCTCGCACTACAAAACGAGCGTTGAAATCATTGTTTTACTGTTATCAAGGATTATAAACATACTAGCATAGGGAATCAGACACAGAATGAATCCAACTGCAACGCGACAAGCGTATTACAGACAACAGTTGGAAATCGATACCAAAATCGTGCCAGAATCTATCGTAATATCACGGAAGTGACTATTATGGCACGATCTAGAGGCCTTATGTAAAAAGTTGATAATACTTGGACTATTTTCTTCTGTTGATCGTCTAAATTCTGGGACTTCACAAGTCTATTTTGTCGTATGTTTTTGGTTCTTATCATGTGCCATGGGCATCAATGAAAGAGAGAAATGACACACATGTTTTGGGGAAAATAGAAAAGAAAATAGGTTTGGAACATACTGTTGGTGCTTAAAAACGTTGGACTGTTTTGAGGCCAACTGACAGGCACAAAACAACTGCCTCTACAATTTTGGTTTGATTTAGCCAAGGCTGGTAGGTCTGAATTGAATATGCTTTCTAACTGCACAAATACATGCACAACAAAGGTAAATCTTTCCAAAGGGGTTAACAATCCTTTGGAGAAAAATAAACCTAATGTTCTAATTGTCAGATAGCTTGAAATCTAAACTAAGGCTTGAAAGTAATGTTAAACCTAATCGAATGCTTTGTAAATACGATAACAGATAAGATATGTAAATCACAGAAAAAATAAAATGACAAATTCAAATGAACGAATAGACCAGTGCCTGATACCGAAATGAGAATAGAGTCAGATACATTCAATGCTACATATAATCGGAGACAGTTTTAAGATAACTCGCTTCTGTAAAACGAGACCATCACCCTACAAGCTTCTACTGAAACAAAATTTAAAACAACTTATACAATAGGTCCTATGGTTTTTAACCCAACTTAAGGGCCCGGAAGGAAATAGTAATAGGTTCTCAGACCATGCTACCATTATTCAAATTGTACAAATTAATCATAAATGAATGCATCAAATAGAAAAACACAGTAGGATACCCTGGTTTACAGAATAATCCGAGAAACTGATTGAACATAAAAAACTATATTAACATTAAGGTACAAACACTTATATGATATCCGTACATGAGATTTTGAACATTAAATTCAAATCCGTGAGTTTGGGAGGCTTTTCAATTTTTGTCGTGATTGATTGTGTTTTTTTTTTGCTTACAATTGAGTGATTATAAATATGAATCCCAATGGTTCCCTGTGAAAGGACAGGCCCTTTCACATGACCTAATTATACAACTAACCCTAAAATACATAATAAACCATAATAATGGTTGTTCGGGAAAATATTTCCCGTATAATTACATTGATTTATTATTTTTTGGTGTTCCATTTAATTTCCTAGACAAAAACACCTAACATTAGCTTATCTTAAAACTTAAAAAATTATTATATATGTAATATATTAATCTTACATGAAAACTATATTTCATTTATTAATTAATAATTAATTGAAAAATAGGTCTCATACTTCAAATATGTACTTGGATAATAAAGTGGAAAATTTGAATTTTATTATATGTCATTTTCATAAAAAAATTCATATTAATTATTAACTCATAAAAGATTTCAATAATGAGATAAATAAAATGACATCATGCTTTAGCATCCTATTTTTTATTTTTCTAAAATGAAACATAATGCATTTATTCACAAACATAATGTAATGATACCATATAAAAATATTTTTAAAAAACATTAAGATAAAAGGAAACTCCAAAATATATACATTAATAAATTAACCAATTCATAAATGAAAAGTCAAATTAAAGTAGGGTTAAACTATTAATGCTCATTGTACCCTAAAATTAAAATAAAAGAAATAGGTAAAAAGTTACTTTTAGGGATTTGCAACTAAACATTAAAAATCAATAAATTATTATTCAAACCCTAAATATATATGAAATAATAACACTAAAGCCCTTTTACCTTATTACGCTGAGAGGCGTAACCTACGGTGGCAGAATAGGGGGAAATGAAGTGTTGTGACCGTGTTAATGTTAAGTTTTTAAAATTTAAAGCCGACTAATATTGTATGAAATGATTCAATTTTTAAAAAATTAAAGTTGACTAATATTGTAATGAATCGTTGCATCCCGTAGATATAATATTTAAGAAGTGAAAATAAGCCATTTCGGCAGCCTCGCCTGCAATTTAATATTTTCAGAAACATTGTTAATTCAAAAAGTACAGAGCTTTTGAAATTTCAGCATCTGCCGTCATCTTCATTGGATCCAATATTACCAGGTATTTTTATATACATTTGCCTAATCAATAGCTGTGAAAGAAATCTCCTCGAACTTTAGCAAAATCCTTTTTCTTTGATATAATAATATTTTTTTGAAATATGAATATGAATTTGATTTTATTTTCAATCTTGCTTCCTCGCTCACTCTCTGATAAATTGATCAGTCCCTCAGTGAATCTCTCTTCGTACTCTGTGGTTTTAAATAATGTTTTGAAGCCTGATTCTGAAGACTCCTTACGTCATAAAGATTGATATGTTTTTCCACGCAATCCGCTAAAACTACATCCCTTTCACTTTCCATTGATCTGGAAGAATTTTTTATTTTTATTTATTTTTATTTCCAATCATTTCTCATCTCTATACTTTGTTTTCTTTACAAATGGGAGAATAAAGAGAAATTTCTCTGTTTTCATTTTCCAAAGCTATTAACCCTAGCCATTGGTTGAGCATTTTTTTAATTCATATATTTAAGCGACTGTCCACAAAGTCAATGGAAATTTTTTTTATTTTTATTTCCAATCATTTCTCATCTCTGTACTTTGTTTTCTTTACAAATGGGAGAATAAAGATAAATTTCTCTGTTTTCATTTTCCAAAGCTATTAACCCTAGCCATTGGTTGAGCATTTTTTTAATTCATATATTTAAGCGACTGTCCACAAAGCTATATCCTCTCACTTTGTTCATTTTTCTCGTCTATGAATTTTTCATTTTTCATTTCCCATTGTGAAGAATTTTCTTTTTCTTTTCTATCATTTTCTGTCCCTGTACTCTATTTTCTTTACCAGTTTCCTCTACTACATTTTCTATCAGATAGTTTGTATGTTATTTAAAGATTTGATTCTGTAAGTATTTTTACATCAATGTTTAAGATCATACTTAATAGTATTTTGTACTATTACTTGCTAAGGATGCAAGGGTCATGTTAACATCTAATTTATGGATTGAAGCAGGACTTGTCAATGGAGCTCTAGGATACATTCGAGATATCATATACAAACCTGGAAATGCCCCACCAGATCCACCAACATATGTTATGGTTGAATTTGACAATTACTCTGGAATGCCATTTGAAGACAAAGCTCCAAAATTAATTCCCATTTCTCCAATACAAAGAGGTCGCACACGTCAATTGCCCTTATGTTTGGCTTGGGCATTAACTATCCATAAATCACAGGGATTAACACTTTCCAAGGCAACAATTGACATTGGACCAAGAGAAAGGACAAGACTAACATTTGTTGCTATATCACGAGTTAAGTCTTTGGATGGACTTCGAATTTCACCACCATTTTCTTATGATCGTTATGAAAAGATGAAGACAGGGAAGCAAGTTTTGAAAAGGAAAGCAGAGGAGGAATGACTCAAATCTCTAGAAAGAGATTAATTCTATTCATTGTATATACTATATTTCAATATCTATAAAACATAATGAATATTATAAGTGTCATGCTTTAAAAAGAATATTTCAGATTAAAAATTTAATAGATTTCAGTTTTACATGTTGCGCTGTGGATGCTACTAGCTTAGATATCTTTATACATCTATCTAAAACACGCCGAGAGATATCAATCTCAAGGCACCTATTTCAAAAATAGTCATTGAGAATAGATAGGCACCTCGAGATTGATATCTCTCGGCGTGTTTTAGATAGATGTATAAAGATATCTAAGCTAGTTAGATAAATACATTAATGTTAAAAATATAATAAGGTAAAAATACTAGATTAAATGTAGGGATATGAAAAATAGAAATTAATATCAACATCTAACAAAACCCTAAATAAGTTAACATTCACCAAATTATACCTTTACCTTATCATATATTTTTATCTTTTAGGGTTATAGGAGTAAAATTTAAAACAATCATTAACGATCATAAATTTCTATTCTTATAAACAATATTTATTTTAATAATTTATATCAAAGGAGATAAGATTATCTTTAATTTATACATTTATTTACACAAATGTTTTCAAGGAAAAATATAGAGTAATTGGTAAGGGGGGTAGAGTCGGGTAGTTAGGGAAAAGGAATGGGTCGAGAGGTCGAGTGTTCAACTCCCTCTCCCCATTCTTTTTCCTAAAATCAGAAAATAGATAAATACATAGACAAAAATGTTCATTATTAAATTTGAAGAGTAATTAAAGGAAAGATTACTCCCTGTGTAAAAGGTTGTCTTAATTTCACACATGCACATGAAAATGAAAATAAATAAATATCTTCTCCTAATCCTCTTGAAGAAAACAAATAGACTAACTGGTTAGGGGATAGGAGGGTAGATAGGTAGGAAAAAGGTCAGCTTGAGAGGTCGAGTGTTCAACTCCCTCTAGAACTTGAAAATTTTGGTGTCAACACATACCACCCTGGCCCCCCATTGTTGAAACATCTCAGATGTACAAAACAAGTCATGGCATGAAATTAGGGTGCAACGGGGAAAATATTTGAGTGGAATTCTCTTTAAGAGATATTACAATTATTTCTCTTCTGCTACTTATAATTTTCTCTAATAAATGGGCAATCACAATTTACTTCAAATTTTTCAAATGTGTCTGAATGTTAATCTAGTCCTATTTATAGGCAAGTTTCAGAGATAAATTACATGACATTGTTCATCATTTAATCTCCTTTTAATAATCAATAACATTTGGGCATTGATGCTTGTTCCAGATAATTAAGGAAATTAAAATTTCATTTAGTCTATGATAAATTTATTAGCCGATAGGCTTTCTCCGAGGGAGATGCCCGTCGGATTATTCAGACTTTACGACAGTCTTACGCCACGAAACAAACGATGCCAAGAAAGTTAAATTTGATGCAGCTTCCACTAACCAGCAAAAATTTGAGATACCTCTCACAATGCAAAACTCTGTGCCTTATCTTAGCTGAGAATAGCTAAGTAGGAGATAAACTTGTAAACTTTTATTTTGATAAATAATAAAATGCGAGAGAAACTTGTAAACTTTTATTTTGATAAATAATAAAATGTAGAGTGACAGGACATTGATAGGCCAATAGATGTAAATGGTGTGTTTACAGATTTATTTGGAATTAATATCGTGTTTCTTGTTACAATCGTGTCTATCTTGTTTTGTGTTTTGAATTAAGTGTTACAGCTGGAGATATTGTGTTTCTTCCTTGTATCACTAAAACTATAATCTATGCAACTATAAAATGACATATATTTAGAGCATTACAAAAAATGGGAAACTTGAATTACAGTTATGTTTGGAGCGTGTGATAATGGTCACTACTACACAATAACATGTTTTAAGACATATGTTTGAGACAAAATTCTTCTTTTGTCTTTAACTTTTCTACTTTTTCCATTTTTTATTTTTAATTAATACTTTTGTCTCAACAACGACAAAATAGAAAACTTGTGAAAAAATGAGCGGGAAATCCATTAGGTCATTTGTTGTGTTATCATTTTTTTAAGGTAATCAGAAGCATTGGTAGTTTTGAGGGATCTCTGAATACTACGAACCCTGATATTTTTAGATTTACTTTTGGTTCTCCGTCCTTCATTGAAGTAGCAATTCCATGGAGATTGGTTTTCGTAGATCTTGCTATGCTTCCATTGAAGAGATTGGTTTTGGTAGATCTTAGTATGCTTCCATCGAAGGGAAACTTTACAGAAATTGGGTTTTACTCATCACCATCGTTGATATGAGGGAACAATTTGAGCATAATCTTGAGGTAAGTCACCTGCCGTAGACTTTGTAAGGTTTACTTTCTGAAAATTTTTAGGCGGCCGAATATTTTTAAGTTGGTTTTATTTCATTCTAAATCAATTTTGTTGTTATTTGGGCGGATGCACCAGAAGACCCTTTTTCATTGCTTCATAAACTTATAGTTATTCTCGATTATTTGATGGAGCAATAGTGGATGAAACAATTCAAAGCAAAACCATGAGATGGGTTCCCACCTAACCGCCCTTCCAAGATCCACTAGCGATAGGCATTCGATCAAGCCATCGATGGTAAGGCAATGACATATCCAACTCCCCGCTAGCCCATAGCCAGAGCTAGCTAGCTACTTCGTCCATAGGAGCAGTAGACTAAGTAGTTCTTCTCATCACAGATCTAGTTTAAACACCTGTAGAAGAAGAAGGGATGTATGGAGCAGAACCAGACCAAGCCACAGCAAAGGTAGTAGCCCACGGGAGGGATTATAGAAGCCGGGAGGGTATTATAGGGAGGGCGACGATTAATCGGTAAGAGAATAATGTTGGTGGGTGCATAAAGGACACGAAAAGAGAATCTCCTCCCCCTAGGAAAACCTACAGACATTAGCCCTACTATTCTATGGGCAACAATGTTTACATTCGGACAAAAATAAGGTAGCTCTCTGTGGGTAAATGTAGGCACTGTGCTAAGAACTGTTGTTTCAGTCTAGATTAAACAACTATAAGTTCCCTTTCGCCCATTTTCATTTCCTTTCCCTATTTTCATTACCTAATTTTAAGGTTTTCTTTATTTTTTTCTCTTTCTCTACAAATAAAATCTCAGGGTACTGTATTCTTTTGCATCCCCTGCAGCACATACGATGTCAAATTCTAGAACAGGGTAAATAGATTTCTAAGGAAGTTGAGGAATCTTTTCCCTAGTGAATGTCAGTGGTGGATTGGTGGCTCTTGAAAGTGTTTTTCTAGTGAATGTGACTATGGCACAAGATGACACTGGGCATTACAAGACTGTTACAGAGGTTCTCAATAATGTATCATCCTATAACATGGAGTGACATATTATAATTGTCAAGAAGGGGGCTTATAAAAATGTGGTGATTTCCAAGAAAGAGATTAATGTGATGTTTGTTGTTGAGGGAAGGAGCAACAACGTTGTTGCTTCCAGCAGAAACATCAAGATGGCTCAACTACTTCCTGGTCTGCAACTTTTGGAATGCTGGTCTTTTGTTCAACTGAATTATGCGGATTAGGAAAAAGATGTGGTTGAAATTATATGTTAGTATTAGCTTAAGACTACAAGGAGGAAATTTATCATCTCTGTCGGTTGGAGCTCCCAACTTTTCCATGCACATAATTTAATTTTTGTGGCGACATTTTCTGCCTCTGCATTTACGGTGCCAAGGAAACATCACAGTCCACTTGTTTCTTCTGGAAGGTTCAGTTGAGAAATTAGAGGTATCTAGTAGGATCTAGAAGCCTACCAAATATTTGGTGTTCTAAGGAAGATTGATAGTTCAACTAGAACATCCTATGATTTTTTATGTTATTTTCCTAAATAAAAAGTCATCTCATCTTTTACCTGGAAGATTTAGGGCCCCATTCAAGTCTAAGGAAACCAGAACTTTTTAGACGCTATATACTATATAATTGGAAGATTGTTATAAGTTATTAAGAAGATTAGTAGTTAATTCAAATTAGTGGAAGGTCTCTAGTTCAACTCCTGACTAATCTACAAAAGATTTGATATAGTATCAAAGTTTAGGACAACAGAATCAGATGAAATTATGATCTCTGAGTATATGCATGTGACTTAAAAAATGTGCTGGAAAAATGAATCAGCTAAACCACAGACAAATGGATCAACTAAAAAAATTGATTGTTTAATACTGAAACCGCTAATTGCAAATGAAGGATCCTAAATAATAGCAGTCCGTGAAAAATATTAACATAAACTTATAAATAAGAAACAAGATCCTTGAGATTTCTTTCCTGTATCTACACCATCAAACTGTTAATTTCTTTAAAAAGTTATGTGCTCTGCACTTGTTCCACACAGATCAATTTTTTTATCTAATCTTATATCTACACTATTGAATAAACTTTATGTTTCCTATTCTTCATATGTACTATTTAATGTTTATTCAAATTTGACAGTGTAGATAGAAAGTTTATTTTCTGCACTTGTTTCAGACGGATTAGAAAATTGTCTGAATCTTACATCGAAACCTTGTATAAACTTTCTTTTTCTTTTTCTCTTTAAGCTTAATTCAGATTTGAGTGTGTGGATGAAACTTAAAAGTCAATTCATTCTCTTCAACTGGAATCATTCTCTCCTCTTTATTATTTCCAATGCAGATATCTAGTTAAAAAATTAGATCTAATCTTGACATATTCTGCTGTCTCCAAAACATGTTTTAATTGAGAAAGATTTCAAATCTGATTTTTAAAAAAAATTCTTTTCCTGTGCATTTTGTGTTATTTAAAATTCAAATTATTTCTTGCAAAAATAAATGATAACTAGTAATCCCTTAATGACTGCAGTTGTGTCTCTTATTATTGATAGATAGTCTTTGAGGTTAATTCAAATTTGACAGTATTGATTTTAATTTGAAATAGAAGCTCATTATCTTAAACAAGATTTATTCTCTCCTCTTTCTTATTTCCAATGAAGATATCTGGTTACAGACAGAAATCTAATCTCACATATTTTGTTGATTAAAAAACTTGTTTTAAATGAGAAAGAAGATCAAACCTGTAAATATTTCAAAAATTCTTTTTTTTTTGCATTTTGTGTTGCCAAGTTCAAATTATTTCTTGCGAAAATGAACAAAAATAATTGTTAATCCATTGATGAACATAGCCACAACCGGACAAACATTTATTGCATGAGACATGACCTTCATGATCAGTGCATAACCGAACAAGTATCAAGCCTTTGCTCTATGTGTGGGGGCCTATTAGTCTGCCATTTACTGCTGCAACATTCTCTGTCACCATGACGCATTCTATGTCCATTGCCTTTGCCAGTTTTATAGAGAATGTAATATCTATAGAACTGTGGACTTCATTTTCGGCAATACACCATGGCTTTATTGAGCTGCAATATCATTATGAGAAGGTCAATGCACAATCAGTTGGAAAGGACAAGAATTTGGCAGGTGTGCACATGCATCTGAAGGAGTACATTTCAGGGGAAATGAAGAAAACACTACTGATTCTGGAATCTGGATGATGTTTGGTCTAGGATAGATTTGGAATATTTACTATTTGAAAGATCCGTATTCAAAACTCTTATAAAAACTAAAGATAAATCTATTATTCCTTCAACTCTGTCTACTCAAGTGTATCAATTGACATTGTTATGCCAAGAGGATGCATTGCCATTGTTTTGCCTCTAGGCTGTTGAGAAGACATCAATCCAAAGCACTACAAATGCAAATATGGTAAATGAGGTATATATTTTCTTTTCAGCTAATCAATTTCTTTTTCATTATTATTTTTATTATCTCATACATTTTAATTTTCTTTTCAATAATGCACAATGAATAAATGATTTCATATAAATTTCTCCCAGGCAACTAAATGGTTACTGAGCCAAGAATAGGAAATTAGATAATTATGATGTTGAAAATAGGTTTTGTTGAATATTATGGCTTAAATTAAATATAAAAAATTGTCTTACCCTCTAACTGCTCTAATTGGTATTCTAACAATGTTCTTTACATTTTTGGGATTGCATCTTCTGACAGAATGTTGTGGCCTGCCACTTGCCTTAAAAAGTTAAAGGTGATCAGATTCTGTTTGCATGGAAAACCCCATGAGGCTTGGGAGAGGGTGAGGGGAGATTTTTCTATAGAAGAATGCATATCAGATCATCACTAAAAAGTACTAATTAGACTATTGTAGATTACTATTGATTCCTTAGCTGGTATTGCCATAGAATGCTTCCAAGACTTATTTTTATTTCTTTTTTTATTTCTAAAGGACAGGAAAATATGTGCTAATGAACTGCTGAACATTTGAGTTTATGTTCAAAATCTCCAGTGGCATACTGCATTTTCTATTTTGTCAGAACTTGCAAGCAAGAATCTTCTGATTTTAACTAGCATTTAAGGGTAATTTTCTTTTTTTTAATATACTCTAGTTGCTACTGTCATTTTTAAACATTAATTTGACATAATAGAACTTATCGGGAGCAGAGAAAAAATCTGAAATAGAAATACCTTGGAGCTGTATTTTTCTCAGAATAATGTAATACAATAATTGGCCTTGCATTTGGGGTGCCAAGACAGTGTAGTCTATAACAAGAGGTTGGGGATGTCCAGGAAGGAGCAGAATTTGCCACAGAAAACTGAGTTTTCTAATGGGACAATATCTGATGCTCAGCTTCTCTGTATTCACACAGGTCGGTTATCACAAAAGTATTTTACATTTTCATTAGATTTCCATAAAAAGGATCTTGAAATGGTAGTCATAACTTCTAATGTTGACATTATTTATTTTAGCAACTTTGTTTTTTATTATGATAAATGTTTCTAAGTTGAGATATGAATCTGAAGGGGTAAGCCCATACAAAGAAGCTTGGAGATCATCCCACAACAACTTAGAATAATAGAAAACATGGATCATTTTTGTGAGAAATTTTGTTACAATGTGTATCAAAATGTTTCTAACTCACATGAAAAATTAGCAGAACAAATTTGATATGTTAAAATGTTATCTTAAGAGGTAGACTAAATATCCTAGATTCTTGTCCTACTTTAACATAAGTAGGACAATGAAACATTGGCATTCTCCATTCTTGATTGTTTATTCTTATATTGTAACCTTAGGCACTCTTTTCTGCTTGTATTTTTCCATCTTCTGCAATCAAGTTCAAGATGATCAGAGTTTAAACCAAATAAATAGCAACCATAACTAACATGTAAAATGATCTGATTAGACTTTTTTTCTGACTTAAGCAAAAGCCCTATGGAGGAGAAATATTAGAAAGAGATTAATTTACCTAAGGCAGAGGCTCTCTTGTTATAGTTCATTTCAACTGAATGCTTGCTTTGTCCATTTCTGAAAAATGTTAAAGAATCTAAAATGTCTTATGATATTCAATTATAGTATAAAGAGGGGAGCAATAAAAGGTATAGATGTTTTATTCTCCCTCCCTTAAAACTCAAAACTGTCCAATTGGAGAGGTTGATTTCACTCCCTACTTTGAAAGAAATCAAAACAATGTCAAACATAGAGAAACTATCTTTATGCTTATGCAAAGGGTTTGAATGTACATCCACATTCAACAATGTAAGCTTGAGAAATTTTAACCTGGATTACTCCAGCAATTTGGAGGAGGTGCTCATGAGTTTCTTTTCTATGCCCTCTTCTCGATGTGTTATATTTCCAATGACCTGATTCAGAAGTGAAGTTACGAATCCTTTTGGTGTTTCTTAGGTCATTCATTTGAATACCTGACTGTCATATTTTGATGATTATAGGGACTCTCAAGAGTGTGGTTAAAAATACGTAAATTCTCAAAGCATTTATTAGTAGATCATACCTGACGTATAGTGCCTTGTTGAATTTATTCAGTTTTTTGAAGCATATAGTCCTCTTATGTTTTATAGCTCACTAAAATAGCTTGTAGATAAATGTATATAACCAAGCATTGAAAAACATCACAATCTTTAGCAAGAGCTATGTTTTATGCTCTGAAGTAGAACATTGGTTCTGTCATAACTCTTAGAATTTGGCATTAGTAATACATTATTATCAGTTTTCATAAACTCCATTTTTTAAGATATATGACAGAGCTCTAAATCTGCAGGCTTGGAACAATGTGAATTCATGAGGATAAAGAGAAAATTATATCCGTAATTTTATATTTTTTCTATAATTTATGGTTATCAAATCTTCAACTGGGTTTGATTTTTTTTAGATGATCCCCAGCTTAGAAACCCCTTCTATTATGCCAGATTGCCATCTTCCAAAAGGAATTGAAATCTCGACTAGATGAAGAAATTCCCATTTTTGTAGGAAGGGTTTGGGAGCTCATCAATGTAGGAGAAACCAGGGTGATCATCCACAACTTGGAGGAGCTCCTTCTCGTAAACGTGTGTGGGGAGAAGGGATTCATCTTCGACACTGGTAAGGGTCTTTCTATCTGTCTCTAGAACCACTTGTTAATAAACTAAAATGTTGATAGAATTACTTTTCATTTGAGCCCTAGATTTAGGTCTGCTGGAACTAGAGAAAATTGTGATATGATTCTTTTTATTCTTTACTACTTAGCTTCTTTATTAGCTGTAACTTTTCTACTTTAATCCCGTCAATGCAATGAATCTTTAATGATTTATTGTACAAAATAAAAAACTACCCATATGCCTTTCACAACATGAATTTTCTTTTAACAATGAAGGTGGCATTGAGTGTGATCCACCAACGAAGGAAGATTTTGTGGGGAAGGAGGTCTAAATATTTAAAAAAAATATTATGCAAGAGAAAGACACCCATATTTTTCAACTAGTCCAAAGAAAATTCCAACATAAAGTTAAGCATAGTATGGAAAAAATACGAACCACATCATTACAATTAAAGAGAATTTTCTGCAGAGTACAACTCAAGACTATATAATTAAATCTCATGAAAAAGATTTTAGTTGTAGGTATGGGGAAAGCCCTCTATTCAAAATAAATTGTATTTTTTACTTATTTTTGTACAAATCCAACTAGGATACTTCTGCATACTTTTATTTTAGTTTTAAGTTTTAACCCTTGTTAATTTCTGCTATACTCAAGGTGCAAGGTTTTGTTTATTTCTGTAACTTCTACATAGAAAATCCACTACATGAAACTTTCTCTGGAGTAAAAGATCTTAGAAGGGCGCACAACTACGAGTTGTAATTGTTCAGGTAATTATTATTCACATGAAACTTTCTCCAATTTAATTTAACTTTTAGGATCTTTGTTCTTTCAGCTCCCACTCTCTCTTGTTATAATTTTTATCCACACTTCATGATCTTTCATATGTAATAGTTAGTCATATTAATGTGAAAACTAAGCATAAATTATTATGTTAGTAAACTAAATTTACTCATGATGATTGTAGACATGATTTTTGTAAGAGTGTGGAACATCGAATATTAATGAACTGTAATGAAGACAGGGTATTACTGGCGTATTTTCTTAAACTAGTTTTATGATACTTACATACTCATCCCAAACTAGAGTGGCTGCCATTATAGAGGCTTTGTTGCCAAAAAAATTTGGGCACAATTTAAAGAAGACTTCAAACTCACAAGATCTCAGATTAGTCTTCCTAACTTCAAGCTAGATACTAGTTTAAATTAAAAACTATCACAGTAAAATAGGGATTAAACACAATCGTTTGTACTTTCTCCTTAATATTTGTTGCCTTAATGTAGGAGTTTCAAGTACCCAATGCAACAACTTTGTTAAGTCTATCATGTCTGTTGGTGTTTGTCCTTTTATATTCAAACCATTTTGACATTTCAGGTCAGTTATGCTTGATCTGAACTGATCAATTTCTGGGATTTTGGTATTTTCATGGTCAAGGCATCATTAATAAGTAAAAAGAGAAAAAATTAATTTGATCTCCTAAATTGTGTGATACAATAGGTCACTTTTTTTGTAACAATCATCCTCACTATTTTTTAAATCCGTTGGCAATGTTCTTATTGATGCTTCTCATGAGATTGCATTTCATCCTCTTTACCATATTTAATGTGACATCATTTTTTTCTTGCAACTATTGACTAGCGATCACTGTGATTGTATTGTTAATCATTGTAACCTAATAAGCCATTTCCCCTTGTAATGATAATCATGCTTTTGACTTCCTTTAGTGTGCTTCTTTGCATTTTGCAAATAATGAATACTATCTATTCCATGAAACACGACATGAATTCCTCATTTAAGTTCTCATTAATGCATTAAACTTCTTTCTTGTTGCTCTTTAATCACCATTTTGTAGCAGTGTTCTTCATTGTCATGCTTATAATCTTCATTGTTTCATACTCTATACATGCTACAGTAGCATGTCCCGACCCTCTACTTTTCCATTGTAGTTAATCTCATTGAAATATCAGAGAGCCCTTTACAGGATCAGTGGTTTAGATCTCGCATTCGCCATTGTTTATTTGAATCCATTGTTCTAATTAGGATCTAGTCCTATTTAAAGAAATTATGACTACACACTTGGCTGCTCTTGTTATATCAATGATCACTACCTTTGATGATAGTCAACTTTTCATACTCTAGGAGAGAAATCATAATGATTACATTATATTTTTGCTATCTCACTCTTCATGACAACCACTGTGTTCTATGGAATGCGACTCTCCATTTTTGTGACCTCCATGAACAATCCACAGACCTTTGTTTTTCAACAATGGTAATGTTTTTGACAAATGAATTTTTGTCTTTCTCTTCTTCATGGAAGTCATATCTTTCTTCTCTTTTTTTATAAACAGTTCTTTCTATCACAACATGACCTGTACGACACCCATGTTGTGTTCCATCATTTTGTATACCCAATGACCACTACATTCCAACATGCATCATTATTTCACAAACTTGAGAGATGCACAATAAAATCCATTCTATGTTTATCCTAAAATCATGGAATTCCCTGAGATCGCTTTTCTTTGAGCATTTTTCCGAACATGACTCTACCTTGTCAATGCTTTCACATTTTTCACAGGTTGAGATGTTATCGCCAAAGGTTGTTGACCTTAGAAATACTCCTAACAATTGGATTTTGCTTCAATTTTTTTTTCAACAGGTTCTCTTTGAGTGCCTAGACAGACGTATAATACGTTGGAAAAGGTTGAGGTGATCTGGCTTTACCTCTTCCAATTGCATTTTCTATAAAGTTTCTAAAACTTGCTTGCACATTGATTTTGTGCATACCCTGTGTCTCATTCCATGAGACACATTACCTTTGGAGTTCTTAATAAAACAGTTCAGCGTGCCTAGTCTATACTGCCCATACTCTTCTTTGGCATTGAAAACGCTAGAAAAATGTGATAAAATCTGTCCTTACACCCACCAATGTGTTTGCAAGAAGGTTTGTAAATAATTTTCAACAAATCAGTTTTGTGCCTCTCCTACAAATTCTACAATCATGGCAGTTTCATGATACCACAGGCTCTCCCACCAGTATATTTCCCAGGATGTCCTTTCCTTTTTCATTACATTTTATATTTTATGAGCAGATGTGTGGTGTGTGTTGCACATTACTAGTTCACACTTTCGCTAGACACTTCTTACTTCATCCCCTTTCCTTGCAGATCAGTAGGGTTCTCATCACATTAGTGTGCAGATTTAATTTATTTCACCCCGTTGTTCTGCCAAAAGCCTTCCCCTTGAGCCTTGTCTTGTGCGGGAAGGTGGGGCATATATTTTTTTAAATAAACCTTAGGCTTGTCAATTGCATCGTGCTTCCACTTCAAATTGATACTTTTTTTCTATCTTATGCATAGACAAGTGGGGTCTATTGATTTCTTTGCATTTTTATCCCGGGAACATGATCTTAGATTTCCATTCCTGCTTAAATCTCAAGGGCCCAAATACTTGCATGTGCATTTCATGGGGAATCAAAAGTATTAAATAAACATGTGTTTATTTTTCATTGTATTACCTTGTGTATTTTCACTGTGTTAAACATATTACAATATTATTTAAATCATAAATAATGATTTAAATAATAAAATATAATTATCATTTTAAAAATAATACATGGGTCCTTGTTATTATTTATATCATAAAAATGATTTAAATGATAATACACTATCACCAATCTTGAAATTGCACTTGAGCTTGATGAGGCAAGATGGGTTCCAATGTGGGCCTGGCCTAAATTATTGTTTGAATTAGAACAACTTTTCAAACCAATGATCCCTCAAACCAATTTGAACCAGTTCATTACATACCTAGATCAAAATTATGGAGCCAGAGTTTAATGAAATTCAATACCTTATATCTCTTATCTAAGTGCCTAAACTAAATAATCTGAAAATTGATTTGAAACATGCCACTGGGTCTTGGAAGTGGTGCACATACAAATTCATATACCTACAATCACCCTGTAAGACAACTTTGCATGATGGTGCCTGAGGTGAGAAACTTTAATTGTTAAAGTTAGCCTTTTCATTCTTCTGCAATTGAATATGCCAGAACTAATTTTGGAACCCTTTCAACATCCCCTTTGGAAAAACACCAAATGATACTTTGAGAACCAAACACTGAGAAGATTTTTTCATTGTGAGACAAGGAACACTCTTGTCAAACAGATTTTTCAGACTCTTTCAAGTTGTGAGATACTGAAATTGTCCCTAATCATGCAAAATGAAAATTAAATAAAAAGCATATAAAATGGCCTTAGTATAAATATTAGACGGCTTTATAGAACCCCAAAAATTGGCATATAAGTTCATTCACATATTAGGATTACAGATCCACAACCAGAATCTCATGAATATCAATTGGTGAAAAGTGATAACCCTCTGAAAATGGCCATTCTTAATACGCAATTATGTTCACACAGAAAATCTGAATAAATCATCTCAAATGGATTGACAGGGTCTGAAAATGGATATGGGGATTATCTCTTTAAAAGTTATAACTCTTCCATCAATGAAGAGTTGTCTTCATTAAGATCGTACCATTTCTAACTAGGCAATGTTAATTGTTGTCTCTTCATAATTTATTAATTTTTTATTAATGTTTTGCTGACAGTGACGGATATTGAATTTTCTTTGTATTGCTTTGAATACTTATGTTGGTCATTTGATTTCCTCTTATTTCTTATTGATACATACTTTGTCTTAGCCATTGAGATGCTCCAATCTCTATTCTAGTTTAACTGCATCCTCCTCTATGGTGAACTGACATTGAACTCCATGTTTAACTAGTATTTGCTTCTATTGCAAGGTCGTGACAGATGCAATAAGAAGGTTGTTAGTGTAAAGAAAATGTTGAATTAACTTTTGATCCCAATTCACTTATCATGTAGTTTCGTAGGGGTACTTCTTAAATTATCTATGCCTTGACTGATTAGAAAATTTAGTAGCAAATTTTTTGTAGGTGGTTTCATTAATATCTGTTTTTAAAGTTTTTTCTTCATCTAGTATACAAAGTAGGGACCAAAATGTAGAGACGAATCTAGATAGAATTTTAGAGATAGATATGGAGGGAGGTTTATTCTTCAGCCATTTGAAAAAAAAAAGGTAATGGCTGCATAATTTCATGCTCTGTTTTCCATCTTGTTATTTTTGTCAAATTTTAGTTTCTGCTCTAATGTATGATAGTTGCTATCTTCAATAAGTTTTCTGATTCTAGAAGACTAGTTCTTTTGTAATCTTTCTAACTCTTTTTTTTAATTTTTGTGATTGTAGTATGGTAGCAAATATGTTTACAAGATTGAATTGGGAAACACAACATCAAGTTTTCATTCTTAATGCCCTCAAGAATTGCTCTAGACACATCAAT
Organism: Chamaecyparis obtusa; assembly: GCA_027943335.1. Classification (NCBI taxonomy): domain Eukaryota; kingdom Viridiplantae; phylum Streptophyta; class Pinopsida; order Cupressales; family Cupressaceae; genus Chamaecyparis; species Chamaecyparis obtusa. The sequence continues at coordinate 350,206 of BSBK01006422.1, forward strand.
ATGCATTTGGCATCATCGGTATGTCTATTGAATATCTTTTATCATATTCTGTCATGAGAATTATTTATAAATTTGTTCATTTATTCCATTTTATTTTAGCTCTTTTAGTACCATGACAGTTTTACAACTGAAAGAGCATTCCAGGTTGTTAAACAAAAGCCTTAGGTTTTAAGTATACAAGGGCTTACTGCATAATGTCAAAGAGACCATGATAATAAACATGGGCATCAAAGCTTAAAAAAACTTAGAATGATCTAGCAGATTGTAGTAAAAGAATCAAATTGTTACATAGCGAAAGAATCAAATTGTAAGATAAATTTAGATCTAAATTTACTTATGTTACTATGGAGGAAATTGCTAGTTTTGCTACTATTTACATTTTTACAAGATCTTAATTGATGATTTTAGTTTGAATGTATGTTTTGATAGAGTGAATTGTTTCTTTACCTTTCAAGATCTATTTGTTTCTCTTGTGAAAATAATTAAGTTGTATTTACCATTTATTGTTATACGATATCTTAATTTATGATTCTATTTTGATGAATTCATACTGAACTTTAAGATTTTGAAGGGTACAATTAATTTTTAAAGGGTGCTAGCTCAATGGAAGAGCACCTGCTTTACAAGCAGGGGGTTGGTGGTTCGATTCCATCACGTCTTAATATGAACTAATCAATGATATTGTAGTTTATATTTAAGAATATTAATTTATCAGAATAGTGAGTTATTTTTAAAAAATTGTTGTTGTTTTAATAAAGATAATAAATGATATTAAAGACATATATGTCTCTATAGAGACAATATGTTCCTTCTTATAGCTATTGTCTTTGCTGAGACAAAAAAATATAATTCTCTTAAGAGACAATAGTATTGATGTTTTCTATTGTCTTAGAAAGACATTTCTTTAAGACAATAATTTAAGACACTCACTTAAAGACAATATTTAAGACAATACACAAGTTTTATTTTGTCTCAAGTTAAGACAATTTATTAAAAAATTGTCTCAAGTATTGTCTTAAAACCCCCTTCTATGTAGTTGTGGGTTTTGTCTTCAAACCAGAATGCTCAACTTTGTTTTATCTTCAAATTTATGGTCACAATGCTCTGTATTCCATAAAATACTCGATTAATCTTGGATTTTTAGTATTTATATATCTACTTTTTAATTAGGGGCTTTAAGAAATGCAATGTGAGGAAGAAAAAAAAGTGTGTAAATGTAACTTTATAAACTGGGAAAGGATTTAAATAAAAATATATTTGAATTCCCCGTGTATTTATAAGTTCATTTTGTTCGCTGTTTATAGCTGATTATTCTTTTAAATTATATATTTTTTTATATTAAGAGTAATATATAGATTGCAAAATGGCTATTTTTTTAAGTTCATATTGATATTAAAAACAATAAAGAAATATTGTGGTAGTTAGTTATTTTTTAATTTAATATAAAGAAGAAATAAATAAGAAATTTGAAAAATTTATCATGACAACAAAGGTCAATCAAACAATTTTTGGTTTTCTATTATAGTTGAATGGGTCCCAATGCTTCTATCAAATACCAATTTGGTTGAGTACAAGACACTTGACACCACAAGATATGAAACCATGATAATATATTGAATGAAATTAATAAAAAATAAATGTTTGCAAACATACCAATTTACTTTCTTAAAAAAATAGGTTTCCATATTTCATGTCGATTGAATTTGATATAGTCTAGATTTGACTATGTGTATATTTTTTGTATCAGTGTTTTGAGTCATTTTTTTTCTTTAGCTCAGCATTTAAATATACAGAAAAAAAATACACGAAGCCAAATCAAGAAGCTCTCAAATTCAATTTACTTAAAGAGCTATCAAAGGAGTTTTATTTTTTATCAAATTGGAATGAGTCTAAGTGCATGAATAGCATATTAAATCGATTGAGTTAAACACCATGAAACCTAAAATCAAGATTATATCATAAATGACACTAATAAAATAGAAATATTTCAAAACTTAACATCTTAGTGATGGATCAAAGTATGACTCAACACATTGATGCAGAAAAAGAAAACATACATACAGTCATTCAATTTACTCTCTCTCACTTTCATATCTAATAATAAATAGATTAAAAGAAATCTCCAAAAAATTAATAATACAAAGGAAAAAAAACCTTGTAAAGGTTACAAGAGCATCGTTACCACACAAATGTTAAAATTAATTTTGAAATAATTAAATAATTTTTTTAAAACTAAAAACAAATTTTAATTGGTTGCCAATTAAGATTAGGGTTTTATGTAATTCGAGTAATGGTTAAAGTTAGGTTAGGGTTCAATCAGAGAAATTATAGTTAGAGTTAGGGTTCACTAAGAATTAGGCTTAAAATTAGAGTTAGATATAGGGTTAAGATTGTGTGCGTTGCCTAATATTTTTCATAAAAAGATTAGTAAGGGAAATTATTTCTTTGTGTTAGTTCTATTTCTTTCACATCACTTCCTTGATTTGAAAGTATAAACATGGAGCATGAATTGTGTGTGTGTGTGTGTGTGTGTGTGTGTGTGTGTGTGTGTGAGAGAGAGAGAGAGCATTTTTAATTGTTGCTTTCAAAAAACTAGGTTGTTCATTTCATATAGGAAATGATAGTTATAGGGATAAAGAGATATAGGGAGAGGTTAAGAGAGAGGGGAGAGAGAAAGTAAAATGAATTATAGAAATATAGAAGAGATATGGAGAGGTGAACTGCCTTGTTGGGGAGGGAGTTGCTTTATGAAAGACATAAAAATAAAATTTACCATTTTAGTAATATACTCACATAAATTAAGATAATATGAAGGATGCATATATCAATAAAAGTTTTTTAGAAAATTATACTAACATTTTTAAGTCATGTGTGTGTGTGTGTGTGTGTGTGTGTGTGTGTTTGTGTACACATACACATACATACAAAGATAGAGTTAAAGGGGTCTATTAGAAAATAGAGCGATACACATAGAAAGAAGTAGAGAAAAAAGTAGAGAGGGAGGGAGAAAGACAGAGGGATTGAGAAATATGTGAATAGAAAGAGAAATAGATAGGGTGGATAGGTATGGATAAATAGGGAGAGAGAGAAAGGAAGGAGAGATGGTGATTTTAATATTCAACCACTACAAACAAAAGCTATCAAAACTATTTTATATTATTATTTATGATTAAGAAAAAAAATTGTCAATAGCCACACAATATTCCAAATGAATATTTTGCACTCCATTCCTAAAGTATAATATAATGATAACTACAAAAAAATTTATATTTGAAATAAGCAACCCATGCATAATATTCATTATAAATCTATTTATGGACCTTCTCAAGATTAGTGGTTTTGGTAGTATTCAATAAAGTAGGGCCTCCAAGAGATATTGGTTATGTGACTCCTAGGTATTGAGTTCTACTATGTGATATGTAGATGGATGTAGAGAAGAATAAGACAAAAGAAAAAGTAGCTCAATATAGAGTGATATTGTGTACCTATGACCCAGTCAATACTTTGGATTCATAGTACGTGATAATTATTAGTATATTTTCAGGAAGGCAAAGGAGGAGGAGAGGATGGGGAAAGAGGAGGATAATGAGGAGGAGAAGAGGGAGAAGTTTGAGAAGAAGGATATAAGAGAGAAGGATGAGAGAAAGAAGAAGAAATAGAAGGAAAGAAAGAGAAGGAGAAATATGAGAATAAAAATATGAAGAAGAGGAAAATGAGGAGGAAGAGAAAAAGGACAAGAAGTAAAAAAGATAGAGAAGGAGAATACTAAGAAGAAAAGGTTGAGGAGGAGAAGGGGAAGGAGGAGGAGAAGGAGAAGGGGAAGAAGAAGGAGGAGGATGAGGAGAAGGAGAAGAAATTATAGTAGAACATAAAGAATAAGAAGGAATATGAAGGACAAGAAGGAGAAGGCGGGAATGTGCAAAAGAAGGAGGAGGAGGAGGATAAGAGGAAAAAGGGGAAGAAGGAGAAGAAGGAGAAGAACAAGAACAAGAAGAAAAATAATCCATATACAATTATATGGAAAACAAATGATTCTCTCTATAGAAACAATACTACATCATATAATTAAAATGGGTTTAGTATTAGCCAAAAAAAATTGGGAATATCATTTTCTAAATTTTTTATTCAAGTTATAATAGTCTTTAAGAGGAAAATGAGGTGGAATGGTGAAGGTGTTATTGCATTAAAAATGTTTTGTAATTAGTAACAAAGCTTTGTGGAGTTATAGTCTACCATTGTCATGTCAAATTATTAGGTATTTTCATCTAGATTAATGTAGTGTGACTTATAAGAATCACTTAAAGAAGATATAATTCTATTATGTGCTAGATATTGAATCTTGTGTGTGTGTGTGTGTGTGTGTGTGTGTGAGAGAGAGAGAGAGAGAGAGAGAGAGAGAGAGAGAGAGAGAGAGAGAGCCTGCAAGATAAAATTGTTGTCTATATATAGAATACATCTTATTACATTCTCCTTACAACATGCCAAAGATGTATAATTGGTTTCTATATATAGTAGACATATTGTTACTTGCTTCTCACAACTTACCAAAGATGTATTAGCTCTAGCTCTGGTTCTCCCATCACTTTTGGCTGCAACTATTTGTCTCCTACACCTCAAGTAGTAATTTTATTGTCTACCTATTCAGTAAATTCTATTTGTATTATTCATATTATGTAGGCAATTTGTGCTTCATTAATGAAAATGAAAATGATTTTGCTACACCCATACTTTTGGAGGAGGACAATAAAAGCACAATCCATTCTGACCAAGAGCTTGTGAAGTTCGATGTGGATAAAATAGGGTGTAGAAATAATGGTAAAACTTGCAGAGAAGACAACTTTTTGAAAAGAAAGGATGAACCTCTGCGAAGGAAAAGTCTAACATGGTGTATTCCATAAGTATGAAGGATGAAAAAATAATAAAGATGAAGTTAACTAAACTTTCTACATCAACAATACAATGACATCATTTAATATATATAATACTATCAGCGTAACCCTTGCACCCTTCAAAGGTGCAAGTGCTAGTAATAAGTTTTGTGGGAAATGAGAGCGTTGGGACATGCATTGCTTCAAATTATAATCTACAAATATATTCGAACATGACATTAAAATTTTTGTACTGTATTCCTTAGTGGAATAACCCACCAAACATTACGGTCCTTAACCATTTACAAAAGAACATTGAAATTGAGACAGATTATTACTTTCTTTTAATTTACAAGGTCTTACCTTACGCCTATAAATCTGAACGATGAAGAAGAAACTCCAAATTATGATGCGTAGACGTATACTAAAGCACAATCTTTCAATAAGAATTAACTAAGGTTTTAAGAATAAGAATTTCTTTTTTGCACCCTATATCACTATAACTTAGACAATGATTGATTCTTAGTGCTACTTTACCATTCTTTGTTAGAGGATATTCCACCCACCCCTTTCCACACAATGGTCGAAGCTCTATGTAATTATTATTGAAGGTCTCTTTATATTCTCATATAATATTTGATATCAAAAAAGAAAATATTCTTCTTAAGAAACCAAAAATATGGTATAGTTTATAAGAAAAAGATAAATAATTAATTTTTTACCTTAAGCAATCCTTAATTTTACATAAATAGAGAAATTAAAAGTAAATGAGAGTGTACATCATGAATTTTAAATTATATATTTTTCTTATTAATTTTGAGACCACTTATTATATAGATAATTGTCATATAAATCTCTTTATAAATGTTAATATATAGACCCATTAGACTAGCAATAAATTGTTAATTTAATAAAATGCAACTAAGATAAATATTACTTGTTGACCCTAATATACTCATTAACTATAAATTTGAATTTAATACTCTACACTCAAGATGATAATTATAATTGACAATTTAGTCTTCTTAACCTCTTTAAATACCTACAATTTTACAATAGTAGTAACAATCATGCTTAACATTTTAGAACAACAATGCCCTCTCTCAACAACATAATATTTCTTATAATGTTGGTCATAGTATCGATTCCCATATTATTGTTTTTTTAATGTGTAAGTCCAATCATCTAACTTTCTCCCCTATTTTTAAACTCTTCTTCTCCAATATTTTATATTCTTTTGGATGTAAGGAGTCTTTAGGGTGTTTATTTTTTTCCTTTTATGCATCATTTGAAATGTGTGATGTGCTTTTTTTTTAATTAAGATTAGTATCAATAAGAGATATACATACTAGTTGTACATTGTACAATGTTTATGTATTGTTGTAATTAATAAAATAGATTAACATTTAATTTTTGTGGATGTGGTCAAATTGGTTAACCATGTATTTTTTTTTTGTGTTTGCGTATTTTTTTTGTGCGTTTAGTTTATTTTTACTGGTATTTTATGATTTCCATTTGTACTTATCCTTAACAATTAGTATCAAAAATTAAGATAGTTGTGGAAACCAATTGCAAATAAGAAGAGATGGAGGAGGCAGATAAGTGGAGAGTTAAAAAATTCTTAGCGAAAAACTTCAAGATGTAGAAGCTACAATTTAAAGCTCTCCTAATTTAGAAAAATATCTCAAATACTGTAGACACAAAGTCAAAAAGGTCAATTCTAATATCCAATGAAGAATGGGAAAATATTATATAGGAATATAGTGGAAACTATTATTCTCTCCCTATCCATCAACGTTATAATTAACGTTTCAATGAAAAAAGACAACAAAAGGACTATGAGATCTAAAAGTGCATAATAGAAACTAGATGCTTTGATATCTATTATTGATTTTATATGCCCCTTTATAAAGGAAAAATACATACTGGCAAAAATAGTTTCATAACCATTGAAAACCAACAGTACAAACTAACACTAATTTATTAAAAACTAATCCTATCAAAATGTAATACGCCAACATCCCCCCCCCCCCCCCCCCTCCTAAATTATATTAATTTAAACAAGAGTAGAAGTTGCAAGGGTTTTAAACCCAACCCTCTGGAGACTTTGATGAAAAGCCTTCATGAATCCTCCTCGCTCACTCAGGAAACACTAAACTGACCACAATAGTGGATCTCTTAACCACGCTCATTCAAGAAACACCAATCTATCTACATCAATAGATTTCTTGACCACAAAACTTAAAGTTTTCTATACAGCATGAGTCTTCCCACATCCCCTACACAATGAGACACTTTTCTCCAAAATTCTACATCTCCTCTAAGTGTCTGGGTAAGTGTAAGAAGTTGGGTGCCTATTCGGTGGAAGTCTTGTGGAATTGGAAAATACTGCTAAAAATGGGCACCTGCTTTAGGTTTGGAAGCTCAATCCAAAATTCAAAAAATGGGCACCTATTTTTTGAAAAATGGGTGTCGGTTTCTAATTTTTTTGAATTTTAAATAATGGTTACCCATTTCTTAAGACATGAATAGGAAACATACCTCCGCCTTAGATTTTGGTTAAAAATAGGCTTGGTGGAACCAAGCCTATGCCTTGACCTCCAAAACTTTGGTTAAGGCATTGGAATGCCAAATTTATGCCTATAATTTTTTGAGGGTCTTCTTGATCAATTTTTTTTATGAAAAAAAAACCCATTAGAGCTCTCACTATCTTGATTTCAAAAATGTAAATTGTTATTTTTAGCATTTTTGCATTATTTATTAATCAAAAGTGGTACCTAGATGTAAAATAGTGATGTTCACTAAAACTTTAATAACTTTTTTTTTAGGTATTTTGAAAAATAAATTTTATGACATCAATCTACATACAATTCTCTTGAAGATAATATTTTTTTTGTTGAAAGAATATAAAATTTTCATCAAATTATGGTGGTCGTACACCAAAGGTTTTGAAAGTGTACTTTATAGTCAATTAAAAATTAATTAAAAAAAAAATATTCAATTAAAAAAAAAGAAAAAGTATGCTCATCAATCTTTGGTGTCTTAGGTATATTTCCCTAGAAGGATTTGCATTAATTCATTTATTTAGGTCAAAATATGGTGGTCGTACACTGCTATGGTATAGTCCCGAAACATGCATTTTGAAAAAGTGATTTTTAACAAACCCACTAAAAAACAATTTATACCATGTGGGTCTTTAAATAAATTACATATTTGAAAAGTAGACTTCAAGCACTGCATTTTTTATTGCCAAAGTTTTGTGAGATTCAATCTCTAGGTGCCTCACATTTAGACATCAATTGACAAGTAATTTGAAAAATAGGGAAAACACCCACTTTTTGCCCAAAAGTGGTACTCAACTTCTTGTAGCCACCCATGTCTAATGCCTCCTCTAGTGCTGCAGTTGAGACACCTTTCCTCTAAAAGTCCATATCTCCTCTAAGTGTGTCTGACACCTCCTCAAGTGTTGTAGAAATAATCACCACTGATACACCTACACATGAGACACATTTCCTTTGAAAGTCAACATCTCCTATGAGTGTGTCTAACACCTCCTCAAGTACTCAACAAATCACCAACAAAATCATTCCCCCCTCTCTCCTTGAAGGGACAATCGTACTGCCAAGCCCTCTCTTCTCTTTAGGGACACAAATATTTCAATCCCCCTCTTTTCTTTAGGGAAGAATCTGCCAAGCCCTAGCTTTTTAGGCACACAAATAAGTTGCTTCTCATGTAGTGAATCATCTTTAAGCGAGTAGCTAACTTAAGATGATAGATAACCTCCTGGCTCAATTGCCTCTAGCCTCCTATAAACCAAATTTATATTCTATGCATGAAGTTCTTCAAAAGAACAAGCATGTGATAAACCTTGAGAATATAAATATGAGAAGATGCAATCATCTTTATTAGAAGAAAGAAACCTATACCATTATAATGCACTTTCTATTTCTTCTTTAAAATTCAGCATTTTCTCTTTGCAATTATAGAAATTCCAAAGTAATTCATATCCTTAGCAGCAATAGAATACTCCCAAAACTTGATAGAAATTGCAATACCTCAAAGTATATAAGAAATGCTTGATATAATCATGAAAATATAGATTTCAACCAATGATAGACCCTATACTTCCGAGAAATAAAAATGCACATTCTGTATATGATACCTCTTTTGCCCCACTTCAAGAAGATATTACTATATGATCGCATGCCTTGATTTCTTTGAACTCCTCTGCTTATATGCACATAGCAACAACATTCAATCATTCCTTCACCTTGCTACTGATTACTGTTGAGAACCAAACCGCCAACCTTGACAAGAAAACCGTTATTATTATGTAACTAACTTGGTGTAGTAATGATGCAACGATCCACATGGCACTAGTATGAAACTTAAAACCCTAAACAGAGCACTACTCTTAGCGTTTTGTCGTAAGATGCTAGCATCCACGTTCTTTGCTTCATTTCTATTTAAAATTTTCTAATCTTCTCAATAGAAGGAATGCGGATTTTTCCAAAAACAATGCAGACTCATAATGATAACTCTCAAACCTCTCTCCAACAAATGGGTCTGTGAGACCACTCCCTCCTTATGTCTTTGACAGTTGAGATATAATTGTTGTGGAGTAAGGGGGTGCCTTGACAGCCTTGTATGGTACACCTCCAAATTTCAATTCGAACTCTCAATACTAAAAAGGAAAAACTCTCTGCATCCTTGGTGCGATACTTATTCATCCACAAATCACATTAATCCATTGGTTGGTGTCTGCTTCTCCACTTGAATTCCAAACAATGTCTTTTCAAGAATGTCCGGTCTGCATCTTCTGCAGCGTGTCAAAAATATCAAAGAACATCTATAGACAGTTATATTGTCGGCATCCAGCAAGGTAAATCTAGAGTTTGTTTGGTCAAGTGCACCGATCCCATAATGACATTCAGAAAATCAAATTAGTATGATTGTATTGAAATATTCCCCACGCCCATGACAAGATGCTTCCAACGTCACACTTAACTGATGAACCTATCTTTCCATCTCTGCCATTATAGTAGGTCTGATACCATATAAAAGTGTAGAATAGAAACTATATCTATTATTGATTTCATATGTGCCTTTATAAAGGCAAAATACATACTGACGAAAACAGTTTCATAACCGTTGAAAACCAATGGTACAAACTAACAGTAATTTATTAAAAACCAATCCTATCAAAATGTAATAGGGCACCAAGATCATCTAATAAAATGTATGAGATGGTATTGAGATCAAATAAAGTATTTTCTATGAAGAAATTATATAATTTAAGAGTCAAGGAAAGTAGTAACATCTTGAATCATTTGAACTACTCAAAAGCCAAAGTAATAGCTATCCTATATGAAGAAAAACAAATCATCAAAATCTGATGTGCTACAGATACTTAAGATGCATAAAATTAGCTAAACCAACTACGGATACCCTTCTCCTAATTAGCACATCCAAATGATAGTAACACAATCAATAGGTAGAAAGAAGGGGACACAACATAGAAGCTTTGAAAACAAAATTGAAAATAATGGGCAAGAAAATGATACATACAAACGACTACCCTTAAACTACACACTGAGCAACATATTAAGAAAATATCAGTCAACTTCAAATATTTAGCACTTTTAATCAAATAATCAAACACTTAGTATATGTGATCTAAGTCAGTCGCATACACACGTCACACAATTGAACTTGAAAAAAATGGACAACACATTAGACAAATCTATTTAGATTACGCATAAACGAAGATGAATAGTCGTCGTTGCAAATTTGCTTCTAAAGTCCAAGCTTGTCTAGTATTAAACGTTTTTCTTTCCCACTTTCACTCCATTCACGACTTATGTTGAGGATTCTAAATATTCATTACTCGCAAAACAACTGTCCAAGATAAAATTCAGGTCACCACCTTTGCACCATTTGCAGTAGAAACTTGGTACATCGGATCAATCAATCAGTCTGCCAAATGTCTTTCACAGCCATCTCGCACTACAAAATGAGCGTTCAACTCATTGTTATGAAGGACTATTAACAATACTAGCATAGGGAATCAAACACAGCATGCATCCAACAGCAACATGACAATAATATTACTGACAGCAGTAGGAAATCAGATAGCAAAATCGTGTCAAGCAAATTACTTACTGACAAGAATATTACCGACAACAGTAGGAAATCGATACCAAAATCAATCGTAATATCGCGGAAGTGACTAATACACTACTGACAATGACAGACGGTGGATGTGGATGAGGGTATGCCCTGCACAAGGCTGGAGCGGGCTACGCATGCATAGTGGAGGGGAATTTGTCGGCTGCATAGCCGGCTCCGTATTATCATCCTTTTACAGAAGTGCTGTAGATCGTGCCATAATAATTGTAGGATTTCTCATCTAGAATGATTTTGACACGATTGAGAGTACCCTATTAGTCACTTCCGCGATATTACGATTGATTTTGGTATCGATTTCCTACTGTTGTCCGTAATATTCTTGTCAGTAAGTAATATGCTTGAGTACACGATTTTGCTATCTGATTTCCTACTGCTGTCAGTAATATCCTTGTCATGTTGCAGTTGGATGCATGCTGTGTTTGATTCCCTATGCTAGTATTGTTAATAGTCCTTCATAACAATGAGTTGAACGCTCATTTTGTAGTGCGAGATGGCTGTGAAAGACATTTGGCAGACTGATTGATTGATCCGATGTACCAAGTTTCTACTGCAAATGGTGCAAAGGTGGTGACCTGAATTTTATCTTGGACAGTTGTTTTGCGAGTAATGAATATTTAGAATCCTCAACATAAGTCGTGAATGGAGTGAAAGTGGTAAAGAAAAACGTTTAATACTAGACAAGCTTGGACTTTAGAAGCAAATTCGCAAAGACGACGATTCATCTTCGTTTATGCGTAATCTAAATACATTTGTCTGATGTGTTTCTATTTTTTTCAGGTTTAATTGTGTGGCGTGTGTATGTGACTGACTTAAATCACATATTATTAGATTAAAAGTGCTAAATATTTGAAGTTGACTGATATTTTCTAGGCCTAATATGTTGTTCAATGTGTAGTTTAAGGGTAGCCGTTTGTATGTATCATTTTCTTGTCCATCATTTTAAATTTTATTTTCAAAGCTTCCATGCCATGTCCCTTTCTTTCTACCTATTGATTGCGCTACTATCATTTGAATGTGCTAATTAGAAGGGTGTCAGTAGTTGGTTTGGCTAATTTTATGCACCTTAATCTTTTGTAGCATGTCAGATTTTGATGACACTTGTTTTTCTTCACATATGTCTTAAGAGCTTATAGCTATTGCTTTAGCTTTTGAGTAGCTCCAAGGAACACACAAAGACTAGTTATACATATACGAGTCAAAAGAGGTCACATAGACGTGGCATTTTAAACATATTGATTAGAGTGTTGAATTTATTCAATGATTCAAGATGTTACTAACTTCCTTGACTTATCAAGTTCCACAATTTAAATGATCAACAAAAGGATCTAGACCAAGTATTATCTCATTTTGTAGAAGTCGTCTAGATCGTGACATAATAATTGTATGATTTCTCATCTAGAATGATTTTGACACAATTGAGAATACCCTATTAGTCACTTCCGCGATATTACGATTAATTTTGTCACAATTTTGGTATCAATTTCCTATTGTTGTCAGTTATAATCTTGTCGGTAATTTGCTTCCCACAATTTTTTGGCTATCTGATTTCCTACTGATGTAATATGCTTGTCACGTTGGGCACTGGCGAAATGGTCGAAAATATGCACATAAAAAGACTATTTTTCTTTTTCTTTTTCATTTTTTTTAATTAAATTAAAATTTAATAAATAAAGTATAATAATATTAAAAGATAAGTGTTAAAATATGTGTTAGCATATATGTTAACATGTGCTAGCAATTTTCTAACATTTACATCTGTTAGTGAATATTTTAACACTTATCTTTTAATATTGGATGGGAAGACATTACGATTTGATTTGATAGGACATAAGCTATGGTATGGACATAGCAATGGAATGTTGACAAGCTAATGAGGTCGAGTGAAAATTTTTGGCCCCATAGCTAGTGCCTTCCCATCCAATTAACTAAATAAATCTTGTCAAGTCAAATTGTATTTCCTTCCCATCCAATCAACTAAATTTCCTTCAAGCAAATTATTTTCCCTCCTCCATAATTAGTGACATCTCTATCAGGTATGGATTTATTACACACCTTTTCTAATAGAATTAGATGGGAAGGCAATATGATTTGACTTGACAGGACATAAGCTATGGTATGGACATAGTGATGGCATGTTGATAGGATAATAGGGCCGAGTACAAATTTTTAGCTCCATAGCTAGTTCCTTGAACTCATTATTTTGTTGTTATGTCCATAGCATAGGTTCTATCCTATCAAGTGAAATTGTATTGTCTTCCCATCCAATTCTATTAGCATAGATGCATAATAATTTCATGCCTAACAAAAACTATTGGTAGCAGTGTCAGTAACTTACGGAGGGGGAAAAATTTAATTAATTGGATGATGATGATTTTTTGCTATCTGATTTCCTACTATTGTTAGTAATATTCTTGTCATGTTGCATTTGGATGCATGTTGTGTTTGATTCCCTATGCTACTTTTTTTTAAGAATCCTTGATAACAACAAAATAACGAGTTCAAGGCACTGGCTATGGGGTCAAAAATTCACACTCAACCCCATTAGTCTATCAACATGCCATCGGTATGTCCATACCATAGCTTATATCCTATAAAGTTAAATCATATTGCCTTCCCATCCAATTTTATTAGCATAGGTGTGTAATAAATCCATACCTAATAGCGATGTCAATAATTATGCAGGGGGAAAACAAAATTTCTTGAAGGAAATTTAGTTGATTGGATGGGAAGGTAATATAATTTGACTTGACATGATAGAAGCTATGGTATGGACATAGAAATGGCATGTTGATAGGCTAATGGGGCCGAGTTCAAATTTTTGGCCCCATAGCCAGTGGCTTGAACTAATTATTTTGTTGTCATCAAGGAATCTAAACAATAATAGGATAGGGAATCAAACAAAACATGCATTCGACTGCAACATGACAAGCATATTATTGACATCAGTAGGAAATCAGATAGAAGAAAATTGTGGTTGTCCAATTAACTAAATTTTCCCCATCCGTAATTACTAACATCATTGTTTGTGGCTTCCCATCCATTTCTATTAGTACAAATACGTAGATTGACATCGTTGTTAGGAATAGATTTATTACACATCCATGCTAATAGAATTGGATGGGAAGACAACAATATTTGGATTGACAGGACAAAATCTATGGTATGGACATAGTGATGGCATGTTGATAGGGTAATGTGGCCAAGTGTAAAATTTTCTATGTCCATACGATAGCTTGTATCCTGTCAAGTCAAATCATATTGCCTTCCCATCCAATTCTGTTAGCACAGATGCATGATAAATTTGTACCTGAGAGAAACTATTGGTGGGGAGGTTAGTAACTTACAAATGGGGGTAAGTGCGCCGAGATGGTGTGCAAAAAATTGGCTACTTCCTAAAAAAAACCAAAACTTTTCATAACCCGCTCAAGTTATTCAAAATTTGAAAAACTAGGCTTGGAAAACCCGAGCCTTTGCCAAGCCCCCCAAAAATAAGAAAAAAAAATCAAGTTCTTCAAAACATGTATGCATTTTGTAAATTAAAAAATGCTTTACAAAACTCGTACAAATTTTGACTGTCATAAACCTTTTTTAAAAACCTATGCTTTGACTATTTTTCTTCACGCCAAAAAAGAGTTTGAAGGAGAGAGGAGGAAGAGAAAATGCCAAAACCCAAGTGGGTTCTTGTTGTTATTGAAATTTGATGCCATATTGATCATTTTACAAGGATGCCACACCATCAAACATGTAAGAATTTGTTTTTTTAATTGTTTTTGTTTCAATTTTGATAGAGTAGGGTTTGGATGAATTGATTTAAGTTTTTTAATTATTTTTATGTTAGATTTAGAAAAAAAAATCTACGACCACAAATGAGATAGCAAAGACCTCTTAAAACACCTAAAAATCTTGATATTCTTTGGAATGAGCAACAAGAGAACCCTCAAAATTTATCCCCACAAGAAGGAATAATCAAGGAATAATCTTATTGCCTCTAACCTTGCAATAGGTGCAAATATTTCTTCAAAGTCTATCCCTTGGACTATTGTGAATATCCCTTGCAGACCAGTCTATCTTTATTCCTTACAAATGTGCCTTGTTCATTTATTTTATTTCTAAAGACCCATTTGGTTCCAATCACATTTTTTGTCCTTAGGCCTAGGAACCAATTCCCAAGTGTTAATTTTCTCTATCTCATCTAGCTCTTCCTGCATTGCCTTAATCCATGATTCATCTTTACAAGCCTCATTAGTAGTCTTAGGTTCAACTTGCGAGATTAAATAGAGCTCATTTCTAGCCTTAGACCTTGTCATAAAACTTTGATTAGCATCACCAATAATATGATTTTCATGATGGTTCATCAAAACATGCATTGGTGTTCTAAGAGATTTCTTTTGTTCACTCAAACAAACTTGTATGACATTATCAATCTCAAAAATTTGTCCTTCTTCTTTATTCTCAATATTAGAGATTGGATCACACTCATCAATCTTCACATTAGTAATTTTAATTATTTTCCTTAATCTCTGATTGAAATATCTATATGTTTTTCTCTTAGTGGAATATTACAAAAAGATACCTTCATCACTCCTTGCATCAAACTTTTGTATTTCATCATCTCTTTTGATATAACACTTTCTACCAAAAATTCTAAAATAATTTACACTAGGAATATGACCAAACCACAGTTCATAGTCTAACCGGTACCCTCTCTAATTTGAACACTATTTAAAGTGTAGACAAAATTATTAACTTCTTCTCTCCAATGCATGTGTGCCACATTGCTTTCAATTAACATAGTCCTTGCAACATCCAGTATGGTTATGTTTGTTCCCTCTACTATCCCATTCTAGTATTGTTGTGCAGTACTAGGTGCAGAAGTCTGTCTATATATGTCATGTTCTTTGTAGTATGAATTAAATGCATCAGATATAAATTCTTCCCCTCTATCTGATCTCAAGCATTTTATCTTTAGACCTGAATCATTCTTAGCTTTTTCCTTATAAATCTTGAACTTATCAAAATATTTAGACTTTTCTCTAAGGAAAGCAACCCACATTATCTCAGAATAATCATCAACAAAAAGAATAAAATACCTTTCACCATAGTAGGACCTTGTCTTTGTAAGACCACATAGATTTGTATGCACCAGATCTAACTTCCCCTTTGTTGAGAATGATTTACGTTGAAATCTTCTCTCTTTTTTCCCCATCACACACTCTTTGCATATAGTACATTAGTATGTTTGATAATCTCTAGCAGATCTCTAGCTGCATTTGTGTTACTGGTCTTTACAATATTGTCAAAATTGATATGAAAAAATATTCTATGCCACAACCAACTGTCATCTATCGTTTCCATTAAACAAAGTCAGCTTCTGTAATAGTCAATTTCAAGACACATTACCTCTTATTTTTGTACCTGATGCAATCGATTCCCATGTCTTACTTCTAATAGTTAATTTTCCATCATTGAAATGCAAGTGGTAACCCTTGTCTAAAAGCTACCCAACACTCAATAAGTTGTGTTTAAAGTGATCAACAAAAAATACATCATTAGTATTAGTCTTTCCATCAAGAGAGATTGATCCTCTACCAATGATCAATATAGGAGTGTTATCACCAAATCTAAGTTTCCACTCCACCATCATATTTCTTCAATTGAACAAACTTGTCTTAATCAAAAGTCATATGGTGAGAGAAACCAATATCTATAATCCATTCTGACTTCTTTTCCACATGTGAAACTAAATCTTTCTCTTCATGAACATGTTCTTCATCCTTAATTGCAACAAATCCAATCTCATCTTCATCATTTTTAGAATCATCAAAAACACCCTCACAAGCATAATAACATTTCTTATCCTTCTTATAGAACTTAGGTTTGTGCTTAGGAAACCTAGTGGGACATATGGATGCAAAGTGACCAACTTTACTACAAGAAAAATAAATTAGGGGTAATCCTTCAAACTTACCCACATCTATCTTTTCCCTCTTTATGATCAGGGCCACAAGCTCATCCATCTTTCTCTCTTCTTCCTCTATTTCAACCTAATCATTAGCGTACTCTCCAAGCTCTGCATGTCTGCTACCTCTACTAGTGCTCTCAAGGCTTGGTAATGCTCTCTTGTCATTGTGAATAGTTGCCTTGAATGCAGTTTTCACTTTAGGTAATGCCTCCTGCAACTCAGCGGTCTCAAGGTGGTTAATTTAGCAATCATAATCTCTATGTTGAAGTTCACAATGAGTGGAATGACCTCTAAATGCATGAAATTTTGTCTTATAAACTAGTTTCAAATATCTTAGAATCTTTGTAATCATTTCTTCTTCAGTATATGTGCCTTTAGGGTTTCTAATTTTTGTAACAACCTTAGTTATCCTCTATACATATGCTCTAACATTCTCATCATCTCGCATCCTCAGGTTCTCTATCTTCGCTTTCCAATTCTACAATGTTTCCCTCTTATTGTACTTATCTTCTTTATACAATGCTTCTAACATTGTCCAGATCTTGTGTCCTGAATCAAGTTCCTTAACCTCTGTGAATTTTGATTCTAAAAGTGCACTGATCAATGTTTTCCTTGCAACAATGTTGTGGTGAAATAATTTATTATCATCTTTAGTAGCATCATCTATCTCAAATTCTACTTTGATCTATTCATCCTTCTTGACAGTTATCCAGTAATCAATTCCCATGCGGATCACATGAGTCCTTATCTTTTTTTTTTCCAGTTGTCAAAATTTTGAGCATCAAACTTAGGGCTCTCCTTCCTGTAGAAATCCATCTTAAGATCTCCTCATGTAGTTAACACTAACCTGAAGCTCTGATACAAATTGTTAACATTAAAAATGCACCAACACAACTCAGACAAGGGGAGGGGGGGTGGGGGTGAATCAGTTGTGTGAAAAATCTTTAAACTTTAATTCCTTTTAATTTGATTACTTGAAACAAAATTAAATAGTAATGTAACCACAAGAGCACCACAAAATCATAACACCATAACACAAAAATTTGTTATTGAGAAAAACCTGGGTGGGGATGGAACACACTGATGATGTTCTAAAATATTATGTCCATGTTAGGATCTAATTATTACATTCAATACAAGTTCCTATTAAAGGATATAAGTTGTTAGGAGTCTTTCCAAACATGTTAGGAGTTGATTACAAAGATAGGATTACTACCTGAGCACACTTCCCAAAGTGAAGGTTAAATCCACTTTATGAAGGTTAAACCCACTTTTTGGATCCACTGTCCAAATAAATGTATAAGGGTATACACTAATAGTAATGAGATGACTTACAACAACTAGCTTTTCCTATACAGTTCCAATGAAGTGCTCAATGAATGAACTCTACTCTACATCCAAAAGACCTCTCTACAACAAGCTCGCAACCACTTAAAACATTTACAACACTCAAGGAATGACTTTCCTTTATACAAGCTACATCAAGTAATTAGGTCGACGTATTAGGACTTCCCCAATGCACAAATGAATATATAGACCTTTGCTAAGATATTCACGATATCAAAAAAAAGAATACAACAAATACAAATCACCAAATGCATGCCAAGATCTACAATCCATTATTTTAAATTTTATAAACAATCTATCTCTTCTGGTCGACCCCAAATAGGTATTCGCAAGATCACACACCACATCTAACGTCACCACGATCCCAAAAACCATGCAATCTTACATAATGTTCTCCCATGTGTCTTTTTTAAATGTTATTTCTTACATACCACAATCCATGCTTACATCCAAGTTATCTTGAAAACTCAGAGACCATCTCTGTCATAATCCTTTGTCACTACACTATAACCAGTTTACACCAAATAAACCATAACTCATGTATATAAAAAGATAATACTTTGTGAGATTAGAAATAAGGTGTACACATATCCTTCTTCACAAATATAATATCGCATACCCTAGAACATTGTATAATATTCATACCACCCTATTAGTTCACTACATGTTTTTGTGATATCCAGTCTATTCAAGACTCTTGATGAAACCAACATAAACATATGTTGACATCAATGACAAAATATAAATGTCAACACCTCAAACAACAACAATTCCAACAAGGTGGTGAAAGGTGGGAACATGAATTGAGGGGGAAGTGGTGAAAGGTGGGAAAATGATTAAAATAATTGATAAAATGGAGAACAAAATTGAGAATATGGAGAAGACAGTGGGTCACATCGCTAAGCAGAGCTTTTCCATTCTCAAGGCCTTGACTAAGCATGTAAAGATTCTGGTGGACAAAATGGAGCAAGGTAAAGGGGAGCAGGTGCTCATTGAGATCAAGGAGGACCACAGACCCAGTAAAAGAACCAGATCAAGCTTCAAAAAGTTGGAGGATAATAATTACAAAGATATTGAGGAACTCAAAGTTTCCTCTACCAATATGCAGATGCTGGCTGAATAGGCGGTTGATTTAAATAAGTGTATCTCGCCAACTATCTACTGATTTTCTATCTCTTTTGTTGTCCTTTTTTTCCTATCTTTCTTGTAAAGGACTTGTTAGTTTTTTGGTGTCTTTTTTTGTGTTGGTGCACTATTTCCGATGGAACTTTAATGCTTATTCTCTAAACTTGATGTAAAAGGTTTTAGATCCTTTTTAAAACCTACTTTTACATAATCAAAATAATTCCAACAAGGTATAGATATGTGGAGAGGGGAAGGAGAAACCTAGAGATGAGAGGGAGAGGGTGGGAGGAAGAGGTAACAACCTAGAGAATAGGAGATAAAACAAGCGAGAGTGAGAGGGAAATAGATATGGGGATAAAGAGGGAGGGTAGACAGAGAGGGAGAGGAGAATAAAGGGAGAGAGAGACCTAGGGAGGGGAGATGTGTGTGTGTGTGTGTGTGTGTGTGTGAGAGAGAGAGAGAGAGAGAGATCACCAATGAAAACCATTTAACACATGCCAAATAAAAATGCATTTTTTATTTGGCATGCACGATATTTAACATTCTCCAAATAGTTTGCATTAGGAAATAACAAGCCTTAGGATTAGATTTTCCTTGGACATCCAACCCAAAGGATTGGATGACATTTTTATGGATTGAGGCATGTTTTTATAAAAATATGGAAAAAAAATCTAACATTTTAGCTATCTAAGCATATAATTTTTCTTTCAAATATTGATTATGGGTGGTCCCACTTTTTGGCCAACTTTGACACAGAGATCAACATTCTGAGAAAAAACTTCACTTTCGAACACCTGTTGCTACAAAACTATTAGGAATTTGAAGATGATGTAAACTAGAGTCTTTTAGAATTTTCTTTCTACTTTCTAAATATTTTTTTTTAAAAAAATCATTTAAATTCATTTTTCCTTCTCCTTCGAAAAGTGGTTTGTGTGAAAAAACTATGTTTTTAAGGAGTTACTGTCACTTGGATCAACATAACTTTTTTAAAAAATATGATAACGATGTAATTCTTTCGAGATTATATTCGTAACTTCAATATCTAAAGGATGTAGTTGGTTTTATTCATTTTGGGTCAATATTTCATAGTTTATTAAATTCTAAAGTGATAGTAACTGTAATTTAGACATAAGGTCACTTGGATCGCTCTAACTTGATCTGTGTATATCAAAATTCTTTTCTTTTTTTTTTCATAGAAAGGTAACACAAATACACTTTTCCTACATATTTTTTATAAATTTTTTTTAATAATTTGCTATTTTTCCCGAAGTCTTGAAGAGACTGCTTGTTGAATGACCAAACAACCTATGTTTAGTTAAAGTAATATTTAAAAGTGATAATGAACTCAATATGTATTAAAATTATATTCGCTAGAAAGCTTGTTCCAAATAGCATCATTTGACATCGCATGTTTGAAAAAACCATGTCATTTGGTCCTTGTTCTAGGCCTTGAAACACCATTTTTTTTAAGTTCTCTTATTTTTTGAGGGCAAATTTTCATTTTTGGGGTCTTTGCACGAAGACCCCCTTTGCACGAAGACCCTTGAGGGGCTTCGTGTGAAGACCCTTGAATGAAAAGTCTGGCAAACAACACCCTGCTAGATTTTTTTGCTAGGTACTTCATGCGAAGTATATACTTCGAGCGAAGTCGGCAAGTGATTTTATTTTTAAAAAAAAATTAGAATGATATAATTCTAAAACATTTTGTTTCTATTTTATACCGAATTACAATTAAGAAATTTACATTTTCTATTATTGAAGGCATTTTTGGAGGAGGATTGCTATTTCTATTTTTTGAAAGACATAATTTTGGAGAGGAGAAATATTAGATTAAAGTATTTTTTGAAGAAGATATTTTTTATAGATGATCTTGTGGAAGACATTTTTTGGAGCTCGAAGAAATGGGGAACAAGAAGGGAAGACATAGTAAATCTTCTAGAAAAAGGTCACCCAGTATTGAACAAAGAAATCGTGAAGCTGCATTGACATATTATCATAAAACTAAAGAAGCTGAAAGACAAGTTGAAGTAGGAGGGTCAAGTCAAGTCGAACAATTGCACATTGAAGAAGGGTCGGGATCACTCCCTGCGGAAGCTCAAACAATTGATGTTGGAGAAGGTTCAAGATCATGTGCTCCTACTAGTATGGATGAACTTTTAAATTTATCTTAAATTGTAAAGAGAAATATTAATTATAGAAACTTAGATCATTTACTTACAATGGATGTGGAGAATTTGAGATCACTTGCTAATGTTCAACCCTTAAGTCTTGCTAAGAAGTTATCAATGAATATGATAGCAAGAGAAAAGTTGTTGACATGAAAATTGATATGATTGAAAATCGTAGGAAAGGTTTGAACCAGCTAGGGAAGCGATCTTGAACTAAAGATAAGACCATTACAAGAAAAGTTATGTTGACATCCATTGTAGGTAACACTATAGGACGAAAAAGACAGATATCTTCAGTTTCATCTCAGTTTGGTTTAATAGGAAAACAATATCACGATATGTTAATAGGAGAATACTTTTGGATGATAGCACCTTGGAAGGCAATGGGGCAATCAAGTGTAGAGCTCCTTGTTTTGATAGGATTAATGAAGGAATAAAAAAATTGGTCACATAATTTTGGAATGATAATACACGTCCTTCGTCAAACACTAGAGATGTTATCAGACATAGAATTTCAGCTAATCAATATGAATATCATACGAAACATTGGTTGGACACAACACAACATGAAATGTATGTGTCATTTTGTAATTCTAATCCTAATATAAAGATTGGGGAAACATTGTTTGAAAGATTGAATCCATATTATATCAGGACAAACAAAGTGTTTGAAACTTGTTGCTGTTGTTATCATATTGAATTTGATCTCCACTATCAGGTTTTTCAAAAGTTTGTAGAAGACACTTATGGTTTTGAAAATGCTCCTCCTACTAGATGAAGTGAGTTCATCTCATCCATTTTATGTGACAAAAGAGATGATGTAGCTAGACAAATAAATTACATAAAAGGCATATGTCAAACATGTGCTGATTTGTCTTTTTTTCCTTCGAAAAATGAAAATATTGATGTAACAAAGATGGTAAATTGCAAGAGTTACAAATATGTAAAGAATGAAACAAAATTTGGGAAAGAATCCAAAAGGTTAGAATATGTTGAAGATGAGATAAATGTTGGAGTATTTATGGAAAAATTTAAAAAATTGATTCAACCCTACATTCATCATGCTTTTTTTGCAAAGTGGCAAGCACAACAATTCTAAACACTGAGAGACAATTTCCCACTTGGAACTAATGTATCAGTTGTTGATTTTGCAGAAAATTATTCTTTTGTTCATCAAAAGGCAATTCAGTCAGAATACTATTTTTAGAGCAAATTACTATTATGGTGCATGTGTGTTATCGGCACACACAATTAGATTTGGATGGTATTTAGAGCACATTTGAAGCATGGGTCATCAAGAAGGAATATCATTTTTATATAAGTGATGATAGAGAACATGACATTCATTATGTAGAACACTGCTTCAAGATTTTTTTAAAAATTTGAAAGAAAGAGGTATAAAAATTGATAAACATTATGTTTGGTCAGACGGATGTGCTACACAATTCAAATCATCGAGACCATTTTATGCACTATGTAGATATCATCATAATGTAAACATACCACATGTCTGGAGTTTCTTTGAGAGTAGACATGGAAAAGGTGAACATGATGGTGTCGGAGCTTGCATCAAACGTGCTATATGAAAGTATCAAATGAATTATAAGGGAGTGCATATAAAAAATGCACGTGATGTGGTTGAATGGTGCAAGACACATTTCGCACCAAATGAGAATGACATGTCATCAGGATTGACTCAGGTGGTGCCATATAGAAAATTTTGGGAGATAAAAGGTATGCACACATTTTTAGATTATTTGAAAGTGCTTAAATTTTTTATGATATTTTTTATTCAAATTATATTTATAGAATGTATTATATATGCATTT
This sequence comes from Chamaecyparis obtusa, assembly GCA_027943335.1. Taxonomy (NCBI): domain Eukaryota; kingdom Viridiplantae; phylum Streptophyta; class Pinopsida; order Cupressales; family Cupressaceae; genus Chamaecyparis; species Chamaecyparis obtusa. The sequence goes on from BSBK01006422.1 coordinate 373,694, forward strand.
TTTTAGGTGTAGATAGAAAAATTATGCATGGTTGCAATAGGATAGAAAAGACGTGATCTTTGCATTCAGTTATGAGTACGAATTATCGCAATTAGATGTTGAACACTAGGTACTACTCATGCTTTTGTTGTCACTGCATTGTTGACAATTATGAGGAATGTATCAATCAAGACCATGGATATGTAGGCACATGGAATATAGTGCCACTAGTTGTTACTGATGCATTTGATAGAGATGAAGATGAAAACTTTGATGATGTCCCTTTGATTTCTACAGATTACGATCATATCTCAGGATTGGTCAAAATTGGTAAGTATATATATTTCACATAATATGGTACATTGAGTTGCATGTATAGATAGATAGATAGATCTATAGATTGAAGTAAGTAAATTTTAAGATCTCACATATGTATATATAAATTTACTATGCATGAGATGTCTTTGCAGTGATTGTTGAGCGTGGAAATGTAGGAGATGGTTATTATTTATTGCATTATACTGCAGAGAGGATGAAGTTACTTGAACTTGAAGAAAGTGATGGAATGTTATTCCCCATAGGTTTGTACATGGTTTACATCAATATATTGAACTCAATTGGGTATGTGCAGGATCATGGTATGCCAAACTAGGCCCTTAAGTGGCAATGAAAATTCAGAAAATCAGGTTTAGGCAAGTTGACATAAAAAATTGACCAAGTTATAAATATTATATAAAAAATATGTAAGAAGAGAATCTATAGAAAATTGAATTTAGTTTCTAAGATACTAGGCATTTTTTGAAAAAAAATTATTCTATATGTTGAAAATTTGAAAATTCAATGTAGTAGTACGAAAATTTCAGGAAAAAATAAGTACGTGTATGTTTGACCACCTTAAACACAATCAAATGATAATTTTTTTTTACAAGATTCTAGATATAAGTAGTAGACTCATGTCCAGATGTGACACATATTTTTTTGTAATTTATTTCCAATTAAAAAATTAATTATGATTTTTCTTCTACAACTTTTCCAGAATACAAAGACTCTTGTGTCTGACCACGTTAACTTAGTCTAAAATTTATCAAATTGAAAAATCTTTTTATTTTTCTTGTAGTAGGAAAATCATAGAATGTGACACATGTTTTGGATTTCAAAATTTTTATATAGTTTGAAAGTTATAGCTATTTTTCAATAAGCCTGTCAATCAGGACTAGAAAGATAACAAGTAGGTGTATGTCTGACCACATTAAACAAAATCAAATGATAATAAATTTTTTTCTTTTATTATAGATAAAAGTAGTAGACTCATGTCTAGATGTGATGTATATTTTTTTGTATTTTTTTTCCAAGTAAATAATTAATTATGATTTTTCTGCTCTAGATTTTCCTGAATATAAAAACTCTCATGTCTAACCACCTTAACTTAGTCTAAACTTCATCAAATTGAAAGAATTGTTTATTATTATTGTATTAGGTGAGGCATAGAATGTGATGAATATTTCAGATTTTAAAAATGTTATATTGTTTGAAAGTTATAGTTGTTTTTCAAAGAGTCTATCAATCAGGACTTCTTTTTCACATCACCACTTTTTGGCATACTATGATCCTGCACATACCCAATTTGTAAATTTTAAATTTCAACCTTTTAACAAATTTCAAATTGAGTTTGTTTAAATTTATATATTGTTAAAATTTGTGACCTGCAGGTTCAATTGTTTTAGAGGGAACATATTTCAAGCAAATCAAAGTAATTCAACATGGTATTCACTTTGTTGATTATGAACCAGACAATAAGGTGTTTCAATATAGTCACCTAGTAGTTGCCACATCAATTTGTCTCCATACAGTTAAATCTCAACGTGGATGTCGTAAGTGGAGACTAGATAGTGAGGATCATGAAATAATATTACGTGTTCTCCATGAAAGGTCTGAACCACTTGAGTTGGTCTAAAACGTATAATATGTATACCTATTTCTTGTGTTAGGACCTACTTGATATTTCTAGATTAAATTTCATTATAATTTATTTATATATTTAAACATATGATGGACTATAATTTGTTGATATATGATGGACCTATTTGATGGTTCAATGATTTTAATATATAGAATTTTATATGTATGATTTGATTATTCAATAATTTTTATGATACTTTTTATGATGCTTATGATTTCTAGATCCCCTTAAGACCTCCCCTTAAGACACTAAAAAATGATGAAATTAGTTAGATTACTTATGACATGTGTTAGTTCTAGAATTAGTTAGAATAGTTATTGTCCATTAGTTACATGTATTAACTAGTTATTTTTTATGATATTAATTCTAGATCCCCTTAAGACTGTTTATTAGTTAAAGATCCCCTTAAGACACTAAAAATTGATGAAATTAGTTAGATTACTTATGACATGTGTTAGTTCTAGAATTAGTTAGAATAGTTATTGTCCATTAGTTACATGTATTAACTAGTTATTTTTTATGATATTAATTCTAGATCCCCTTAAGACACTAAAAAATGATGAAATTAGTTAGATTACTTATGATATGTGTTAGTTCTAGAATTAGTTAGAATAGTTATTGTCCATTAGTTACATGTATTAACTAGTTATTTTTTAATGATATTAATTCTAGATCCCGTTAAGACCTCCCCTTAAGATTGCTTATTAGTTAAAGATCCCCTTAAGACACTAAAAAATGATGAAATCAGTTAGATTACTTATCATATATAATCAAATGATATCATCTAATCAAATAAAACCATCTAATCAAATCATATATCATCAAATAAAATCATATCATCTAATCAAATATATGTCTCTAATCAAATATATGTCTCGAATCATATGTCTCTAATCAAATATATGTCTCGAATCAAATATATGTATCTAATCAAATATATATGTCACCAACCAAATATATGTCTCGAATCATAAACTAAAAATATCAAACATATACTAATGACATATATAATGAGTCTCAAATAAAAGATATGTGCAACATGTCCTAAACTAGGGATTCATCTAGGCGCATGTGAACATAGCAACCCTTTGAGCGACTGCCACAAGCATCCTATGGCTGTGAGACAACAACTAATCCCTACGAATATAAATGCACGTATATATAATAATAATCTAAAATAATTAAAATATTATAAATGCATGTTTAAACTTACATATTTTTAAAACTTACCTGACCACTACTAGGTGTCACATTTTCTGAATCGCTCCTATGAAAAGAATCCTCTGGCTATAAAGCAGCAACTGACCCCTACAAATTTAGTACAATAGTTGGTTATATACATGTGCATAGTATATATATTATGTAAAGTACTTGAAATATATAAATACATGTGTACATATGCATGCTTAAACATACATATATCTAAAACTTAACTGACCACTAGTAGGTGTCACATCAAATGGAACTCTCATATGAAGATGCTCTGAGCCCATACTAGAGGTAATGTGCTCTGCTAACTGTGCCTGCAAAATATTAAACATTAAACAAACATCAATACACATGTCTATAATTAATTATTCACTAAAACTCCTAAGAAAAAAGAAAGGAAATTTTTATATGTACCTGGGTCTCAGGAGCAGGAGGATCATTAGTGCGCTGCACCATCATATCATCAACTGAAACTGCATCACCCACACCACCTTCAGTCCCAAACCTCTCTAGTAATAAGGAGTGTAGGGGTGACACTAGCTGGGAGGGGAGTGATGTAGAACCTGAACCATCTGGATGCAATAACATATCCATAAATATCCCAACATCAGTGCCAATGTCCACCTAACTCAACCCACACAACTATTCATCAAAAGTGTCTAGGCCCTCAGTGGTGATGCGTACATCTCTAACTTGTATACCTGGCTTTGCATCTATAGAGTGATCTATGGGTGTAGAGCGCTCTATATTATGTTGTGCTTGACTAGTAGATGGTGCATCATGTATCGGTGGAGCTACAGGACCCCGTGCAAGTGCAATGAAATCCTTGACTGAATGTATTGGGATCTTATGCGTGTCAGTAATATGAGAATAGGACTACAGGAGATCCTCCAAAAAGTAAAGATCCATATCTAAATGACTATGATGACCCAAAAGTGCTTGTACCTCTCTAGGTGTAGGAAGACCTACAACTCTATATGTCTCACCAGTCACACCTATAGTAGCACTAGATGAAGGCTCAGAAGATGATCTGGTTCTACTCGGTCTAGTCAAAATGTATCTGCCCACTGAATCTAAAGTGATGGATGTGACTGTAGAAGCAATCTATCCTATACTATCTACTACTCCCCTCTAAGAAGTAGTGATGACTCTATCTATAGTAGTAGCCATCGCCAGTGCCATTGTCGGAGTCCTGTCCCAACCAGCTATCTATGAGGCTGTACAACTCGATCAACCCTATGATACTAATCACAGTCTGCAACCCTATCGTGCCCCTGACCATAATATGCTGGAAGATCTAAATAGTTGACCCTGAGTTCCAAATGAAACTCAGCATACAACTACTGTGCAAAATATAATGGAATCTGGTTGTTATTTGGATAATGACCATGTGTTGCAAGAAATCGAGGGTATATCATACATGCGATCTAAGGAATGACACACTGTATGACCTGATATGCCCTCACAATGGCCCTCCCATCATAATATGGTAAAACCTCTCATTTGATGGTTTCCTTTAGGACAAGGCTTTGAACTGTCGCCAAGGAAACATCACCCGAGACTTTGGCCCTAAACTCTTGAAAAATAGTGTCAACTACCTGAGGTGTCAAGGAGTGAGATCTCAATCTAGCACTCATCGCCTCCAAACTGGTCAATATAACTTGGCACAAGTATCTCTATATATACTATCTCCTGAAGACATACAGATGGACTCTCTAAGTTGAGTCATCTCCGTATTAGCAATATGAAAATGGTATGTATATCAGGAGTATGAGATGCGTCCTGAGCAACCATCTAGATACATATCATGTGAAAGCTAAGTGTTAATAATTAAGTACTTGAATACATGTTATAACTACATGTAAAATGGAAGCAAATATCTAAATATATAAAATTATAGGTCTTATTAGGTCATGCAAGTTGTCTCATTAGGTCTTAAGGGTCCTAGGATGAACTAATTAGTATTAATAGGTCCTACTAGGTCACATAAGTGGTCTTATTAGGTCTTAAGGGTCCTAAGATGTACTAATTGGTATTAATAGGTCCTACTAGGTCATGTAAGTGGTTTTAGTAGGTCTTAAGGGTCCTAAGATGTACTAATTGGTATTAATAGGTCCTATTAGGTCACGTAAGTGGTCTTATTAGGCCTGAAGGGTCCTAATATGTACTAATTAGTATTAATAGGTCCTATTAGGTCACGTAAGTGGTCTTATTAGGTCTTAAGGGTCCTATGATGTACTAATTGGTATTAATAGGTCCTATTAGGTCAAGTAAGTGGTCTTATTAGGACTTAAGAGTCCTATGATGGACTAATTGGTATTAATAGGTCCTATTAGGTCATGTAAGTGGTCTTATTAGGTCTTAAGAGTCCTAAGATGTACTAATTGGTATTAATAGGTCCTATCAGGTCACGTAAGTGGTCCTAGAGTGTCTTAATGGGTCGTGGGTAACATAAAAGGTCCTAAGGGGTCCTAGGTTACATTAGTGGATCCTCGTATGTATTAATTGAATCTAAGATACATAAATGTTTCATAGGACAACCTAAGATATGTTAATGGGTCTTGAGGATCCGAAGGGGTCATATATGTCTTAAAATTTCATAAGGGATGTATAATGGTCCAATAATATTAATGGGTCATAGATGTGATAAGTGGTCTAAGTGGTCCTAGGACATCCTAAGATTATTTAATGGGTCTTGGGGGTCCTAAGGTTTCATATTTGTTTTAACATTTCATAAGGGATCCAAATAAGATTCCTAAAATGTTAATGAGTCATAGGTGCAAAAAGAGGTCCTAGAGTGTCTTAAGGGGTCATGGGTAACATAAGAGGTCCTAAGGTATAGATAAGGGTATTAGAGTGTCTTAAGGGGTCGTAGGTAACATAATAGGTCCTAAGGGGTCCTAAGGGATCCAGATAAGAGTCCTAGAATGTTAATGGGTCAAAGGTGCAATAAGTGGTCCTAGAGTGTCTCAAGGGGTCATGGGTAACATAAGAGGTCCTAAGGTATAGATAAGGGTCCTAGAGTGTCTTAAGGGGTCGTGTGTAACATAAGAGGTCCTAAGGGATCCATATAAGAGTCCTAGAATGTTAATGGGTCATAGGTGCAATAAGTGGTGCTAGAGTGTCTTAAGGGGTCATGAGTAATATAAGAGGTCATAAGGTATAGATAAGGGTCCTAGAGTGTCTTAAGGGGTTGTGGGTAACATAAGAGGTCCTAAGGGTTCCTAAGGGATCGAGATAAGAGTCCTAAAATGTTAATGGGTCATAGGTGCAATAAGTGGTCCTAGAGTGTCTTAAGGGGCCATGGGTAACATAAGAGGTCATAAGGTATAGATAAGGGTCCTAGAGTGTCTTAAGGGGTTGTGGGTAACATAAGAGGTCCTCAGGGGTCCTAAGGGATCGAGATAAGAGTCCTAGAATGTTAATTGGCCGTAGGTGCAATAAGTGGTCCTAGAGTGTCTTAAGGGGCCGTGGGTAACATAAGAGGTCATAAGGTATAGATAAGGGTCCTAGAGTGTCTTAAGGGTTCGTGGGTAACATAAGAGGTCCTAAGGGGTCCTAAGGGATCCAGATAAGAGTCCTAGAATGTTAATGGGTCGTAGGTGCAATAAGTGGTCCTAGAATGTCTTAAGGGGTCGTGGGTAACATAAGAGGTCATAAGGTATAGATAAGGGTCCTAGAGTGTCTTAAGGGGTGGTGGGTAACATAAGAGATCCTAAGGGGTCCTAAGGGATCGAGATAAGAGTCCTAGAATGTTAATGGGTCGTAGGTGCAATAATTGGTCCTAGAGTGTCTTAAGGGGTCATGGGTAACATAAGAGGTCATAAGGTATATATAAGGGTCCTAGAGTGTCTTAAGGGGTCGTGTGTAACATAAGAGGTCATAAGGGGTCCTAATGGATCCAGATAAGAGTCCTAGAATGTTAATGGGTCGTAGAGTGTCTTAAGGGGTCGTGGGTAACATAAGAGGTCCTAAGGGGTCCTAAGGGATCCAGATAAGAGTCCTAGAATGTTAATGGGTTGTAGGTGCATTAAGTGGTCCTAGAGTGTCTTAAGGGGTCGTGGGTAACATAAGAGGTCATAAGGTATAGATAAGGGTCCTAGAGTGTCTTAAGGGGTTGTAGGTAACACAAGAGGTCCTAAGGGGTCCTAAGGGATCTAGATATGAGTCCTAGAATGTTAATGGGTCCTAGGTGCAATAAGTGGTCCTAGAATGTCTTAAGGGGTCGTGGGTAACATAAGAGGTCATAAGGTATATATAAGGGTCCTAGAGTGTCTTAAGGGGTCGAGGGTAATATAAGAGGTCCTAAGGGGTCCTAAGGGATCCAAATAAGAATCCTACAATGTTAATGGGTCGTAGGTGCAATAAGTGGTCCTAGAGTGTCTTAAGGGGTTGTGGGTAACATAAGAGGTCATAAGGTATAGAGAAGGGTCCTAGAGTGTCTTAAGGGGTCGTGGGTAACATAAGAGGTCCTAAGGGGTCCTAGGTTACATTAGTGGATCCTCATATGTATTAATTGAATCTAAGATATACATAAATCTGTCATAGGACAACCTAAGATATGTTAATGGTTCTTGAGGATCTGCAGAGGTCATATACATGTCTTAAAATGTTGTAAGGGATGTATAATGGTCAAATAATGTTAATGGGTCATAGATGTGATAAGTGGTCTAGAAGTGGTCCTAGGACATCCTAAGATTCTTTAATGGGTCTTGGGGGTCCTAAGGTTTCATATTTGTTTTAACATTTCATAAGGGATCTAGATAAGATTTCTAGAATGTTAATGGGTCATAGGTGCAATAAGTGGTCCTAAGGGATCCTACATTACATCAATTGATCCTAGTATGTCTTAAGGTTTCTTGATGTGTCGTAAGATAGTGTAAGGGATGGATAAGGGTCAGGTAGAGTGTCTTAAGGGGTCATGGGTAACATAAGAGGTCCTGAGGAGTCCTAGGTTACATTAGTGGATCCTCGTATGATATTAATTGAATCTAAGATACATAAATGTGTCCTAGGACAACCTAAGATATGTTAATGGGTCTTGATGATTTGAAAGGGTCATATATGTCTTAAAATGTCATAAGGGATGTATAATGGTCCAATAATGTTAATGGGTCGTAGATGTGATAAGTGGTCTAAGAGATCTTAGGTTACATTAATTGATACTAGTATGTCTTAAGGGTTCTTGTGGGCAGCGATGGGTTTGCATATGTATTAATAGAAGCTAAGATAGATGAATGTGTCCTAGAATATTTTAAGATATAATAATGGGTCGTATGGGTCCGAAGGGGTCCTATGTGTCTTAAGATGTCATAAGCGATACGTAATGGTCCTAGAATATCTTAACAGGTTGTAGGCATCATAATAGGTCCTAAGAGATCATAGGTTACATTAATTCATCCTAATATGTCTTAAGGAGCCTTGAGGGAAACAATGAGATTCCTAAGGGATCCTAAGTGTCTTAATATGTTGTAAGGGAGGGATAAGGGTCCTAGAAACTTACTGTACTACAATTTTTTAACATATTCTAACATACTACTAGATCATTTTCAAAAATTTAACTATGATTTTCTAAGATTTCTATAGACTAAAAATTATTTAAAACAAATAACTAACTAATATCTACTAAATTTACTAAAAATACGTGTACATGTGAGATTGAGAGAGATTCCTAATATTTACTAACTTTAAACTTGAAATTTAAAAACAAATACTTTTAATAATTTCTATAAGATCTTAATGTTTTCTAACATTTTCTAACATTTCTACTATAGTTTCTAATGTTTTGTAAATATTTTCTAACAGTTGCTAACAAACTACTACAATTTTCTACCATTTTCTAACATTTATACTATGATTTTTAATATTTCTATTACTTTCTAATATTTAACTACGATTTTCTAACATTCTACTATCAATTTCTAACATATTCTAATATTTAACTATGATTTTCTAACATTTTTACAAATAAAAAATTATTTGAAACAAATAACTAATGAAAATAAATATAAAACATATAATTTACAATAAAAAATGAGAATAATGTGTGTACCTGATACTACTAACAATCTAAAGATGTTGAAAAAGCTCGGGAGGTGTTGACATGCTGATGTGCTGAGGTGCTTCGCTCCAAGCCCTGGGGTCCGCAAAATTTAAACAGTGACAATGACAAATAAAAAAGAATTACCGAAAATATATAACGAAATTTGGCCATAAGGGGCTTCGCTCAAAGACCCCCTTCGCTCGAAGTGCCTTACATAGGGTACTTCGAGCAAAGGGGGATCTTCGCGTGAAGCCCCCTGTGTGGGGTACTTCACGCGAAGTGGGTCCACCACTTCACCCGAAGTGATGACTTCGCATGAAGACTCTAAAAAATTTTATTTTCCAACTACGCCGATTTTCTTCATCCCTAAAAGTAGGACATAGCTTTGTGGGATCACCCTTATGTTAAGCTTTTCATCTTGAATTTATTTTTGTTACTGTGTCCATTTTTAAAAAAAACCAACATGTGGTATTTTGGGCATAGATTCTCACATGCTCATCAAATTTGAAAAAAAAACATTTTTACAAACTAGACTCTATTATATACAACTATAAAAAAATGAAATGTTTATTTTTTATCAGTTTTCAAAAAAATTAGGGGGCAACATGCTCAAATTTCTATTTTTAAGGATGTGTCCAATTTCAAAATCATTTAAAAATTATTTATTGATAAAAAAAATTAGCTGAAATTTTGAGAAAAACTATATGCTTTAGCTTTGGCTAGAGTGATTCTAAAAAAAAATTAAAAAAAGAGTTGACATTTCAGGGGGAGCACACTAGATGCTATGTTATGTTTTTTTTATTAAAAAAGACCACTTTATATGCTCCCTTTTTTTAAGGCCCTTAATCTCCACCATTTTCAAAACAAATTAGTAGTTTAGAAATTATATTTAGAGCACTTCAACTCCCATTCGTGTTGCGTTTTCAAATTTTGAGTGTAACTATCTTTATTTTCTTAAGACCTGTTTTCGGTCTCCCACCTTGGTACACTTACCTAGGGGCACTTTTGGAAAGGTGTACGATGGACCGTTAGGTTTGTGGTGGAGGTAAAGCACCTTGAGGATGCTCTCCCTCTAACAAACGTGCAGAGATTTTAATAAGATTCTAGATTAAAATGTAAATTATTAGTAAATTTTAACGCTCTCTTCTACTTGATACGTTTCATTTTATGAAAGGGAAAAGTGCAAATGTTTTGATTATTTGTAATTTTATACAAATGAAGGTAGATTACATTTGTATTCTAGTTTTAGAATAATCAATTTTTTTTGAAACTTTTATAATTATTACCTTAAAAACTATTCAAATAACAAACAATGTAAATATTGTAAACAACTGATTTTAAATTGTAAAAATTGATTTAAATGATTCTACATTGTAAATAAATAATATGTGATATAAAATTTTCTTAAAGTGGCCCCAGCTTAAAGACATGTTTGAAAATTTTAACAGCGATGTAAAAATTATAAATGAATAATATATCACATCAAATTTCTAAAAGGAAGGAAGGAAAGTGGCCCCACCTTAAAGACATCCATGAAATTTTTGAAAATAATAAATAAAACCTCCTATTTTGATACATGAAATTTTAACATACCTCCCAACACATTATTTATGGTTGTCCAATAAAACCCTTGATCCACGAAATTAATTCTTTTAATAGACTCTACAAGGAGGCTTCCTTTAAGTATATTACGAATCTAGCCAAATGTGTCATGTACCTTCTTTGAAGTTAATTTCTTTTTATTTAAGTAGGGATACAGACGTCTTTTGTAGAAACAGATTTAATGGCACTTTAGCATTTGCACTGGTAGCTTATAAGTTTGTAATGTTTTGGGTTCAATAACCAGATGAATATGGCCTTCAGAAAGGAGGAAAGAAGTTGTCGAACTCCACCCGGATGCCGTTTGGCAACTGTGGAAGAAGCGAAGGATAATCTGGAATTGATAAAGCAGAGTAATCTGTTAGAGGAATGGGACAGAGCCCGTCTTCTAAATGGCTGGATCGGAGGATCTGCTTATGACTTCAAAGTGGAAGAGGCTTTCAGAAGCTGTCTTGGATACATGTTAGTCATTGAGTCACCAACTCCCGAAATAATCAACACAGGTCTGTATAATGTCTTTTGGTTGGATTAACTTGGATACAAAATAGTTGAATATAGATGAGAAAATATGTATACTCATAAGAATTTGAAAGCGTCAAAGTTAGCAATGATGTTGCAATGCAAACATTAGGCTGACCTTTGTATGTTATCCACAACAGATGACAGGAATGGTGTCCTATATTCAGACGTTCCCAAATTGAGTAAAGAGGCTTGGAATGCTTCGTTGCTCTTATGCTGTGAAGACTGGAATAAGGATGTCCTTTATCGATTGATAGCAGAAGAAACTAAACACGGTTGGACGAGGGAGGACGCAATATGGGAAGGTGATGAAACAGAAGTGGCAAGCAAACTAGTAAGCAAAATAGCCAGGGAGTGGCAAAATGTGCATGCAAAGGGAAAAGAACGAAGAACGGGATTTTCACTCGCTTCTTTGCAAGACTTGAGGATTCACATTCCACAGTTTTTGAATGACTTAGCAGTCGACACCAACAAGTCTTTGAAAGGCTTGATGGACGAGAACCAAAATTCTGAGCAAGGCCGGAATGTAAATAATATTTTAAAAGACCATTTCCCGAGCATCGAAACAGTTGTCTATAATGTTTTCAGAGGTATAGGTTTGACAGAGGATTTGAAGATGTTTAAAGAGTTTGGATTCGACACAATCCCGCCCTCGACTTTGGAGGTCATTGCTGATACAGTCTGGGACATTACGGTGGATGCCACGATCCATGTGAGCACCACGGACCTGTGCAGTCGATTATATTATAAAGTGGTGAGGCGTTCTGGTCAGGCAGGCACACAGACGATGGATGATTGCTCAGTTCCCGCATCCGTAATTCGCTATGCCTACGATATCTTCGATAAAAGCCTTCCGAAGCTCCTAGAAGAAGCTGGAAGAGAGGCCAAAGGTGATTGTGAGCGCTTCTGTCAGATTTTAAGTGATCAGCGGCTCCGAATGTCGAGCTGTGAAAGGGAATTTGATGGTCTAAGAACCTTTCTTGTTCGGGCAGCGAAGGCAGGGAATGTAGATCTTGTAAAAATGCTAACAGACAGAGGCGTAGAACTCGCTGCAAAAGATGAGAACGGTCAGACTGCACTTCACCATGCATTTCGGGGCAAGCAGCCAAATGAAGAGCTTGTGCAGGTTCTGATTCAAGCGGAAGGAAAAAAAAGTGTCGATGGGAGCGCTCGCCTGGTGGATGTGGAGGACAATGTGAGAAAGACACCTTTGGATTTGGCTATTCAAAACGACACCAATGTGAATATGGTGGTGTCGCTGCTGTCACTATCCAGCCAACCAGAATCTTATTTTAAGAATCTGCAGCTCTCTCTGTATCTGCGCGAATCTTCGCGAATGGGGTATACGGATCTTGTTGAAAAGCTGCTGAACGAGGGAGCCGATGTTTTTGACCCAGACGATGAAGGAAAGACCGCTCTCCATTGCGCTGCCGAGGGTGAAGAGGAGCATGTGGCAGGGCAAATTCTTCAAAATATACTGGTGAAGGTATCGGCGGGTGATAAAAACGTGGAGAAAGTATCAGTGGGTGATAAATACGGAAGAAACGCACTTCATGTTGCAGCTTTTCTTGGACGGGAAAAACTCTGTTCTTTGTTTTTCAAGTTTAACAGAAATGTAGATACCGAGGATCGTGATGGACAGAGTGCTATATATTATGCAGTAGCGGGAGCTCATGATGATATCGGGGTTTTAAACACTATTTTGGCACAACAAGGTACAAATCAAGTTTTTGTCAAAGATTTCAGCCAAACAACCCCTTTACACATGGCTGCTTCTAGAGGCAACCGAAAAATGGTTGAAGAGCTTCTTTCAAAGATTTCAGAACAAGAGCGTAGGATGAAGTATGTTGAGGCACCAGACGTACTTGGTCAAACAGCACTGCATAAAGCAGCAAGTGGAGGCCATTACAAAGTTGTTGAAAAACTTCTTGACGAGGGAGCCCATCCGTTGAAAGAACGGGATTGTGATCGAAAAACAGCTCTGCATTTTGCAGCTGAAGCGGGTGATGAAGATGCCGTTGAAATAGCTAAGTTACTTCTGGAGAAATGTGAATCGGATGAACAAAAGGTCCTCCTTTTGTATGCTTCTGCAGTTGGAATTGGTTTTCACAATTCTTGGCTCGAGAGATATCTTGAAGGGGAAAAACTTAGTTTACTACCGCAAATTCCGAAGTCGGAGGATTTGCTCAAAGTAGCAGCAAAATTAGGCGATATAGACATGGCACGGGAATTCATAGCAAGGGGCGCAAATATTGCTCTCATTCGCAACGAGCAATGGAGAAACGATCTCCAGGTTGAGGAAAACAAAAATGTCGAAAATGGTATGTTTGCTTATAACTTTTCCTTTTTGCTGTTTTTCCAAATGAAAAACAGAGCGAACAGCTGTGATTAATTTTTCTTTTTTTTTAAAAACACAGTTCTGAAAAAAATTGAGAAAATTGTTGAACAAGCGACCGACAAACCGTCTCAGCAGGATAATCTTGGTAAGTGTAATTATGTTGACTCCCGTAATTATCTAGTTTAATATTAGAAGACACGGATGAATTCAGGCGAAAATTTCTAATATTTTCCGCTATAATACTGGGCAGGACGAACTCCCTTCGCCATTGGTCTGGCTGCAATATTTTTGAACCCTTTTGTGAAATCTCCCATTACTGTCGGAATCTCGGGAGAATGGGGAACTGGAAAATCTAGTGTTATGATGCAGGTAAACATTTTTTCTAATGAATTCAGAAAATATACTTTACAGTCTTAGATCTGGTATTAATCAAAATCTTTGCCCTTCCAGACAGAGAGCATTCTTCTAAAGACTGCGGCACACTTAGCATTCTCAAAATCATTTCCTGGAGCAAGCGAATCGAAATTATCTGTAACTGGGCAAGCCAGACTTAATATAATAGCAAATGAAATAGAGAGGTTAAGTGGTAAAAGGCAGGATGGCCATAATATTATTGAAAAGATTGGAATGTCCATTAAACGACTAATGAACTTCACAGAAGAGGTAGGCGCACGCTCTCAATACGCAGAATAGATGTCCTTATTTTAGAGTTACGTAATCATTTATAGATAATATGTATTGTATGTGCTAACTTAAAAGTTTAAATTGACACAAATTTATTTAAATGTTTGATTGTTTTTTAAAGCAGATTATGAGTATTTAAATTTGTAAGGAAATTAAGTTGTATGTATTATATAATATAGTTCTAAACTTATTTTATATAATTTATTGTTTATATAAGATTAATAATAATATCTTAATTTTAAAAAATATATTTAATACAAATTTAATTATGTATAAATGATTGAAATAAAATCATAATTTATTATGATGAAGAAATATGTTCTATGTAAGCTAATAAAGTGCTTAAGTTTGTTATCTAACAATGTACCTTTATTCATAATGCATCTCACATTCAACTACATATACAAATATGTCCTTTGAACATAATTGCATCCATAATGTTGTCCCCATAATTCAAATATATTCAAATTAATTTGATTATAGCTTATTAACTTGCAGGTCAAGTAGTTGGAACGAGCTGTGAGAGATTAAAAATAATCATGAAAAAATATTGTAAAAATAATCAACACTTGTGCATTCACATAAGCATTTATAAATAATATAAAAATCACTTAGATCATCTATCTCAATGTCTTCAATTGTGTATTGATAAATAGATGTCAAGACTACCATTAACAAAGTCAGTTACCTCTCTAGATGTCATGGGAGGCCCTCAAAGTCCTTTATCACTAGCATGTTAAGGAACAAGTACAAGTAGAGGCAAACAAGTCTCAAAGAAAATATCAATATAGGACAAGATTGTGCAAAGATAAAGCATCCCAAGACAAAATTGCAAGCTTCACTTAGTCTTCACTAAACCTAGATTCATCACAATCTAAAGGGTGTAGATATAGGGTTGTAAATATAATTCTAGAATCCTAATATTTTGATCATCAAGCATAATATACAACCAAATATTCATTATAAAAATTCTTAAACATTGAGCTAATCACAATATAGGTTCCTCTTTCATTTATTCGTATCCTTATTTAATTTATGTATGAGTTGTTAAGATTGATTGATGATTAATTAAATTGTAAATTAATGTAGGATAATTTTATTTTCTCTTGTATATTAGTAATTTATCAAATTCAATTTCCAAATCCATCTAATACCTTGTTTTATGTTTTTTTCTCAATCTACCTATCTTATGTTAGAGTCAAATGAGATTTTCATGTAATTGATCAATTATTTAGGTTTTCTTTTTACTTTATTATATGCTTAAAGTAAATGTAGTAAGGCTTTCCTTTTTCATTATGTTATCTTATAGCAAAGGATGGTGATACTTATTATGATGTAATCTTATTTTCATGTAGGCTTATTTTTAAATTTTATTTTTTATAAATTTTTATTATTTATTGTTGTAATTCAATATGGAGTTTTTTTGGTCATTTATTTTTTCAAGCTGTCATAGTACAATCATGGATTCTTTCTTCATGTCAAAGGTGATTGAAGATGATTTTTTCTTATGATTTTCTTTATTAGTTATTAGAGGTATATTATCTTGTATAAAGACTCCTCATTAGCCTTATAGTTGGAACCCATCCATGCATTCATCATTAATTTCCTAACTTCTTTCTTTGTTGAACTTAATGTGATTGTTAGAGTGAAATAGATATATTACTTAGTTAATAAATCACCAATTAGTTAATTATATCCCCCCATTACTTTAGTACAATTAAGTTAAACTTAGTTCTTTTCTATTTTTAGGTTGAGGATGGAGACATTTGTCATGTAATCTAATATAATTCTTACACAGAATTTCATCTAGGGTGATTCGGCTTTTTTCTTTTATAATCATTATTTATTTATTATTGCAATTCAAAATAAATATATTAATTCATTTGTACATTTAATACAAAACTTTCAATAATGAAACTCTTTTCAATCAATTCTATTTTAAAAATAACATAGTACAATCATGATTTTTTCTTTCTTCATGTGATATGAATTTTGGTTATAGACGAATCAAGTTGAAAATTTACTTCATTTCATATGACTCCCTTTATCTACATCTCTAATAGATCAACAATGAGACTCTTTCTTTATGCATTATCCATTATATGATAATAGAATTCTAAAACCTTTAATTAATCATAATACATATCTATATTATCATTCCTTTTAATATTTCTTCTAATTTTAAATTTTATATTCTTTATATATAATACACCTATTTTATAAAACCAATTTAAATGGCTGATAGATAATTTTTATAATAGCTCAATGTTAACAGGTTAATTTTATAGTAACATTTCAATGTTTGATTTATATAATTAATTTCAAGATAATAATGCTACAGTCGTAATGATTTTTAATAGATTACTTTGCATTTTCCAACAACAATAATCCCAATCGTTGATACCATTTAAACCTTTGTCTCCTCATACTTCACTTAGATACGTTCAAATAGAAAACATGAAATATATCAACATTGAAATCCGGATTGCTCATGGTTCATCTTTTGAATTGTCAACTATTATGTAAATTTTTAAAAGAAATATTATGAGTAATCTTTTGACTGTATTGTTATCGAACTATTTAGAACTTATTCTTTCTTATTGTATGATGGTATAAATTCCAAAGAATAGATTCTTAAAGTAATATTTCAGAAGAGTAAAGGTAAAAGAAGGAATCAAGCATTCCAACAAGTATTTTCGCAAGAACCCTCCAAGATAAATAAGTTGTCTGGTCTAGTTATAATGATTAAACTTCAGTTCATCATCATTATGAATAGATTTTTATAGAAATTCTGTACATAAATACTATTGTAGAAAGTTTGTTTCCCTTTTCAATTGAATCTTGTTTTAAATAAATAGATCCTTCTATAGTTTATATAAGAGTATCTTCCCACTTAAAGATTTTACCATAGTTTAATAAATTGACGTGGATAGAATATATTTATTAATTTTCAATATTGGATTCGAAATTAATGCTAGAGGAATGTCAAGTACAATGACAATTAATTGTATGAAGTCAAATTAAATTGTTTGATGGTCTTTGAACAATGTTTCATATTGTAAATTAAGAGTGACAACACTTGGCGGATTGCTGCAGGCGACAGATTCCCAGAATTCATCAAGGTCGCCAGACTTTTTATTACAAAATTATGAGCCCAAATATCATCAAATTTTTAAGTCTCTAGCCATCATGGACCGGTGTGATATGGTAGGTAGTCTTCATTTAAATGTATTTGTCGTTGATCGTTTACCATCTTCCCTTTTCCAGGTCATCCATAGTTTCTTTATGCTCCGATTGGTGTATATCATTTTGCAGTTTTTTTTTATAAAGTTTGATATGATATGGTACTTATGAGAGTGAACGGGATGACGATTCGGCTGCTTCACGTCGATATTCTTAAAAACATTTAAATCTGAGATTATCTTAAGTAAATAGTTAATTCCATCTCCATTTCTATATAATTTTTGGTTTAACGATTTGTATTTGTTTTGGTTCTGGTGAGATTCAGTTTGAAAAAAAGGAAGAAAGAAGATCTGGAAATCAAAATGTCGGTGTAATGCCATGGGACGAAGATCCAATACATGGAACTCCACATTGCATTTTGACAGTACGTTATAATGCCTGGCATTACAGGAATGAAACAGAGGCCTGGGCAGGTCTAGCTGTAGAAATCACAAAAGAATTGGAAGCAACGATGACGGTAGCACACGGGCTGAGGACTAATTGGATATACAACTGGAGAAACCAAAAAAATAACATCTGTTTTGGAGTGCTACTCCCATACTTTCTCACAGTAATGCTGACCATCTTCTTCACTATAATTGGATGGCTACTACTTGATACAACCCAAAATAAAGATATAAGTAAAGTTAAATATGGATGTCTACCAGTATCGATGATTGTGATTGCTTGGAGTATAGGGAAGTCATTGATTTCTATGGTGAAGCCTATTAGTTCTCAAGTCTTGGACTATATATGTCTGCCAGACCATAGACATAAGCTTGGTTATCATCATCAGGTTATTTCTGATATCAATTTTTTGAAAGCTGAGCTTCATTATAGACCCTCCAGTCTGTGGAAAGCATTTGCTTGTATATGGTGCTTCATTACACGTAGTAGGAATGAGAACTATGTTCCAGGAACAACGATTCCAAAGATGCCTTCTGCGTTTGGTAATAATCTTAGGATAATAGTGTTTGTTGATGATCTCGATCGTTGCGAAGAAAATGTAATTCTGCGGGTATAACTTTAAGAAACCCATATATTTGCAGTTTTTATGGTTATCAAATATTAGTTTCCAGTTTTTTTGTTTTTTTCTAAGAATTCTTTAGTACTTGTAACTGGCAGGTATTATCAGCTGTGCATCTGGTTTTAGCTACTTGTGAAATCAATGTTATTTTGAGCATGGAAAACAGCATGATTAAAAGGGCAATAATGAGAAAGTATGGGAAAGGGAATAGCAAAGCTATTAAGTCCAATGAGGACTTCGCAGAGAACTATTTAAGGAAGATAGTACAGCTGCCGCTGCACATACCAGACCCTAGTGATTCAGAATCACGTGAGTTTTTGCAAAGTCAGCTAGGTCCGTGGGATCCCAAAAAAGAGTCTGCCCACCCAGCTGTAGAAACAGAAAGAACGACAACTTATATGCGTAGAAAAGCCAATCCAAAGTTTCAAATTGGAACTCCACGGAAACCTCAACTAGGTGAATATCTCTGACCTTGTGCAAGTGGGATTAGTCACATTTTATATTAACATCAAGGTACAGCACCACTTTAACAGATGAATTCCTTTCCTTCCACTTTAATGTTGTTTTAGCTAGAGGAGAAACACACAGACATTCTGCAGAATCTGGAGCAGAACAACAAAGCGACCACAGGGTTTCAGGTAAAAATATTCCAGATGCAATCTTTTTAAGCTGAACATGAAAGAGGAGACTAATGGTCAAAGCATTGCTTTGGTGATGATTTTAATGTCTCTTAACATGAAAATGTCGATTCCCCGAACAGATAGGGCCCAACAAAGGTTAGGAGATACGGTACAGCAAGATATAAGTGAGCATCCAGGTGAATATATTATTGAAACACAATATTTTAGATGATGATTTGTATAATGTACGATCACATTATGCAGAGATTAAAACTATGTGTTTTAAAGATAGATTTTGCATGAGATTGTTATTTGTATGGAGTTGCATGAAGTCTTTGGATGCTTCTAAGACTTCTAAGTAATGAAGTTATTATAGTACATTCAATATGCCTAATTATTAGATAAGTTGATCCTTTGATCAGGTGATCAAAAAGTTGAATCTATCTTTTATTCTGTGTTTTGCATTTTCTTCATTCGAAATCTGTTTTCATTCAAAAATTTTGCTAGCAGAAGGCTCCCGAGTTGATGCAACGATTGAGATACCTGATCAGACTACTGGCATTGAGCAGCAACAAAATAGAACTGAACCAGGTTAATAAGCTGGCTATGTTGTATTAATTTTGTATTCTATGAGTTTCGAATCCTGATCACTTATGTTATAAATTTTAATAATCTTTGTAAAACAAATTTGAACTTGATCTTGATTTATATACACATAATGATGCCCTGCTGCCCTGTATAAGGTCTTTTAAATTATAAAACCTACACTAAGAAAAACGAGTAGACTAATAAATTTCTAATGGCAGACGTAAAAGATTTATAACAACAGGTTGGTGTTTGTTGCATTCAGGCGAGAATCAGCCAATGGCAGGTGACCAAGACAGGCAGAGTCAGCAAAGCTTTAAGGATCTCTCCTTAATCATTAGTAGAATGCTCATTCCTATGTATACCGAAGGAGAAAAGAATGCTTTTCACTTTCTTCATGCTCGATCCACCCGCAATAAGAAAATTCCCCGAGAATGGAAATGCTTCATGGCATACCATCGGCTAGCATGGAATATTTTGTCTCTGAGCCCCGACATTCTCCCAGTCGAAGGATGGCAGATTCAACTTATTGTATGGATTTTCGTCTGCTGGCAATGGAGCAACCTCATAACAACTCTTATACAAGTAAGATAAGAGGGATTCACTTGAACGGGCATTGGCAGTTAATTTTTTTTCTTAGGCATGATTTTCTTACTTCTCATAACCAAAAAAATAAAATTATTTGTATGCACTGATGCAGAAGTGGAACAATCTTGGGGTTTTAAGAAAGTGGAAAGTTACAGAGGAGCATAGTGGGCCTTCGCTGAGAGAGATTGTCGAGCATTATATCGACGAACGGTGGCCAGTTAACAAGAAGAACGACAATTTTCAGGGAGATATTGCCATAAAAATGAAGGATGACGCCATTGACAGCCCCAGCAGCACCGAAGAAGTGGGGAAGACAAGCGACATATTGCCAGAGAAAAATATGACAACAATTTCCAGCGAGGAGGATACAAAAGGAGTTGATCATCTCACCCAAGCTCGAAGAAAAGTTTTGGAAGAGCAGGAGGAGATAAGAGCAAAGAGTTTGAAAGAGCAGGAGGAGATAAAAGCAAAGAGTTTGAAAGAGCAGGCGGAGATGAAGAATATGCTGAAAATGCTCATGAAGAAAGTATTCGATGAGGACATTTTCATGGAGGAAGAAGAAAGGTCACTGGAACTGTACAAAACGGATGAGGAGAAGCAGAAAAGTGAGAAGGTGAAGGATGAAGAGGAGCGAGAAGAATGGAGTAAGCTGAAAGAAACATTGCGGTACTACAATGTTTCAATGGATGGAATTCAGGCCTTCCAAAAATTTAGGTTTTACTGCGAACCTGGATATCTTCCATGGCCATTGCCCAAACAAGCCTGAACCTGGCCAAATATTCGCATTCATAATGAATTCGAACAAACACTCCTCTCGTGGATTGTGGTCATTTCAGACAAATTATGTTCTTTCTGTTTTTAAACTGTGTTAATTTTTCTGCTAAAGTAAAGTGGCTTGTTGGAATCACTACTTCCCCCGCTGATAGTGTAGATTAGGTTGACAACTTGACAGCCAGTCAATGCTTCTTTGTAATTTAGCTTAGATAGCAAGTCAGTGAATAGGTGTTAATTAGCAGTAATGTGGTCAAACTTGTTTTATCTAATAAAACTTTATTTTGTAGTCTTCTTTCAATTATTATACACAGTCTCTCTATATATATCAAATTTGTTTGTTTTTACTGTTATATCATTTCAGATAAATATAAAGATTCTTCTTAAGTTTAAGTATTTTCATAAATATTTTGAATAAATGAATATAATTGTTCCCAGTTATTATTATTTTATAAAGTGTCAAGTATTCTTGTCATATATTTTCAATAGATATATGAAAAGTGAAGATTTAAACAAAATTTAATAAAAAGGTATTTTTGGACAAATAATTTAGAAACATAGTTCGTTGTATTATAATAATATAGCAATTCATGAATCAATTATAAATTTTTAATAGAATGTGTATTTCAAATTTAATGTGTTAGTATTGAGAGGTGACACTAAAGATGCTCACTGATGTTTTATTTCTACCTATTAACTAGTTAAGGACAAATATTTAGAGTTGTCATATTTAAAAGACAAAAATAATATTGTGATACTATAAACATAATATTGTGATGCTAAAAATAATATTGTAATCCACCTAATACATTATAACTATTATACAAGTTATAATATTGAATGGGATGAATAAAAATGATATCCTTCTTACATCATGATTAATAATAGTTATATTTCACTCACTACATACTTGATAATGATATTTCAAATATTATACCAATCTATAAAAATAGATTTACTATGAAATATTTTAAATTTTTTGAAAATATTATGTCACTATCCCATATTTAGTAATCTAATATATTTTTACACCACCATAATATGTGTTTCATAGGATAAGTATACACACTCCATTGTAATTTTTTTAAATTGTTTTGAAACTCGCTAAGATTAAGGACAACAAAGCAAGGTTCTTGGAGGAGTTGAAATGTATGGAAGTGACATTATTTTATTGATTTAGAAATGGTTATGAATGATCATTGGAAAATAAAGTTTCGTATTGCAATAGTAAGGCCTAATAATCCTAGAGACCTAATGGGTGTTTAAATTATGATTTGGGTTTATGAGTTAGTGGTTATGGTGATGCCTTAAAAAGATAATGTTGGGTTAATGCCTATGCAATTATATCCAACGATGGATAGAAAATTATGAATATGATGTGATAAAGGTGATAATTATATTTTCTGGTGATTGAATATGCCTCAAACGAGTTGAAGTTGTTGTTGATTATGTTGGAATGATGATTGGATCAACATGATCCTAGAATACTTGATGGGTTTGTAAGAGGCTCTGCATCAAATTGGTATTGGAGCTAGAAGAACTTGAGAGTGTGAGGAGTGGCAACTCACACCAAGACCTAGCCCAAGAAGGATTTGTTATTTGGTTATTTCTTATGAGTTTTTGGTGGAAGGTGCTTGTCCATCTAGCTACAAGAAGGAAGACAAGGAAGGACGGTGAAGGGCTATAGGGATGGTCCATGGCCACAAGGATGGTCCATTGGTTTTCAAGAGGCTAGGGGGAGAGGCAAGGAAAGAAATCCTAGGTGAGGAAAAGGTAAGTTGGTGAGGTGAAGTAGCATGGATAGGTGGACATGAGGTTTGTAAAGAACCATGGGTAGAAGCCATTGAAAACTCCATTGATAGGAGTAACTAAGGGGTTGTTTGAGAATGAAGATATCAAAGAAAAAATATCAAGGAATAAAAGAGGCATGAAGAGGAAAAGATGAATGAAGAAAAAGATGAAGCTTTCATTCAAATTTTTTCTTGCATGTTATTGTATCCTTTTTTCCAAGGGACTTGGAAATTTTTCAAGGTTGGGAGTATGGTGTTGGAGAACCTAACACATAGGCACTCCAGGAGGATAGAGGATATTTCATGAGTTTTAAGATCATTTCATTGTATTTTGAGTCCATATGTAAGGATAGGTAAAGCCATGTAATTAATTTATGAAAAGTTGTCAAGTTGTCCTAACAAGGTCTTGAGTTAGTCAATATGTCAAACTATGAAAGAAAGCCTATGAAAAGGTAAATATGTTGTAATTGGTCAAATATTGTCCATTGTGATGTGTTAAGAGGGTTCATGAAAATTTTACATGCCATTTGTGTTAAAATGTAAACTTGTGAAAAAGTTGCACTATGTAACATTTGTAAAAGGTGACAAATTATGGGTTGGCAAAGAGGTTGGTCAGTCTAGGAGTCGGTTATGTAGTTGGAGATAGTCAAATGTAGTATGATAATATTTTGGAGGTCAATTTTTAGGAAGTAGAAAGGCTAGAGGGGAGTCCTAAAAGGCTACTGTTATCATACCCCTAACTCACACTCCCATTCTGCAGATTGGAGATAGTCATGTAGGTTTATGCAAAAAAAAGGTGAATCTCCATGACATAGTGATGAAAAGGTACTAGTAACAAGGAAATATCATGTAAAACATTTGAAAGGTTTTACTTTGAATGATTTAATGAAATTAAAGATAGTTATGTACATGATGAAGTTCATTGTCCCTTTGTGATCAATCACGTTTCTCATTGTTCATGGTATTTTCCTTTATCCAAAATGTTTGATTCATGTTTGAATGGGATTTGGATAAGAACAATGAATTAAGTTTGATTTGAACCCACTCCTACATTTGATTATGATTTATACATGATCCAATATATTTTGTAAAAACTATCAAGAAACCCTCTATAATAGAACACTTTATGAGGGTTTGATCATATCTTTAGTTGTAACCAATGAAAAATATTATTCTTGATTTGTTTGAAAGTAAAATCAAGATACTTTGATATGCAATGGATTTTGATTCAAAAGGTTTTTCCTATGTGATTAAAATGATGCCCTAGCTAGGAAGACTAGGCATGCACATTTATTTTTTTTGTGACAGTCAAAACGATCTTAGTGTAGAGGTCGTAACATTTAATTCAACTGTTGGATATTGGTGATAGAAAATTGTGAATACGATGTGATAAAGGTGATAATAATTTTGTTTTGTGATTGAATATGCTTCTAATGAATTGAAGTTGTTGCTGATTATGTTGGAATGATGATTGGATCAGCATGACCCTTGAATATTGGTTGGGTTTCTATTATGCTCTCTCTCTCTCTCTCTCTCTCTCTCTCTCTCTCTCTCTCTCTCTCTCTCTCTCTCTCTCTCTCTCTCTCTCTCTCTCTCTCTCTATCTATCTCAAAATATTGTTTAAATTTATATTTCCAATCTTTTTAAAAATTTAGTTTTTCTTTGCAAGGTAAAATGTAATTTAAATAGTAATTGTAAATTTTCATGTTTGTATATATATGCAAATTATATTCATGGATGATTTTAGAAGAGATGAGTTCTTAGGTCTTTAGGTACCTCCACCTCCACCTCCACCCCCACCCCTCCATCTCTACCTCTAGTTCCACGACCACCTACACCTCCACCTACTCTGGAGGAGTTAAGAGAAAATATGAGGAGAAATGTTTCTGCCATTATACAAGACATTGGTACCATTACACATGATCCTCATCCCCCTCCCCATCTACTACATCTTGGAGATATCATCAAGAAATTGTAGATTATGTACAAACATTAGATAATGAGATGGATAATTTTTTCACGTGGAGGGAGTCCATGCATGTGTGTTATGCTGATGACCTCTCTTCTAAAGAGGTCCATGACTTAAAAATTACAAAATCTGATTTGAAATGTTATTTTGTGACCCCTAAAATGGGTGAGATAATAAATGAGAAGAAACCACACATATCTATTAGATGGTGTCAGCTCCCACAAATATCTTAGCATATTTGGGAGTGGTTGTGGTTGGTATTTGACCATCCACCACATGCTAATCATGAGGTGCCCATGTACTTCCTAAAAAAATTATGGGTTGAATTTGATTTGGGTAAAAAACCCAATTAATTTGACATAAGAGAATTCTAGGGGTTGGCATAGGTTTTCCATAGGACAAGCGAGGGGCCAAATTGAGTGACAGAGTTGGAAACCGTGTGCATGATGATCACCTTGTTCCTCTTCCTACTCTAATTATTCTTCAACCTTTCCATAGTTGAGTAGTGAACTCTAATCTTGTCTAATTGAGTGCTCGATCGGGTAATTTGTTAGAGTATTTTACCTAGATGAGGGTTGTTCCTAGTACAACACATGTTTGCATGAGTTGCGGGGATATTTGTAGGGGTCCCCAAAGTGATCTTGTCAGTGTTTTTGTTTCCAATAGTGGATATGATGATGATGATGGTGGTGGAAATGTTGATGACATCTCATCATGTGTTGATCTTCTCTACGCGGACAATGATCATTATGCAGAGGTAAATTTATTTATAATTTACAGTGCAATATTAAATTCCACATATATACACATATTAACCATAACATGTGGGGATTTTGTTGAATAGAAGAGGGAAGATGCTATGCCTTCGAGGGACCATCATCATCTTACCTCGACACCTCAAGATGTCAATGCCCCTTTTGCAGTATGCACTTTGATCTAGATATGTTGAAGTACATTTAATATATTTACTATTAAAACTTGAATTTAATAACGTGTTTGATTTATTTTTTTCAATTTTGTAGGTTGTTTCATGTAATACTGAGGTTGGCAATTCTTCATGCCCTTTCCCATTGGTCACTAAGGCTTAGCTTGATACACCCTAGTATATTTTTCATTCATTAATTTTATGTGTTTATATGCTTACTAATTTATTTATAACTCTAATTCATGTCTATTTTTTACAATTGTGGGATTTTGGATTGTGTGATGATGTATCAAATCTACATTTTGACCCATCAGTGACTTTAGCTATGCATCAGACACCATATGTATGTTTTTCTTCCATAAATTTGTAGTCTTTATATACTTTATAATTATGTATATACAAGTTTGATTCATGCTTTATATGTATTGTTTAGGTCGACACAACCATGAGTCTTGGTATGGCTATGGGATTGATCCAATTGCAGCCATTGACATCATCCTTTAAGGTCATGATTAAAAAATTAATTTTGCAATGTCTATTGTGTACATGTCATTTATAGGGATTATAAAAAATTTATAATTTTTATTTGTGCAGGACTTGACTATAACCAATTTTATTGTTCAAGAGAGTGCATCTCCTCATTCCACTGAGGAAATTACTAAGAATGGTCACATATTAAAATCCTATATCGGAGCTCAAATATTATCTCAGAGAATAGTGAGAGGAGGGGGGGGGGGGGGGTGAATCAGTGTTCACTATATTTTAACTTTTCACTTTAATCTTTATGCTGAACTTAAATGCTTAAGTACTGAAATAAACATTCACATAAACATGAAACATGAATTCAACACATGACACCAATATGGTTACGAGGAAACCCAAATAGGTTAAAACCCTGGTGGGACTTGATACCCACTAATATTCTGTACTAGTGTTTTGTGATCCTTGTTAGAAGATCCTTTACCCTATTAGGAGTAGCTTTACAATGCCTTAAGTATAGTAGACCTTGTTAAGGGTCAGACCCTATTAGGAGTCTTTTACAATGATCCTTGTTAGGGGAGTGGACTCATTGTCCTAGAGCTCACTGCTCAAATGGTGAAGGCTACAACCTTCTGATTTCAGATACACACTATATCTACAGGTGAACTATTTACTATGACACTGCTTGTCAGATCAGCTCCTTTGGTGCACTGATGCTTTGACCTCTAGAAAAGCTCTAATACATCTTATGCTAACTTTGCATACCTCTACTCTGCCTATCACAACTCTATTTCAACTTCCATACCGAATACAATGGGTGCACCTTATATTTATGTGCTTATACAAACAAAACAATTAGGTCAGCCCTATAACTAATTACAAACAACACTTCCAAATGAATTGGCTTAAGTGTGCTTACAATTACACATATACATATGTTGGCAACCTAAATACAATGGGCGCATAGCCTTTACAACATTAAATTATAATCGTAAACCAAAATGCTAATTGTTGGCTCCATGCTCTGTTCTCTGCTGGCACACACTGGCTGTGCAACTTCAACTGACTGTAACTTTCACCTCTTTGCATATCTACTTATGCAATCTTAAAATAAGAATAAGTATAGTCTAACAACCTTAACTTCCAGGGTGCATACCATAATTCATCTATACACACGTGCGCTGATGCTCTGAGTTGTAGGAACTCTGTACGTTGTCTAGTCTTCAACACTTAACTGAATTATGATCTTTACACTAAGTGCGATGACTCAAAAATGTTATATGACTTTGTTTCCATAGTGACAACACTATATCTAGTCATATACTTCAGTATAGACAACTTTCCAACAATCTCCCCCTTTGTCATTGATGGCAACAAAGGAATATGGCCATGTTGCTAACTGTCCCTTAATACAAATTTTTTTTATCTTCTATACATCTTTATACATACATATATGTACTCCATATTCTATACACCACTCCCCCTTTGACATTAATGACAAAGGTGCATCAAAAACTATATGTACACTTACTCACTGAGGGAAAACATCCGAATATGAAATCTTGAGGTTCTGGATCTCCTTCTTCCAAAAAGTTATCAGAGAGTTAACTATCTGGAGATGGGCGCATAAGGCATATTGAAGCTTCTCCATCTTCTCCAAGTCACTGATGGGACCATGATCATAAGTTACCATGGTGGCATCAATCTCCTTTATGTTCTGACTGAGGATGTCTAAAGAGGGCGCAAGACCATTCCTTAACTGAGTCTGTCAGGACCTTATCTTTTTTATCTCTTTTTATTCCTTCTCAATCTTGTCTATCTAGCCTTGGTAGACATTGTTTCACATGTTCACATATGTGGATGTGTCTATCACTAAACTCTTTACGTGCTCAATCATTGCTTCTGCTTCTTTTCTTGAAATGAGCATCGGTGAGCTTGTCTTGATCCATGCATGCTGCAATGATCCTTCTTCCTTCATCAGAAAATTCTTTCAATGATGCCTGACCAAACTTAGAGAATTCAAGTCTAGTGCAAAGTTTCTCATTGGTTCATTGAGTCTCTTCTTTAAGTACTTCTCTTCTGCCACTTTGGACGCAGATTCTTCTAGGCTAGAAAAATTAATTTTGAACTGTGAGAGAACTGTACTCACATCATCAACCGAATGTACATTTTGCACTTATCTTTAGGCAACAAACTATTCAAAATATTCACTGATTCCACAAGGAGAGGATTTCTCATGACTTGCTTCTCTTTTACCTTCTCCATAGCCAGGACGTTGAACTTAATCAGGTCTTCTTCTTTCCAGGAGTCCAAACTGCTTGTGTCAGGTGTCAAACTTGACAACAATACTGAGGAGGGAGTGATGGGAGTGCTATCCATCACCTCTTGTCTCATCTTGACCAATCCGATAGAAGTAACTTCATCTTTCTTTTCTACCTCTTCTTCTTCTTTCTTATCAAATATATCTTGAATAGGTACTTCTTCTTGCTAAGTGGGAGGTGTATTGCTGCATAGGATTTTAGCTTCCTTAGTACTGACAAATGCTTCCTCAAACTTGTCCAAATCCTTATCAGTAGCCACCATGGCTATTTCCACATTATCTATGATAATAGTGTTGTCTTTGTGTGATTCTATCATGGGCGCAGACTTGTCTTCTTCTGTTTGAGTTTCTACTATGGGCACTGAGTCTTGAGGACCTATCATTGGTACATTAGTGGGCTCTACCACTTTATCTTCCTTATTGGGTGCATGAGAGATGGGTGTAGTAGGTGGTTTTATCTGTTGTTCTAATAACACCTTCTCAAAAGCCTTTTTTGTTTCCTTCGTAATTAGCTCATAGTCTTTGTTCATGATGTGAAGAGTTCTCATCTTAGTCCTTAGGTGTGACTTCACCAAATTCAATATTAGTGCCTCTTCTTCTTTAGAACATACAGGCAGAGTATCTTTTAATACTTTTTCACTGATCCTTAGATCTTCTTCATTTTCTTGTCTCTTTAGGTTTTCTAAAATATCTCATACTTTATCTAGAAGGGAGGTTTTCAACTCAAGGACTGTCTTCTTGAACTTGATCATGTGTTTGATAATCATACTATGTATTTCTGATTTGTCAATCTCACTATATGTGTCATAATACTTCTCTACTTGATCAATTCTACCCTCATCAACAATTCTTGTGCCCAAAACTTTAAGGCTAGGTATGAATCCTACCTTAGGAGGTTCTTGAATTTTTTTCTTTCTCCTTAGTGCTCACGAGGATGGATGATTAGTGCTAGCTTCTTTCTTCCTCTTGACCATTGGTTTATACTCCAGAGGAGTATCTTTGGGCACATAAGGAGTATTGTCAATTTTATCCTTCTGACTGTCATCTAAATCAGTTTTCATCTTCTTTGATTTTGGATCTTCATGTTCTTCTTCTGTTGTTGCGCCTTTCAATTCTAAGGAAATCTTTTCATCCCTTGCTTTATCAAGGTCTTCTTGAGACACACCATGTATTCTCAAGATTTCAGATGTGACCTTTGTAACCTTTCTTTTTGTTGTAGCACTATTTAGTTTAGCATCAACTTCTCTAGTCTTTTCTTCATAGGTTCCCCACCTAGGTTCATTATCATCTTTAGGGGCTGGTAGAAATACCTATGCATAGGCTTCAAGAACTTGTTCCTCTACCTCATACCCAAGTGGATAAATCTACTTAGTTCTAGGCTCAACAGCTTCCATACATGTAGTGTCTATCTCCAACATAAAGCATATTGTGTCTTTATACTTCTCCACAATATTCTTAGGAATCATGTACCTCATCTACATCCTTTCTCTGAAGGTCTTCAATTCCAAGGTTACATAGTCTCTTAAGGTGCTCTTAGTACATGCCTTGTTTGATATCTGTGGCATGGTTGGAATGGACTTGTCTAGATACAAGTCTGACACTTTACCAACTATATGAAGGTACATATAGATGATTAGAGACCCAAACCTGAATATCTTTGTTTTGTCATGTTTGATAGCTTTGATGTTGTCTATCAACTATACGTGCAATATCTCACACAAGTTGAACTCTCCATCTTCTTGCACAAGTCAGATGGCTGCTAGAATAGTGCCCGCAGACACACTATTCACCCTGCTGGTGTGATGAAATCTATAACCCAATATAATTGACATCAATTTGATGTATGCTTGCTTTATAGGCTCAATAGTCATGCCGCACCTATCACTTCTGAATTTGCATGTATGCTCCACCATTTTCCTAACATCCTTACCCACTAGAAGGACGACGCCTGTCTTAGAGAGGCCTGTCATCTCATGTATCAAATCACTTGTGATTCTTACTGGTACATCTCCAATCCAAAACAAATCATCATGGATTCTGCTTAACAAGATTTTTATCCATTCAGTCTCATAGAATTCATATGCCATGGCATATTCAACAATGGGGTGACCATTCCATTTGGTGTATTCATCCATGAATGTTTTGTCTAGTTTCAACATTGTGTCCATGTGCACCCTTAACCTATCTAGTCCAACAAGTTCCTTCTTACAATAGATGTAAGCCCTTATGTATTCTACATGCATGACGCCCATCAGCATGTGAGAGAATGCTCCCTCTAAATCATCTAGGGTTGATTTAAATGGATGCCTCTTGAAAACATATCTCTTCTTCTCATCTACATCATAAACAATGGGAGTGGCCATGACTTACTTGTTAAACACTTTCCAATTGAACTTAGAGATGATCTGACGGCTTCTGAATCGGTGCAATGAGCTAGGGTTACTGCAACTGATCAAATGCACTGATAACTATAGAAAATATCTAATAGATTCAATCTCCAAGACTTCACAACAACTTCCAAGGCTCTTTCTACTCTCCTATCACTCTGAGTTTGAATGCAATGAGTAAACAAACAACTTTCTGTGTACTTAAAGTGAGAAATACACCATTAATGCACATCGCGTAAACCAGGTTGTCACTTCAAAATTTCAAAATCAAGTTGCACTAATAATCAACATGTGCGCTCTTGCATGAAGGTTCCTATACACTCCAAAAGCTTAAGTCCAAAGGAACATACTCTGAGGATGAGTAACCAACCACTCAGGGGTCTAGAGCTAAATTAGCTCCCTTATGACCCTGAGGGCCATTCATGCAGATGTAGAGGGTGCGTCACTTGGGGATGCATCCAATACATTCTGATCATCTTTTTCCTTCTTTCCTTCTAACCAAATCAAGCTCACATCCTCCGAGGCTTTCACAAACTTGACTTCTGCTTCAGGATCCAAAACTGGTTCTTCGGTCTTTTTAGGGCTTTCCTGACCTTGTGTCCTTGATCTACAGAACCTTGAGATATGTCCAGCCTTGTTACAAGAGTGAAAAATGACTGGAGGTCTATTATTCCTCAACGCATTGACATGAGTCACCATTCTGCATGTTCTGGCTGAGTGACCATTATAGTTACATATCTGACATGTAACATTATGAGAACTTCTAACATTTGTTTGATTTTGATTTCTTTGATCTTGTTGAATCCTATTCTTCTTACTAGTCTTGCAATTGATAGCTCTATGACCAAATCTATTGCATGAATAATAGTAGCCATTAAAAGGTCTTACCTCTGATAGTTTCTTGCAATGTGTCCATGCTTGTTACATGCAAAACAAGTGCGATCTACTTGCTTGTGCTCATTCGTAGGAGGACCACCATTGTCTTTGGTTTGATCTTCAGTCTCATCATCAGTAGAGTTCTTTTGCAAATCCTTTCTTGCTCACATATTGTCAATCTGATTTTGTGCTTCATTGTATCCAATATAGGCTAGTGTCTCCTTTGATTCTTCTTGCATACAACTGAGATTCTACCAAATTAGCACTAGTGTTTAATTTGTCAATATGATCCTTTGATTTTTTCAATTCAGATTCCAAGCTTTCTTTGATATTCCTTAGCTCTAAGATTTCCAAATTGGCTTCCCTTAGTTCTTCATTGAGTTGAAGGTTCTCCTTGACTTGTTCATTGTAGACATCTTGATTGTTCATCAGTTTGTCGTCAAATTCTTCAAGATGACTTAATAAGGATGCATTTTCTTCACTCAACTTCTTGACTTTTTCTTCAAGTTCACTATTAGAGCGTCCTTTCAAATCCTTTCTTACTCTTTTGATAACTAATTGAGAATCACTGACTTTTTCTTTTAGTTCTTCAATTTCTCTTTCTGAATTGACCAGATCTTCAAGAGCGGCTTCAAGATTTTTCTTCAGATGTTTCATATCTACTTTTTCCATTATCTCGTCAAGTGGTTAAACTTCTTTGTTGAGGACCAGAGCTCTAATACCAATTTTTAGGAATGGGAACACTGAGAGGGGGGGGTGAATTAGTGTTCACTATATTTTAACTTTTCACTTTAATCTTTATGCTGAACTTAAATGCTCAAGTACTGAAATAAACATTCACATAAACATGAAACATGAATTCAGCACATGACACCAATATGGTTATGGGGAAACCCAAATAGGTAAAAACCCCGGTGGGACTTGATACCCACTAATATTCTGTACTAGTGTTTTGTGATCCTTGTTAGAAGATCCTTTACCCTGTTAGGAGTAGCTTTACAATGCTTTAAGTACAGTAGACCTTGTTAAGGGTCAGACCTTGTTAGGATTCTTTTACAATGATCCCTATTAGGGGAGTGGACTCACTGTCCTAGAGCTCACTGCTCAAATGGTGAAGGCTACAACCTTCTGATTTCAGATACACACTATATCTATAGGTGAACTGTTTACTATGACACTACTTGTCAGATCAGTTCCTTTGGTGCACTAATGCTTTGACCTCTATAAAATCTCTAATACATCTTATGCTAACTTTTCATACCTCTTCTTTGCTTATCACAACTCTATTTCAACTTCCATACCGAATACAATGGGCACACCTTATATTTATGTGCTTATACAAACAAAACAATTAGGTCAGCCCTATAACTAATTACAAACAATGCTTCCAAATGAATTGGCTTAAGCGTGCTTACAATTTCACATATACATATGTCAGAAACCCAAATACAATGGGCACATAGCCTTTACAGCATTAAATTATAATCGCAAACCAAAATGCTAATGTCGGTTCCATGCTCTGTTCTCTGTTGGCACACACTGGGTATGCAACTTCAACTAACTGTAACTTTCACATCTTTGCATATCTACTTATGCACTCTTAGACTAAGCATAAGTATAGTCTAACAACCTTAACTTTTAGGGCACATACCATAATTCATCTGTACACATGTGTGCTAATGCTTTGAGCTATAGGAACTCTGTACACTATCCAGTCTTCAACACTTAACTGAATTCTGATCTTTACACTAAGTGTGTTGACTCCAAACTGCTATATGACTTTGTTGCCATAATGAAAACACTATAGCTAGTCATATACTTGAGTATAGACAACTTTCCAACACCTCCTCATTCCACTGAGGAAATTAGTGAGAATGGTCGCATGGTAAAATCCTAAATATTCATTATTTAATTGCTTTGTAATCAATTATGCAAGCCATTTGAATTAAACACACATAGTCTTCTCATGTTATCAAGTTTAATAATGTACGTAGGAGGGTGAAGGTACTAATATTGTAGACACACATGATAGTGTATCTCAGAGTAGATCTAGTAGGATGATGCATCTCAATCATATTTGTGTGGAGTGAAGAGGACTGCAAATTAGTTGCATGAGAGCTCTTAGATTATTTGTGTGACGTGTTATATCATGATTTTTTGTCACATCTTTATATACTTACATACACATGTTAGAACTTGTTATGTTATTAAATGATGAACTTTGTATGATTACACTTGTTATGTTTTCAGGACTTATTATCATGTTATTTGGACTTATGTTATTAGACTAGGACTTGTTATGTGATTATATATCATGAGGTTATATGATGGACTTATAGCATGTACTTGTTATCATACATTTTATGATGAAATATTCTAGGACTTGCTATGTTATTTATGTTTTTCATGGACCTTTTATCCTATTTCATGCTTTTGTTAAATAGTTATTTGAATCTATATATGGTTTAATGTCAACCATATTAGACGAGGACATCAATTATATATTTAATAGACATAAAAAATATATATTTAATTAACATAGGAACAATAGCATACAAACAATAACATTGGACATTAATAACTATCAGATCATCAATTAATGAACATAGGAACAATGTACATAGTTTATTTAAAAAAAAGAGACGAATACAACTGTGCATTGAACTTATATTTAAAACAAAATTGGATGAATAAAAGTGAACTCATATTGTTTATGAAACCAAAATTGGATGAATACACTTGTGCATTAATACATAAATAGTGCAGGTGTTTATGTTCTTTGAGGGGTCCTGCATCATAAAATTGAATGTTCAAATATTAGTAAAAATAGAAAAATAAATTACAACTTTGACCAAAAACTTAAATAAAAGAATCTGCACTCACCTAGTATTACAACCGTGATTAGTGAAAATTTGTAAAATTCACAAGTTGTAGATGTCATCCACATGATCGATCAAAATTTACCAAAATTTAATTTTACTTGTGTATAACAACAATATATATGTTAAAGGGACTAAGACTAAAATTTATCAAAATCAAATCGAATTCTAGGACCAAAAACTTAAATAAAACAATTGCACTCGCTTGGTAAATTACAACTTTGATTAGCCAAAAGTTGAGTTTCATCCATGTTGTCAAGTTGTACTTGACACCTGAACACCAACTTAATTAGCTACATATTTAAGAAGAAAGAAGACATATCTATACATATAAAAAGAATACAATTAACAAAAACTTACATATGTATAAATTTGATTCAATCTAATGTACCACCTACATCCTCTCTCTTCTACAATGCATCTATGATTTTCTCATACAATTCCATTGAAATTTTAATAATATTTTATTGGAAGGTTTCCTTTGTATCTTTTTAATTTGATATTTATTGCCACCACCAAATGAGAATAGTGTATAATCTTCTTTTCTAATTGGTAGTCTACAAAATTTGGTAAATAATTCTTTTTTGTTAGGCATTTATGTAGCCATGTACCAACTACCACAACAGACCTATTTGGATACTCAAAACCATCATCATCTATTTGATGACATATCAAATTTTCTTAGGTTTTTTTATGCCCTACACACCCGTCCCTACATTTTGTTTGGAAAAATGTCAAGTCCCCTTTTTTTTGTTTTTTTCTTCCTTTTTCTTTGAACATTTCTTTTATTTTCAGTGTTCTTCCATTTTTGTTTCTTTGGGAATCTTCTCCCAGAGTTTTGTTTTTCGGTCATACTAAATTTTGGATTGCAGACTCTGGCGGCGTCATTTTTATCTTCATTGAAGGAATGAGCGTCGGGTATTCCCAAGCCCAGAATTTAGGGTATGACTTCCTTGAGGGTATAATCAACAATTCATGCACTAGCTTAGGCATTCTAAAAGGCTTTTACCAATCATTTTTACAATTACCCAAAGTGATGCAGAGGCTAGTGGTCTGTAACAATATTTTCTTCCACTAGACTCCACATCTTAAATCTGCACTCACTCAACTTAACCATTCATGCATATGTGCCAATGTGATGTGACTATCCCAACCCATTTACTTGGATCACTCTCTATGGATCCACAAATTATCTTCTCAAAATGAGGAATCTCTACACATCCCCCTACAACCCTTAATATATTCTCCAAACAAAACTACTATGCATCCCACCCTTGAATGCAAAACTCACACTTGTTGTCCACTATGATAGTCACCTTCTCATTCTGGAACAATCACTACAACCAACCCTTCCAATGTGTCCCCACAACCCTAAATGAAAAGAAAAACAACATAGGTCTTATTAGACCCCTTTAGACTCTTTTCCACTCACTCACCATGTTCATTTGACTCCTTGAACTTAACATCAAATGAAACCAAACAAATTTACCTTCTTGTTGTCCTCTTTGATAGACCGGTAAATAGTCACCATAACTTTTGAACAAAACATTATTTTAAAGATCCCTCTAGTGAAGATGTGAGAAATTAGTTTTCCTATAACATATTTCAAATGCAGAAAGATCCAACAGTTGAGTTGGGAGATATGGCCCCTGCACTAGGACTATTTTATTCTAAGACAGTCTTTCATTCACACATGCTTAATTAGTGATCACCTTCTTCTCAATTTGACATTCCCTGCATACAAACATCTAATAGCACATTTAATACATTTTATTAGGTTTCTCCCACAATTAAAATCTACCACATAAAGTGGGAGAGCCTAGGGCATCATAAAATGCTCAAAGTAATTTTTTGATTGCACACAAAGTTAATCTAGAACAGTCAATACAAACTTGACTTCCCTTGATTCAAAACTTCATAAAAATGTGCAGACTTGTATGGAAATGATAAAAAAATTAAAATACTATCATTTCACACCATTTACAATCAAATTTTTATTGAAAAGAGAGTTTAACAATGCCAACAAGGATGATTTCTCCTTACGGCAGCAAGCACTCACTTTGTAGAGAATTTGATTTCATTGATTCAAAACTTTCTTTTACATTGCTTTCCTCAACACAAACAATCTCTCAAACTCCCTACCACTCTTCCTACCTTCATACTCACATGGATCCTCATTAAGTTGATCCTCTACACTCCCACAAACCAACAAAAACCCAAATAACTAACTCCCAACTCCCTACAATAGTCTAAAACTTATTGTTTACAAATTACAAGTTTATAAAAGTTGTCAAGTTGACAACTACCCTTGTCAACTCGACCCATACATGGTATAATTTTAGTTGTATTATTAAGATACTTGATAAAGGTCCTCGTAGGATTCAATCCTCATAGTGAGACCTATACTAACCCCCCAAACTCACTACTAGCCCTCATTAGGCCAGATTTTGCCAAAGGCAATATTACAACTCTTGGCACTTTTAAGTGCATTTACATCTTTTTAATGTCTCTAATGGCCATATTACATTCAAGAATGACCTTATAGGTATTTAATCACTTCATTCAATCCTTGGATAAATCAAGTGACCCCAAGGTTACCTTACTAGCCCTTGTGCCAAACATGGCTTACAAATCTTCATTTATGATCATGTTAACAAATGATTAATAAACATTAAATGACCAATAATGGTCCATTCAAGGTTCTTTAACCTTTCTTCTTCTTCTCTCTTCTTGGCTTCTTCTCTTTTCTTATTTTCTTGATCTCTTTTCCTCTCATCTTCTATGTACTCTTTGCAAGCATAGTACATCTTCTTCTCTGACCTTGTCAAGAATATCTTCCCCATCCTAGGATTCTTTTGGTTTTTAGTCACCACTTTGGAACACACAAGGAGGATACTTCAACTCTAAGGATTCAACAAAGAACTTTCAACCTTCCAAATCCCAGAACTTACTCACTCTGATACCACTTGATGCAGAGGCTAGTGGTCTGTAATGACATTTTCTTCCACTAGACTCCAAATCTTAAATCTGCACTCACTCAGCTTAACCATTCATCCATATGTTCCAATGTGATGTGACTATCCAAACTCACTTACTTGGACACTCTCTATGGATCCACCACTTATCTTCTCACAAAGAGGAATCTCTACACATCCCCCTACAACCCTTAATATCTTCTCCAAACAAAACTACTATGCATCCCACCCTTGAATGCAAAACTCACACTTGTTGTCCACTATGACAATCACCTTCTCATTCTAGAACAATCACTACAAGAAACCCTTCCAATGTGTCCCTACAACCCTAAATAAAAAGAAACACAATATAGGTCTTATTAGACCCCTTTATACTCTTTTGCACACACTCACCATGTTCATTTGACTCTTTGAACTTAACATCAAATGAAACCAAATAAATTTACCTTCTTGTTGTCCTCTTTGATAGACCGGTAAAAATTCACCATAACTTTTGAACAAAACATTATTTTAAAGCTCCCTCCAATGAAGATGTGCGAAATTAATTTTCCTATAACATATTTAAAATACAGAAAGACCCAACAGTTGAGTTGGTAGATATGGCCCCCGCACTGGGACTATTTTATTCTGAGACAGTCTTTCATTCATACATGCTTAATTAGTGATCACCTTCTTCTCAATCTCACATTCCTTGCATACAAACATCTAATAACACATATAATACATTTTATTAGGTATCTCCCACAAGTAACATCTACCATAGAAAGTTGGAGAGCCTAGCGCATCATACAATCCTCACAGTAATTTGTTGATTGCACACAAAGTTAATCTGGAACAGTCAATACAAACTTGACTTCCCTTGATTCAAAACTTCATAAAAACACACAAACTTGTATGGAAATGATAAATAAAGTAAACTACTATAATTTCACTCTATTTCCAATCAAATTTGTATTGAAAAGAGAGTTTAACAATGCCAAGAAGGATAATTGTTCCTTATGGCATCAAGCACTCACTTTGTAGAGAATTTAATTTCATTGATTCAAAACTTTCTTTTACATTGCTTTCCTCAATACAAACAATCTCTCAAACTCCCTACCACTCTTCCTACCTTCATACTCACATGGATCCTCATTAATTTGATCCTCTACACTCCCACAAACCAACAAAAACCCAAATAACTAACTTCCAACTCCCTACAACAGTCTAAAATTGACTGTTAACAAATTACAAGTTTATAAAAGTTGTCAAGTTGACAACTACCCTTGTCAACTCGACCGATACATGGTATAATTTCATTTTTATTATTAAAATACCTTCTGAAGGTCCTCTTAGGATTCAATCCTCATAGTTATACCTATACTAACCCCCCAAACTCACTACTAGCCCTCATTAGGCCAAATTTTGGGTAATATTACAACTCTTGGCACTTTTAAGTGCATTTACATCTTTTTAATGGCTCTAATGGCCATATTAAATTCAAGAATGACCTTACAGGTATTTAATAACTTCATTCAATCCTTGGATAAATCAAGTGACCCCAAGGTTACCTTACTAACCCTTGTGCCAAACATGGCTTACAAATCCTCATCTATGATCATATTAACAAATGATCAATAAACATTACAAACATCTTTAAAACATTAAATGACCAATAATGGTCCGTTACAATGCAAATGACCCTTTATGGTCATGTCCCCATCTCCCTAGGATCCATAGTGACCCTCGTGTGCCTCCATGGCCTTGGTTCTCCTACACCACAAAGCATAATTATTTTTGAGAGCTACAAAACTTTCAAGTGCGATCCTCTCCGGGTTGAGTTCTCTATGTTAGTTTCCCGAGAAATGAGGTTTGTGGTCCTGCATTGTAGGAGGTAGTCGGGTTCTTCAAAAGTCAAGTGGGTGAACGTCCTTGTTAGCTTTTAGCATTCTCTTGTTCTAGGTAAGTTTGTTCCAACCTTCATTCAACTTTTTCCTTTTTTTTGGTTTTTGTTTCTTTCATTTTTTTTCCTTTCTTTGTGTTGCACCAACAGCTTCACCCTATAAATAGGGTTGGTGTGAAGCCCTGTTGAGTTGGGTCGATGTTGTCCTACCTAGTTTGCCTAACCTTTTTGTATATTCATGTAAATTTGTGTAAATTTTTATTTTCATGTAATATATGTGTCTGCCTTTGTAAATGTTTGTAAATGTGTGTATATACCTGTGAATATGTGTTTTTGTAGACTTTTGTATATCTTTGTATAGGTGTGCGTCCATGTGTAAGTTCATGTTCATGTTGAAAGTTGGTGTAAATTGTAGTGTAGAGTAGCCTTGGTATTCATTGTAAGTGCGGGTAGATTTTTTTTATAGTGTCTAGTTTATGTCTTCTACATGTCTGGTTGTAAATGAGTCCCTCACGTATTGTATAGTCCTTCTAGTGCATAGTGTTGAGCGTCAACTTAAATTCCCCTTTATAAGGACTAGGCTACTTTTCTTACCTTGACTAGTCTAAGAGTGTCAAATGGTGTTAGGTGGAGGAGACGTGAGTGTCTGTGGATGGTATCTATCATAGGTTCAGTTTCATTTTTTAAATTCTTTATGAGGCCAGCTGGACCACATCTAAGAAATAAACTAGTTTTGGTCTCACAACCAGTCATTGTAAGGGTGGCGTGTTTCTATTAGGGTGAGCCACGTCGAGTCATGTGTAGTGGCTAGTTGCCAGTTTGAGTCCTAGTGGTCTGGTAACTGGTTCATCCTGAGGTGAAACTTCATTTCCTATCATTTTGCATCTTGGCGGCCATACTAATTTCTCATGAGTTTGCATTTACATTTTGTCTTAGTTGGCTAGTTAATGTCACTGTTGTCACACTAGTTGTTATTTAAAACATCATAAATTTGCACACATAGGCATACACAAAATCACAACTTGAAACTAACATGCCACCGTAGAAAATATCACATTAATCGGCTATTGTACCTCCCACCATTTGAGATATGGATATTTGGGCTTTTGGAATATGGAGTTTTGATAATAATTTGATGTTATTACTAATGGTCATCTGGTCTTGCAGGAAATAGGTTGAAAAGATGGCAACAAGAGGATCTCCTCATGGATGCCTAGAGCTCATGAGCACATCTGCGAGCCCAACTAAAAAGTCCCAGGCAAAGAGGGCCTTGGAAAAACTCCCTCTCATGATGAAATACCTTAAGGAAGGGGCAGTTCATGGGTCCCAAGTAGAAACTTCACTTTGAGTGGCATTAGATACCGATTTTGGCACCTGGGCCAAATTGAAAAGCCTACAACAAATAGTGCATTATCTAAAAAGAGCCAATGACCCTTTGTTTGTTAATCTATCTACCTCTGAGATCATGCAAGCTGCATGTTTCCTTCCCTTTGTAAAGGCCCCAAAATTAAGATTGCTCATGGCTAAGAACTACAAAGTGGCCATTCGAGCTTCCATGCTATCCAATGGGGTTCCCATTTTCTCCTTGGATCGTGACACTGTGGCCATGGTCTGGAGGATCCCTCACTTTAGTGACGTTGTCATCATGGCTAGGACCTCTTCTCTAGAATAGTTCACTGAGGCACAGGAGGTGGCCTATTGTCATTTAAACACAACATATTGTTAGGAATTGACATATCCAGAACAATATAAGAATAAATAGTTATATGCAAAAACAAAAGAAGAAAATAATCTAAACATAGATAACACACAAATTTAATGTGGTTCACCCAAAACCTGGGCTACGTCCACCTACACAGCCATCCAACCTTTCTTATTATCCAGCAAAATAGTACACCAATATTCCAATGCATTATGCATCTCAGCCACTTATAACATGCGGTTTAGGGAAACCTCTAAAATCAGCCATTTTAGGGTTTTACAATGTCAGTTTTCTTTTTCCCAAAAAAAACATGAGCGCTTGCCACAGTATCAACACCCACTACATGATCAGTCACCACAATATCAACACATGGCTACAAAAACCCTATCAGGATTACATGAAAATGAAGATGAATATTCCCCGTGTGAATTTCAAAGAGCCGATCTAGGCCAACATCATCTATTTATGTAGGATTTTTAGGGAGCCTCATACATGGAAGTTCTCCCCATTGACGTACTATATCCTATATGGCATGACCACCAACAAGATGTGTTTCAACAAGGCAGACATCATCTCCAACCACCTCGATGCACAAATGAGGAGGGTGGAAGGAGAAAATAAATTTTACATGACTTCCTTCGTCTTGTGGACATTGGCCCAAAAATTTGCAAGATTCTGGGGTTTGAGTAGAGTTGGTATCCTCAAGACACAAGAAGAATAATCTTGAAAGGAAATGAACATGATCACCTTGTGGGGGTGTTATTTCATTTAGTTTACTTAGTTCACCTACATCTAGGTCACCGTGTTCTCTAGAGAACCATTTTTGTTACCGAAGCATTACAAAGATAAGATCTCTTTTCTTCAATTTTTTTGGCAGGTCTTACAGGTGCAAACCTTATTGGCAACAAAAAATATTGCTTCTATTTCCTTCCCTCTTACCCGTGAAAGATATAGTTTCTCCCTTGTTTCTACCAAAGAAGCAGAGAATGAGTTGGGTAGCCTAAATTTAGGTAAATTTTCACTTAGGAAATAGAATTATGATCCATGTGGCCGACTCAAGAAAGCAATGACCCGAGGAGCCCAACCCCATGAGCTGCATATAGAATGTTTTTCGGGAAGACTGTCATGATGATTTTGAGGTCTGAAACATGAAATATGTAAGAATGTCAATGAGAATGACAGACTACCTAGATCTTCAGAAAATCACTCTCAAATTCTCATATCTGGGTTCATTGGTGGACCCTGAGTTTAAAGAAGCGGGAATTGATAAGTCAACCCTTCCTCTAGTAGAATGGGAAACTTAAAAGATTTTGAGCTTTGAGGTTTTGACCAAGATAATTATTGAGAAAAGTCAAGCTCATTTTGACAGGGTATGCCCAAGAAGTGTCCACCTAGATGTGCGACCTAGGATAATTGGTGTCCCCAGACCCAAGATAAGAGGACAATCTCAAGGCCATGGGAAGCAGAAAATTGGTGAGTCCTCTTAGCCCTCTAGCCCGATACCTAAAGTTTTGATGAAATAAGTAGATGAGTAGGTGGAGAATTCCAGAAAACTTTAGAAGGATTGAATTTTTGACATAACCTTTGGTTTGGGAGTTGTTGCTCTAGGATCCCAAATTTTGGGAGTTGCCACAGTGTCAATGGTTGCCTCATTTAGCATGCCACTTGTGGAAGAGGAAGTACAAGAAATAGCCATTGTCAAATCACCCCTTCAAAGGAAAAAGAAACAAAAAGAAAATAATACTTCTCCATATCTAGGATAGGAACCAGAAGAAGAGGTCGAGATTCATGAGATCCCTTCCTCCCCTAAGACCCACAATGCTCCAAAGGATCTGTCAGAGATTTCTCAAATGAATGTCGATGATTTATTTCACATCTATGAACATGAAATTTTGTAAAATGATATAGAAGAGGAGGAAGTGACCAAGAAAGCTCTAGAGTGAGACACAGATGTTCTCTGGGAGGCCAAAGAGATAGAAGAGGCATGGAGGAGCACCCACAAGCAAGAAGAAGAATTTCAATGCCAAGAAGAAGAATAATTTGCAGAGGATGCATGTATCCAAGAAGCAAAGGCCACCGAAGGGTGAAGATAAGAGGAAGCTATGAAGATGGAGAAAGAAGAAATAATAACAAAAGAAGAAAAAAGAAGTATCAAGATTGGTGGGAAATCTCTGGCCCATGAGGAAACTGGACATATGGGAACAATCGTATCTTCAAAAGCCACCCCGCCATCTCAAGAAGACCTTCGTCAAGCTAATGAAGTTGAGGTCCCCTTGGAATTCCAAGATGAAGAGTTCCCCATTAGATAAGACTCTCTAACCACTCCGCCACCATAAGAAGTTCCCAAAGGTGATACTTGGGTAGGAAATAATCTCAACGGTGAACCCAAAGAAGAAGTCCCCAAATATTACACTGGGGCAGGTGAGGATACTGAAAATAATCTCGATGACAATACCAAAGAAGAGGTACCTATGGAAGACCCAAGAAAGGTACTCGTCGAGGATCTCATTCATCCTAAAGCCCCATCACCTCTCAACCAAGGCCCACCTCAATGGATGATAGAACCACAGGGAAGAAAGAGGACAATAGAAATACCTTCTCTCCTTTCACTAGAAGACATTCTGGTAGACCAACAAGCACCTAAAAGGCTGAAGAGGGCTCATACTTTGTACACTACCCAAAGGAATCTAGATGGAAGTGTGGTTGCATCAGTTGCTGCCCCATCGCTAGACCGAGAAGAGTCAAAAGTCTCAGTAGGTGATTACATAATAACAAAGATTCCCTTAGGCTGGTGAGACCAAAGAAGAGAGTTAGATCTCATAGATGATGCAATCTAGGTGATCCATTAAAGGTACGAGGAGTACCAAAAGAAGAAAGATCTTCAAGCTTCAAAGTCAAATCTTTGAAGGCTCTTAATGGAATTATCATCCCCACTCTCTTTTATAGCATTAGAGGCCTCCACCTCTAGAACACCACTCTGACAGGGAAATGTAGAAGCGCTTCAGATCATGAAGAAGAAATCATTGGTGGAGGATGAATGGATGAGTGAAAAACTAGGGTCAGTCAAGAGGTTTTTCACTGAGTCCCTACTAGAGTTGTATGAGGCACGTATTGTCAAGGACAAGATTTATAATGTCATTTCAACATGGTTGTCTGAGAGGAGAAACATGAAGAATGGAATTAATGGCTCGGGGAAATTTTGAATTCATGAGAGGATAGGTTGGCTACAATGAATACCTTGGTCAACCATTCATGTTAGTACCTGAAGATCCAGTACTCTAGATTTTCATTCTAAGTCAAGACAAGAAAGTAACTAGTTAGGGTCTTAGAAGATCTCAAAGCCACAATCTGGGACCCATTGGATCGCTTCCTTATATTCATTGTATAGTTGGCTAGGGTCAATCTAATCTACCCAAGTGTTTGCATCCCTATAGAGGAGGTTTTGAACAAGTTTAATGAGTAGACCGGTGTACAATTCCAAACCTCAGGAGATTTGATGTTTCAATACTAGGGGAACTTTCCCGATTGGTACACAAAGCTCACAATACTACCATGGCTACCTCCAATCTGAAGAGTAAGGTTGAAGATTCCAGAGATCACCTCAAAGATGTGAGAATAATGGATTATCTAAA
The DNA here is from genome assembly GCA_027943335.1 of Chamaecyparis obtusa. NCBI lineage: Eukaryota > Viridiplantae > Streptophyta > Pinopsida > Cupressales > Cupressaceae > Chamaecyparis > Chamaecyparis obtusa. The sequence continues at coordinate 418,655 of BSBK01006422.1, forward strand.
AGAGGTTGATGAATGAGGAGTGATGGAAGTGTTGGAGGCCTTCCAAAAATTTAAGGAGTCATAATTTTTAGGTTTCTGTGACTTTCTCTCCCTCAATCCCATTTTTATCTTTCATTTATTCTTTGAGCGTAAGCTCCTGGATTCTGAAGTCCTAGAATTCCCAATTTTTTATTATTTACGATGATTCAAGTTGATGATTTCTTCAGAGCCAACCAATCATTGTCAAACATTCTTTGTTAAAGAAATTTGTCAGATGTCAGTGAGGTACATCATGGCTAATGGTGACATGTACACTCTAAAGGATCATATGAGTCACCCTAGTTTCCAAGGTGTCACTCATACATTTATGATTAAGTGGAAAGAGGAAAGATGTGGAGATGTGGGGCCGCCACCACATTTATGGAGCACAATATTCAATGTACTTGGGTAACACATATTGCCTTCACAAGTTTAATGGTGCCACCCAAGGAATTTCCCTAGTTTTCTTTATTCTTTCTTCTTCTCCCCTTTCTTTCTTTTATCTTCATATATTGTACCTATGATGTGACATTTTTGATAGTGCGAGTAGCACCGAGTGTAAAATATTGTAATGTATAGAAATAGGTAGATAGTAAATCCAAATATAGATTGTAAAAATGTCTATAAATAAGAAGTTTGATACCAGAACTATTAGGAATAGTCCCAAGAGATAACTGAGAGCAAGGGGGTGAATTAGTTATCTAGTAGTTTCAATTCTTTATCTAATTAAGTATACTTAAACATATAAAGCATAAACATCATGAAAGAATACTTGAACACAACACCAATATTTTGGTTATGGGGAAACCCAAATAGGTAAAAACCCTAGTGAGAATTGACACCCACTAATAATCTGCACTAGTGTTTTATGATCCTTGTTAGAAGATCCTTAACCCTGTTAGGAGTTTCTTTACAATATATTTAGTACAGTGACCTGGTCAAGGGTCAGACCCTGTTAGGAGTCTTTTACAATTAACCCTATTAGGGGTGAGGACGCACTGTCTAAGATCACACTGCTCAAAGGGGTGAAGGCTACAACCTTATGAATAATAGATACACACTATATCTGGATCTTGGTGAACTATGCTTTGACCTACTATCTTGATCAATTCCAATGTATAGCACAAACACTTTACTTGGTCACATAGACATTCTGCTGATGGCTCAACACTTCGTACACTATGCTCTGCTCTTCACAATCAACTCTGAAACATACCTTAGCAATCACAAATGACTGCTTATAAAGATCTTTCCACTAAATGATATAATCAAGTTGGCCTATTAGAACCACCTTGAAATCATATTAGAGAAACCATAACATACTACAATAATAATTTTTTCGGCTCTACTAAGCATGCAACACATTCTAGGACCTATCCAATATTAACAAATGTAGATGCACGCTACACACTGTCGGCTCTACCAAAGTAACTGAAACTTTCTCCTCAAGCTGAATTACATCATGCACTCTTAACCAAACATTACTAACTATTCTACAAGAACTAATCCAAGGGTGCATACTGAAATGATAGGCACAACTCTTGAACCAATATAATCTCTATCAGCTCTTTTGAGTAAACATAGGAAACTACTACTGCTAAATAGAAACTGCATAACTTCACTTCTATTGATCATCAGACTCTGTGTCCATGAATGTAACATCACTAAAATGTCTCCATCACATTTCCAAATGTGCAAGGCTCCATGATAACTATATGGACAATCATTCACTGAACACTGCATGTAATTCTGTCAGTAATACTACTAACACAAGATGCTATATAACTATTTGTACTAATAGTTAACCTCTGCATCCATGATATAATTGTGATAACATGTCCATGTTGTTAGAAAATAAATTCCACCAATATAACTGAGAGGGGTGGGGGGGTAAATCAGTTATCAGATAATTATAACTTTTATCAACTTCAACAACATTTAACCATGTAAGAAATATAATTACCAACCATAGAAAGATATTCATACACGATAACACAATGACACAAGATATGTTGACTAGGGAACCTCTTGATCAAAGAGTAAACCCCGGTGGGAATGATGCCCATAAAAGATACACTAATATGAATATTCCTTGTGAAAGGATGGACTCTGTTAGGAGTCTTATGAAATACATTTAGTACATTTGAATCCCTGTTAGGAGATTTTGAATCCCTGTAAAAGATTCTAACTCTGTTAAGAGTTATGGAAGACAGAAGGACCCACTGCCCAAAAAGCTTTAGGGTAAGATCACTGAACACACTGTCTAATTTGTATTACTCAATAGAATAATACCAAAAGATTATTGATCTCAACAATATGTTACCTCTTCTTTGACTATGCCAAACCGCACTCGCTGCTTCACCAGATCTCAATTTTAGATCCATGTACTTCACATATCTTCCTTCACAAATTTGCTTTCACAACTGCATTAGCTCTTTTCTTCACTTCATGCATACATCGACATTCAACCACACATTACAACAAGGAAAAATATTCCTTCCTTTATACCACACTCAAGTAATTAAAAATGAGTCGGCATCCAATTACAAAATAAAAGGTTCCACACGCTACATCAAAATTACATGAAACTGTCAGCTTCCAAATATAATTATTCTCCATCCGTGTGACCTCAACATTTGCACTATCATCCACATCACTATCAATGTGTCTTAAAACTCCCTTTAACTGCGCAAAACCAAATTCCATCCTGATTAGGATATATCATCTGATTTTCACAAACTGCTACTCAAGAATACTGCCTAAATACTGCTTCTACCAAAATGCTCATAACTTCCATGAATAAATGAATTACTATCTATGCTCTTAACCATAAACATATAACATATCAAAGAGTAAATCCTCAACATCACATCACTCTATCTATAATATCCCACTTGCGCTAATCCAAACAATGTCTACTCCTCTGCAAATCTCTAGAAGATCACTGTGTTGACATCAATGACAATTATAGTCATGAATGCAACAAAAACTACTACAGAATGGCTGCCAAACATTCAGCATTCATTCCTAACAATCTCCCCCATTGGCATTGATGGCAACATAGATGAAAAAATCCAATGTTCTAAAAATCCAATACTGTAATACTACTGCTCTGAAAATGCTTTCAAGTTCTCTTCATCAATCAAATCTTGCTTCATTTTCCTATTTAGTTCTCTCCAATAGATGGTACAAATAGTTTTTCATGTACACTTCTCCCCCATTGACATCAATGATAGAAAATTTCATCATTATGTCAACAACAACTCCAATGTCAAAAGACACTATTCAGAAAATACATTCACTAGAGTCCTCATGACTCATCTCAGATACACATACTCCCCCATAGAGGAAGTACCAACATCCAATCCAGAAGAAAGATAAGGCTCATATACCACTGGATGGATGCAACCAACTATATCATTTTTCAAGAGTAGGCTGGGGCATAACCCCAAGCATACCTCTCAGATACTCAAATGTATCCTTAGGCAAAGGCTTTGTAAAAATGTCTGCTATCTACTCCTTTGTGCTTATGTACTCCAATTTTATTTCTTTCTCAACAACTTTCTCTCTTACTACATGATACTTAATCTCCATATACTTTGTCTTAGAATGTAATACAGGGTTCTTAGACATACTAACTGTGCTAGTGTTGTCACAATGTATAACAACAGGCTCAACAAACTTTATTCCAATATCCTTTAGCATTTTCTTGATCCAAATTATTTGGTTACAATTGTTTGCTACTGCTACATATTTTGCTTTTACTATGCTTTGTGAAATGCAATTATGCTTCTTGCTTAGCCAAGAGACCAATCTTCCTCCAAGGAAAAAGGCTCCACCACTGGTGCTCTTTTTATCATCAACACTACCTCCCCAATCAGCATCTGTATATGCACATAGGGTAAAGTCATCAGATTTTTCATACCACAATCCATAGTCCATTGTGCCTCTTAAATATCTTAGTATCCTCTTCACTGCTACATAATTTGATTCTCTAGGTTTAGCTTGAAATCTTGCTACAATTCCAACTAAATGTGCTATATTAGGTCTTTTATGAGTCAAGTACTACAATCCTCCAATCATAGATCTGTACTTTTTTTGTTCAACTGCCAGTGTTTCATCTATGCTAGATAATTTATGTCCAGTTACCATAGGTGTTCCAAATGGTTTACAGTTCTCCATTCCAAATATTCTCAACAATTCATTCAGGTACTTTGTCTAACTTACAAAGATACCATCACTGTTTTGTGTTATCTGTAATCCCAAAAATTATTTCATTTCACCAATCATACTCATTTCAAATTCAGTCTTCATTTCATCAACAAATTTGTCACTATCTTCATCTTCTCCTCCAAAAATAATGTCATCAACAAAAATAACTACAATCAACAAACCATTTTCAATTTCTTTTGTGTACAGATTGCTATCAGTTGTTCCTTTTGTAAATCCCAATTTTAAAAAATACTTATCCAATCTTGCATACCAAGTTCTAGGTGCTTGCTTTAGTCCATATAATGCTTTCTTCATTTTACACACCATGTCTCCTTCTTGAGTCAAAGTAAAACCTTCAGGTTGCTCAATTAGACTTCTTCCAATTCACCATTCAGAAATGTTGACTTCACATCCATCTGATATACTTTGAATTTCTTATAAGCTGCATAGGCTAAAAACATTCTTACTGCTTCAATTCTTGCTATTGGTGCAAAAGTTTCTTCATAGTCAATTCCTTCTTGTTGTGAATATCCCTTACATACCAATCTTTCTTTGTTTCTTAATACTTCTCATTATTCATTCATCTTATTTTTGAATACCCATTTAGTTCCAATAACATTCTTATCTTTAGGTCTAGGGACCAATTCCCATGTCTTGTTCTTTTCAATTTGATCTAGTTCTTCTTTCATAGCTGTAATCCAATGTTCATCTTCACAATCTTCACTAGTAGATTTAGGTTCAATATGAGAAATCAAACATAACTGTTCTTGTACCTTATTTCAAGTTAGAACTCCTCTGTCAATGCTTCCAATAATCTTCTTGGTAGGATGACTCCTTGATAAGTTCCTGTTAGGTGTCACTGTCTTAGATCTCACTTTAGGTGTTAGTTCTTCAATAACTTCATTGTGGCTTTCATTTAACAAGTCACTATCAGTCTCATAGAATAATTTAGTAGTTTTAGTGTTAGGCTTAGGATGAGTTCCTTCATCATATTCATAATCAAGCATTCTTTCCTAAATTTTGAACTTTTCATCAACTTTAACATTTGTGCTCTCAACAATAGTCTTAGTTCTCTTATTGTAACATCTATAAGCTTTTCTCTTCAAAGAATATCCAAGAAATATACCTTCATCACTTCTAGGATCAAACTTTCCAATATCATTGTCTCTCTTTATATAACATTTGCTTCCAAAAATTCTAAAATACTTAACTGAGGGTGCATGTCCAAACCATAATTCATAGGGTTTCTTGTTTGTGCCTGCTCTGATTTTCTCTGTTCATTGTATACACTATTGTGTTCACTGCTTCTCTCCATAATATCTTCGCCAAATCATTCTCAAATAACATAACTCTTGCTACTTCAGTCACTGATCTATTTCTTCTTTCTGCAATACCATTTTGTTTAGGTGTTCTAGGGGTTGAAAACTGTCTCTTAATACCATTCACTTCACAAAAGATGTTAAACTCTCTAGAATTAAATTCTTCACCTCTATCAGATCTCAAACATTTAATCTTCATTCCAGATTCATTCTCAAATTTATTCTTAATGATCTTAAACTTATCAAATACTTCAGATTTTTTTTTGAGAAATGCAATCCACATCATTCTTGTAAAATCATCAACAAGAATCATAAAATACCTTTCTCCATAGAATCCTCTAGTCCTAGTAGGACTGCTCAAATCTGTATGAACAATCTCCAATTTCTCTGCAGATGTAAACTTCTTACTGGGAAAAGAACTTCTCTTATGTTTAGCCTTCACACATTCCTTGCAAATCATGTTAGTAGGCTTCATAATTTTAGGCAAATCCCTTACTGCAAGTGTAGTACTTACTTTCACAATGTTATCAAAATTTATATGACAAAACCTTTTGTGCCATAACCAACTATCATAAATCTTAGTAATCAAACATGTCATCTCAGTAAGATTCAATTGACATACATTACCTATAGTTCTAGATCCAGTTCCAATCATATTTCCATCTTTATCCTTTATCACACAAGTTTTCTCAGTAAACCAAACTTGATATCCCTTATCAACTAACTGTCCAACACTTAAGAGATTATGTTTCAAACCATCCACAAAGTAAACATCATCAATATTAGTCTTTCCATCAAGAGTAATAGATCCTATACCTCTAATCAAACAAGGTGCATTGTTTCCAACTCTAACAACTCCTCCATCATAATTGTTAAACTTTATGAATTTTTTCATGTCTCCAATCATATGATGTGAACAACCACTATCTATAATCCAATCAACTTTATTTTCAACTTGAGAAACTAGGGGTTTTTCCTCCTTAACATCTGTTTCAAGATTTTCTTCTTTAATTGCTACGAATCCTATGTCATCATTATTCTCAATATCACTTTCACTTAGAGTTCTCTCTATACTAGCTTCAAGATCTTCATCATTAGCATAATAACATTCCTTAGATCTTCTAGGATTGAAATTTTTTTTGTACTTTTTAACTCTTTTAGGACATTTAGATGCAAAATGACCATATTATTGACAAGTCCAACATTTAAAAAATTTCATACCGTCTGGTTCTCTCTTCACAAGCAAGGCAATACCTTCTTCAATCTTCTTGTCTTCTTCATTTCTAGATCTATATCCTCTAGCATAATCTCTTCTCACACTGATGCTTCTTAACAAAGTAGGGTGAACACTAAGAGCACTGAATGATGTCTCCATTCTAGGCAAGTCTCCTAATAACCTCAGGTTCATTTCTGCTACTTTCAATCTTCCAAGAAGAGTCTCTCTTGTAAAGTTCAAAGTACAAGGTATAACTTGTTCAATCATCTATGTTGTCTTCTTAAACACAAGAGTCAGTGTCCTTAGAATTTTCTATATCACTTCATTCTCTGTCTTTGTTCCTCCACAAGATTTTATGCCTGCAACAATTTCTGACATTCTACCAATATAGCTTCTAACAGATTCATCTTCCATCATTCTTATATCTTCAACTACACATATCCAATTATGTAATCTAACTTTCTTTGCATGTTCATCACCTTAAAAAGTAGAGTGTAAAACTTTCCAAATTTCATGAGATGTTTTGAAATATTTTACCTGACTGTACTCATTCTTTGGAAGGGCTGTCAAAAGTTCTTCTCTGGCAAGTATGTTACACATGAATAGATCTCTCTCATCACTCATACATGTTTCAATGTTATCCTCATCAATGACAGTCTTATCATTCTTTGTAATCAACCAATAACCTAGTCCTAAACATAGTAGATGTGTCTTCATCTTTTCTTTCCAACTGTCAAAATTCACTCCATCAAACTTAGGGCTTTCTTTCATGAAATTCACCATGGATCTCCTTAAGCTATTAAACTTGTCTTTCAAGGACCTGCTACTCTGATACCAATTGTTAGAAAGTAAAGTTCACCAAGATAACTGAGAGGGGGGGGTGAATCAATTATCAGATAATTATAACTTTTATCAACTTCAATAGCATTTAACCATGTAAGCAATATAATTACCAACCATAGAAAGATATTCATACACAATAACACAATGACACAAGATATGTTGACTAAGGAGCCTCTTGATCAAAGAGTAAACCCCAGTGGGAATGATGCCCACAAAAGATACACTAATATAAATATTCCTTGTGAAAGGATGGACTCTGTTAGGATTCTTATGAAATACATTCAGTACATATGAATCCTTGTTAGTGTGTGTGTAAATTTTGTACCTGATCTGTAGACACAACACTTCAGTAAAACATTAGAGGTTAGGAAAAATCAAAATCATGCAAAATTGAAATCTAATTTAATTAAGTGATTTACTGCCTTCTAGTAGGTACGAGATTGATGTTCTCAAATTGTTATCGAGATCAGTGACCTAGACGACACCTAAATGAAGGATTTGAATGCAAAACTAATATGAAATATGAATGCAATTAATCTATTTTTTTTATAGATATTTTCTATGCAATGATATGAAAAATGATATGAAATCTATGCTAATATGAAAAAACTGATATGCTATGAATTGATCTAATAATGATATGATATGAAAAACTAAATGAATGTAAAAACCAAATTGATCTCACAATAGCCTTGATTCGCAATAAGCTTTGATTCTCTAGATAGCAATTCTTCAGCGTGATTATGCAATTCTTGTGGATGATTTGAAAAAGTAAGCTTGCAAAATTATGAGATGAATTGGGATGAGCTGAAGCTTTAATTTATAGAAATCAAAGGCTTTAGAGGTGCATGGATAAAAGCCATAAATCACTCAAATAACTCAGCTTGATTTTTGAGTTATTTTTAAATAAAGATAATTCAATTCACAAAAATATGCAAATCATGAAAAAATAGCTTTTTAACTCAAATTAGAAGTTTAGATCAATTTTAAAACTCAAAAATGATGTTGAGTTCCAAAAAGTCAATAACTTGCATTGATTTTCTGATTTGGAGTTTAACTGCTCTTTGATTGTGCACATGGATAATTATGAATTAATAAATAAATAAAGTGATTTATTCTCAACTTAACTGATTTTAAAAATAAAACAATTGATTTATGGGTTAATCAATTATTTTTTCAAACTTTTATTCCAAAAATGATATTATTAAATATGACAACTTGCTTTAATTAATTAAATAAGAATTTAATCAATTAATGATAGGAATTTTGATTTATTGTCAAAATTAAATAATAATAATTAGGAATAAATATAATTAAATTCAATTAAATAATTAAGTGGTAGTATTAAATCCAATTAATTAAATATGAAAATATTCAATTAATCAAACTTAGGATAAATGGGATTTATTGTCAAATAATCGTTAAATTAAAGATAATTATGATGATTAGGAATATTACTAGGAATATTTCCCGATGCAGAATTTATGATAATCAATTAGGATTCGATGATGTTTAGATGTGCCTTAGATTAGGACTTTGATGTTGATTTCGTTCGAATTGTTGATATAGGAGATTAATGAACTTATAGCCCATTTTTGGGGTATTACATTTTGCCCCTCTTTGAATTGTTGTGCAAAGCGCGATGGTTCAAAGACAGTCTTTGTTTGATAGAGATATGAAACTGATTCGAAATTGATAATTGATATGAGACAGAAGCTGATTGATATTGATTTGATATGAAGATAATAGCTCCTGAATGACCAAAGATAATGTTCACTGTAGTAGCAATGAACCGAGGATTGCGAAAAAAAAGTGTCAAAATGCCTGATTCCGAACCTTATGATTGCGAAGAAGTGAGTGACCGGTTCTAGACTCGATTGTCTTAGCAAAACTAGCAGGTATCACATCCGAACCCTTCAGTTGTCGAAGAACCAAGGAAATAACACTATGATTTGATGGTTGTAAAAACTGATACAGTTTACAAGATTAGGAGAATACTAGATTGATATGGATCTTGATGAATTTGATATGCCCCAAGTGATGATAGATTTGCCCTGAGTGATGAGGTCTTTTTTGATGAATCAGTAACTAGACATGGTTGTTGTCTTGATTACTGAGGAAGATATGATTTCCATAAAGATATGATTTCAAATTTGATTATAGACTTTGAATGATGTGTAATACCATGCCCCCTTTGGGATTAAAATTGAAATCTGACAAGAGAAGTCAACGTTAAATGGTTTAGAAGCATGTAAATTGATTTGAGAAGTGGTTAAACATGTCCGAGAATGCATTCTGCATCGTTTAGAGGTCCAGATGACCAAGTTTGACTAGGTTTGACCATGAGTTGACCATGGTTGACCAAGTTGAAATTTTGATAGTTTGATGTAAGATAATCAGTTAAGTTGAATACTGGATTTCTATGATGATTGAAGGTCGAATATGCAAGTAGTTAATAATATGAATGATCTCAGATTTGAATTTTGATCCGAAAAAGGATTCTACTTGTTGTTTTGTTGGAGGAACCTTCATGTGAGATTCAGCTCTTGTTAGACTTGAAGATGCGATTTGAAGAATAATTTAAGCATTGAAGTTTGTTTAATCATTGTGAGATCATGCAAACATGCAAAATGCAAAGAGACATGCAAAATGAAATGCAACCTAAGACCTAGGACCTACTCACTGATCATATGTCGATTTGTTATCATCATTGAACTTTTAGGTAACCGAATAAATCAATACAATGCCCACTAGCTATGAAACCATAGACATATGAATATTGATTTGTATGCGCAAGAATCAATACAACACCCACTGGTCAACAACCATGGATATATGAATATTGATTTTGTTTTCAGAATGTCAGATTAGATATAAGCACCAAGGCAGAAACACCAGGATGACCTGAATATCATGTCCATTTTGATATAGCAATTTGTATAAGCATCAAAACATAAATGTCATGATGACCTGATTACGCCTTGCATTCAAACACATCAAATAGTCAAGAGATCATTCTAAATCCAGTGTGAATTACCCGTAGTGACCCTTTATCATTCACATCCTTAGGTAAGATCATGTTTCACAGTAGGAGAAAGAACTCACTCAAAAAGATAATAGTTAGATCAAAACTTCTTTGAATCTTCTGGGTATCAATGGTCAAGGTACGTATGGCCATCCAATTCGAGAGAGAGGCTCTTACAGTCGGACACCATTTCAATCTAGAATTTCCAAAGTTGTTAGATTTTCAGATACAAGCAAAAGACAAAGAAAAGATTATGCCCCTAGTCATCACTCTCTAAATCCTGTAAAGGACATCATCGAAGGGCTCGAAGGGACGCAATATGCAAAAATCTTAATGTGAATCAATAAGCATACAAGGAGATAAAAGCATGTAAAAAAGCATAGATTATTTTCAGTTTGATGTTTGATTGCGTTGTTGGAGATGCAAAATCCTTTCTGGAGACAAGACTGACTGACTGACTCACATGAAGCTTCAAAATGACTCTGACTAGATATGATACATCTAAGATACACCGGAGACCATAGGATATGACATTAATTGTTCCCAAGTTTGAACATTGATAGGATACAGATGCTTGGGTAGATTGGTGTACAAACTGACTTATTGAAAACTGGAAATGCAAAAACAAACTGAGAGATATGTACAAACTAAAGCAAGACTAAAAGCTGAAAAAGACCAAGATTGCACTGATAGATGGAGCATTTTGAAACAAGTGGTGCCCATTTGCTGAGTTTTCACCATCTTGGCAGAGATTCTATTTTTGCTACCAAGGTGCCTGTTTCCAAGTTTTCACCAAGGCACTTTTTTTTTTTTTTTCATTTTTCAATTTTTTTGAATTTTTGATATTTTTCAATTTTTTAAGATTTTTTTTTAGGACATTTTACCATAGACTGAATGCCTTAGGCATAGAATTTATTCAGATGGAGAATGTTGATTGGTTCTTGGAGCTATTCTCCTTTAATCATTGAGAGTTGATAGGCACTAGAGCCAAAAGTAGCAGTGATTACAAAGGGACTCAGCCAGTTGGGTTCAAACTTCCCCTTGCATTCTCAATGTGATTGATTTGTAGGATTTTCTCTCAAAACTAGATCACCAACCTAAAATTCTCTATGTTTGACTTTCTTGTTGTAGCCTCTAGACATTCTCTTCTGATATACTCTAAGATGATCATACACTGCTTGTCTACGCTCATCTAGTAGTTCAAGTTCTTGCAACCTAGACACTCTGTAGTCATCATTAGTTACTAGACCATGCATTCTGATTCTTAGTGATGGGATTTCAACCTCAATAGGTAGTACTACCTCAAACCCATAAACTAAAGTGAAAGGTGTAGCCCCAGTAGGTGTTCTGATACTTGTTCTAATACTAGTTCTGATACTGGTTCTGATACATATTCTGATACTGGTTCTGATATTGGTTCTGATATTTGTTCTGATACTGGTTCTGATATTGGTTTTGATATTGGTTCTGATACTAGTTCAGATACTTGGTATATTTGATAGCATCTTTTTCCATTTGCAAACTCCCAAACAAGATCATATCGTGTAGTCCCAATGTCTAGCAAGGTGGAGAACAAGAGGGATTGACAAGCTGGTGGAAGAGATGGAAGACAAGAGAATAAAGAATAATGAAGGGAAGAAATCTTCAAGGGAAAACTCCTCAAGAATACCCAAGCTAGGGAAAAATTGTCATGTAAAGCGCATTTGGACAAGCAATGAAAGGCTAGCATAGGATAAGTCACAAAATCATAATGTAATAGCAGGAAAGGATGCAATCCAAAGGAGTAGACATGTCAAGAGGCTTCATAGCACTGTGTTTTACTCTTCTTCTTTTTTTTTTATTAGATCAAGACCAAAGGGGAAAAGGATAGAAATAGGTGACAATGAATGGAGGAAGATGGATATGAAGGCTAAACATGGAAGGAATGAAAGCAAGATCATCGTAAGATAGCTCACAAAATAGAAAAATGTTCGTGTATAGATCAACATTGTCAAGATCAAAGAGAGAAGATGAAATATGTAGAAGAACTACGCATGATGCCTGATTGCCAAGTTTTCATCAGGGTACTTATCCAAGGCACCACAAGGGAGTGGTTTTCACCATAGGATGAATTTATTTCTCTTTACTTTTTCTACCAAGGCACTTGTTTAGAAGTTTCCACCGATGCACATTTTCAAATTTTTTTTTTTGTTGGAAGAAGACAAGCTTTTTAGATAATGCTCCTTAAAAGGATAAACCATAATATGCCAAGGATTCAAAATGATATGCTCAAAGATGCTGATAGGGAAAGGGAGATGGAAGAGAAAATAGAAGATAAGGTTTTATGTAAAGCAAATGAGGTTGGAAGATAGGAGGAATAGGCAAATGAGGAAAAAGGATAGAAGGTAGAAGGATAATGAATGGAAGGATTGTGAAAGGGTAGATGGAAAGGAAGGCAAGATCAACGTAAACACACACTTTGAAGGGTGGCAAGAGGATGGAGGAAATGTGAATGAAGGAATACGTGAAGGAATACGGTGAATGAATAACAGAGGTTGCGGTTTAGGCGCATGGAATGGAAGAATATTTTTGGAAGGAGATGAAGTGGAAGCTTTTGGAAGCTTGAATGTCAACTTTACTTTTTGCTCAAGACCAGACTCTTTCAAGAGAGATTTTGGAATCCATATAGCCGTAGGCTTTTTATTTCCTTTTGATGATCTAGAGAGAATATCTTCAATGGTGGATTTTGGAACCCATAATTGTATTGTACTTTTTTTCTTAGATATCTCTTTTGACTTTATACTTCCATGTCTATGAGAGGAGACATGGTGATCTTCTTGTTTTGATGGATTCTTGTATTGCTTCTTTTTCTTGTATTGAACATTCAAGTTACTTCCAAAAGACTTGGGACTTGTGGAAGAAGAAGGAGGATATGACTGGTTTAGGTGGGTGGGTGGATGAAAAAGATTCAAGGGTATGCATCTATATTGATCTTGAAGAAAGATGGGAGATGGAGGGATGTAAGGACCCAAGATGGATGGAAAATTAAGAGAGTTAGGAGGGGAAAGTGAAGGGACATAAGGACCCAAGATGGAAGGAAGGTGTGAAGCCCTTAGTAGTGGTGGAAGAGGTCCAAGGATGGAAGTGGAAGATGTAAAAGGATAATCAATAAGTTCATCAACATCTATATGGAAACCAAGGATATCAACATCTTTAGAGTGAGCATTAGGATTTTCAATAGAATCAAGTACATCTTGAATATGAGCACCTTCTTTGATAGGATTGTTCAAAGCTTGCAAAGACTTAGGGAGAATAGAAAGTGGAAGCGAACATGGAGTGGTAGAACAAGAAGATGGAAGACTTTGATCTTGACAAGGACCTTTGGATAGCACAAGCACATAATTTTTCTTTTGATTTTCAATAGGCTTAACATTGGAAGTAACAACACCATTTTTAACAACCTTAATGGAAGTATCATCTTTGGAAAGTGCAAGTGTAGTAAGGTTATTTTGATTGTCAATAAGCTCAACAGTGTAAGTAGTAGCTTGATCTTGCTTAGCAGAAGACTTAAGACATGGTGGAATGCATGAAAAAGGGTCTATAGGATCAAAAGAACCATGAAGCAGATAAGAGACATCATGAAAGGGATTGGATGAAATGGAGGTTTCTTAATCTTCATCTTTCTTTATGTTCTTTTCTTTATCATTTTTAGAGTCCTCTTGACATGGAGCCAGTTCTAAGGACAAGGAAGCATGTTGGGATTGTATGGAAAATTGTTGTAGAGATGGTGAAGGACCAGCTGAAGTAGGCGTTGTAGCGTATGAAGGCTTAGGCTCTTTAGGTTTAGCATTATTGAAAGTATTAGCAACCAAGTGAAGGTTAGCTTGAATTTCTTGAAGAGGTAGCCTTGGAGGATAACTATAGGGAACTGTATGAAAAGTATCAGGGCTTGTGTTGGATGAAAGTTCTATGAAAGATTTGAAAGACTCAGAAGCTTTAGGAAATGTACGAGTATTGGAGGAAGTAGGGGATGGAAGGGAACCATCACAAGACAAAGGTCTAACATTAACATGATCTTTCTTGAGAGTGTAATCTTTATTTTCAACCAGAGAGTTCTTAGAGGAGAGATCCTTATAGTATTGACATTTCAAATCAGCACGGTACATTTTATATTCCTCAATAGAAGTAGATGTATCATTTAGACATTGTCCACAAAAGCCATCAAAATCTCTTTCAAAATCAGAATCATATGGATCACCATCATGATCTATCCAATGTGACGGCCCATTTGTAGTAAGTAGGAACACTGACAAGGAGGACTCTTAGGAACAGAGGTGTCATAGGTATCATTACATTGTCTGTCGTCATAGTCGTCATAGTCTCCAAAGTTGGATGTGTCACTCTCCATGGAAGAGGTATCATAAGGGTTATCACATTGCTCAAATTATGTCTGAAGGCATGGTGACATGTACAATTCTTTATCAAATGGAAAAGGGCATAGAGCTTCCATGGAGAACTCTTTAGGTTCCTTTTCTTTCTCAAGTTTGTTAATCTTGACTTGCATAGCATGCATCTGCTTCATCATGGCCCTCATCAGAGTTTCTTCCTCATGTGTACTGATTCTTTGAGACATTTGTACTAATTCTCAATAGCTACTGATCTGTTCTTGACATAGTGATTTTTATGACAAATTCTAGAATTAGGCTGAAAAAGCTAAGTATTTGGCAATTCTGAACATTTTCTGACAACTTTTCAAAAATTTTCCAAATGAAATTGCAGACTCGTACGATAGTGGGTATGCTATAAAATGACAGTTGAAAAGCTCATACAACAATTAAAATACTCACACAATAGTTGCTAGCAGGATTTGACTTTTGGAATTTGACTGGCAGAAAGGATCGTACGACACTGGGTTCTTTACCATATGATAGTTGGGTAGTAATGAAATGACACTTGATAGAAATTTGTATGAATTTCTGACTTCCTGAGATGACTTTTGATTCCAGAAAAGAATTTTACTTTAGATTTTGAAAATTTTGAGTTTTTAGATTCGGATTGTTTGCAAATTTCAATGTCCAAATTTGAGGATTGTAACAGATTTGTCCGTTTTCAATAACCAGATAGATAAACAAGCATGCAAAACAACAAGCACGTGATTTCAAGCATGTCTAAAAATAATGAACAAGGGTAAAAGAAACCTTGCGCATGAATAATCAAGTGACTTATTCGTTCTAATCCTCAAAAGTGCTAATTGTGTATGTTCCAAAAATGTTTTGCAATAACACACATATACCCTATAAAATGAAAATTTGGCCTCGCTAGGGTTTTTAGTAATGGTTTGACTCTACAACTTTTATGATCCAAAGGGGTGAACTTCAATCTTGGCGCACCAGGGTTTTGACATAGTCTGAGAACTTAATCTTCAAGAGCTGCTAGGGAGATCTAACAACCCAATAATGAACCATACCCATGGAGATTTCTTCCACAAGGACATTTATATAGCAGCTGTCACTACCACGATGAAAATGGCTATTACTGCTTGAGGTTCCGTCAGCATAGTTTGCCCTGTTAAGGGATTGTTCGCTACGGTTAACCCTCTCTAAAGGTGACTCACAGTATGATGCCACAAGGGGACTTGGCTCCAGATCCAAGGTTTTGATGCCTCTTCACTTTTAACCCAAACAAAGCAAGTAGATTAATCTGACATGCTAAGACAAAGTTTGTCTCACCAAGGTCTATGATATCAACCCCACGTGATCTATCAACCTCTCCGGAGAGAGAATGTATCAATCAATAAGGGAAGACGCATGAACCAAGTAGAACATGAGATGCACTAAGTATCCTCCCCACCTACAAGGGATCCCTTGTTGAGAAGGGTTTCGCTAGGAACCCACTCTCTCAAGATCCACAAATAGTGTTCATGGGGCCTAATTACTATGTGAGTACAAATATATTCCAGAAAGCAAATCTACCAAAAGTACCCAAAAAGTAGAAAGAGGAACACTTAACGCTTAAAGTGAATATGAGATGAGTCCATAAGGTGGAACACTTAACACCTCACACAAGCTAAAAACAAGTCCCCAACTTAGAAAACAAGTGAGTTCTTAAAAGCACAAATGGGTTGCCAAGTGGAACACTTAACGCTTCTGTCCTGTTGACCCCTCCCCTTTAATGTGGCGCTAATATTGCAACCACGGGGTGAAAAAAAGGGGTCGATGGATTTAGCAAGTCTAATAACCCAAGATAGCAATCTAGATCAATCACAAGTAATCTAAGACTATCAATAAATACCTAAGGTGTCACAACCTAGTATTCAATTATGCAAATTTGTAGAAAAAGCATGCAAAAAAACACTCAAGCTAAACATATGAGAGATTTATTTTAAGGCCAAATTGAAATGTGATTAGATGAAGGAGAATACCTAGGATCCTTGCAATGCGCTTAGTAGATTTTACCTAATTTTTAGCAATTCTTGTTGAGCTTTTCCATGCAAGCAAGTGACGAACTCTCCAACAAGCAAACAAGATATGCAAAATATATTCAACTTATGAAAACCATAGGGTTAGCTCTAAAAATAAATTATTATCAACAATAATAACCAGAAATTAATCCAAATGACAACTCATATCATTCATTGAACCATGTAAAAAAAAATAAGTGTATACCCATCACAAAACTTTATTTTTTTTGCTGCATTTGACCTAGTCAACAAGATCTAATTTTTTTGATATGATTTTGGCCACAAAAATAGAAATTCAAAATAAAGACCCCTACTAGAAAACAAAGAGCTTTCCAAAAATGTAAAAATTTTAGAAAAATCTCTTTATTTGTGCCCTAGAGACCTATTTTATCAAAATAGACCAGTTTTTGTAAATTGACTATTTGAGCTATTATATTGCATCAAAATTTAAAACATAAAGAATGGACCCTATATAGAATTTAAAGAGATTTTTGAAAATATAAAAAATTCTAAAAAATATGATGATTTGCGTCAGATATTAATTTTTTCCAGAATTTCAAGAAAAAATTATTAAAAATTCAAAACATCTCAAAAAATTTTGAATTTTTTACTATAGCTTCTCTGATATGTGTCCAACCTACAAAAAACATTTCAGAGCAAAAATCCAAGCCATTTGAGAGATAAAATTAAATCTTTGAAACTTTAGGGTTTTAGCTCCCCAAAAAAATCAAAACTAGCATGTAAAGGTGGTTAACCCACGGTGGGTGCCAGAAATGTGTGTGTGAATTTTGAACCTAATCTATAGACACAACACTTCAGTAAAATATTAGAGGTTAGAAAAAATCAAAATTGTGCAAAATTGAAATCTAATTTAACCAAGTGATTTATTGCCTTCTAGTAGGTGCGAGATTGATGTTCTCAGATTGTTATCGAGATCAGTGACCTAGACGACACCTAAATGAAGGATTTGAATGCAAAACTAATATGAAATATGAATGCAATAAATCTATTTTTTTTTCTAGATATTTTCTATGCAATGATATGAAAAATGATATGAAATCTATGCTAATATGAAAAAATTGATATGCTATGAATTGATCTAACAATGATATGATATGAAAAATTAAATGAATGTAAAAACCAAATTGATCTCACAATAGCCTTGATTCGCAATAAGCTTTGATTCTCCAGATAGCAATTCTTCAGCGTGATTATGCAATTCTTGTGGATGATTTGAAAAAGTAAGCTTGCAAAATTATGAGATGAATTGGGATGAGCTGAAGCCTTAATTTATAGAAATCCAGGGCTTTAGAGGTGCATGGATAAAAGTCATAAATCACTCAAATAACTCAGCTTGATTTTTGAGTTATTTTTAAATAAAGATAATTCAATTCACAAAAACATGCAAATCATGCAAAAATAGCTTTTTAACTCAAATTAGAAGTTTAGATCAATTTTAAAATTCAAAAATGATGTTGAGTTCCAAAAAGTCAATAACTTGCATTGATTTTCTGATTTGGAGTTTAACTGCTTTTTGATTGTGCACATGGATAATTATGAATTAATAAATAAATAAAGTAGTTTATTCTCAACTTAACTGATTTTAAAAATAACACAATTGATTTATGGGTTAATCAATTATTTTTTCAAACTTTTATTCTAAAAATAATATTATTAAATATGACAATTTTTTTAATTAATTAAATAATAATTTAATCAATTAATGATAGGAATTTTGATTTATTGTCAAAATTAAATAATAATAATTAGGAATAAATATAATTAAATACAATTAAATAATTAAGTGGCAGTATTAAATCTAATTAATTAAATATGAAAATATTCAATTAATCAAACTTAGGATAAATGAGATTTATTGCCAAATAATCATTAAATTAAAGATAATTATGATGATTAAGAATATTACTAGGAATATTCTCCGATGCAGAATTTATGATAATCAATTAGGATTTGATGATGTTTAGATGTGCCTTAGATTAGGACTTTGATGGTGATTTCATTCGAATTGTTGAAATAAGAGATTAATGAACTTATAGCCCATTTTTGGGGTATTACAGTTAGGAGATTTTGAATCCCTACTAAAAGATTCTAACTTTGTTAAGAGTTATGGAAGACAGAAGGACCCACTGCCCAAACAACTTCAGGGTAAGATCACTGAACACACTGTCCAACTGATCTTTTTATTACTCAATAGAATAATACCAAAAGATTAATGATCTCAACAATATATTACCTCTTCTTTGACTATGCCAAATCACACTCACTGCTTCACCAAATCTCAATTTCAGATCTTTGTACTTCGCATGTCTTCCTTCACAAATTCACTTTCACAACTGCATTAGCTCTTTTCTTCACTTCATGCATACATCCACATTCAACCACACATTACAAGGAAAAAAATTCCTTCCTTTATACCACACTCAAGTAATTACAAATGAGTCAGCATCCAATTACAAAATAAAAGTTTCCACACACTACATCAAAATTTACATGAAACCGTCGGCTTCCAAATATAATAATTCTCCATTCCTGTGACCTCAAATTTTGTGCTATCATCCATGTCACTATCAATGTGTCTTAAACTTTCCTTTAACTAGGCAAAACAAGATTTCATCCCGATTAGGAGATATCATCCGATTTCCACAAACCGCTACTCAGGAATACTGCCTGAATACTACTTCTACCAAAATACTCATAACTTCCATGAATAAATGAATTACTATCTGCACTCTTAACCATAAACATATAACATATCAAAGAGTAAATCATCAACATCACATAGCTCTATCTACAATATCCCGCATGCGCTAATCCAAACATTGTCTGCTCCTCTGCAAATCTCCAGAAGATCACTGTGTTGACATCAATGACAATCATAGTCATGAATGCAACAACAACTGCTACAGAATGGCTGCCAAAGATTCATCATTCATTCCTAACACATGTTGTATATACCAGAAGCTTACTGCATAAGTCTTCCATGAATGCTACTTACCATATGTTGTCATCAATGAAAAACATACAGTCAGCATTGGCTTGCTGGCAAATTTCCAACAATCTCCCCCTTTGGCATTGATGGCAACATATGGAATGAAAAACACCACCAACCCCAATGAACATTTCTTATATAATATTCTCCATTTCCTCTTCAAAACTCCTCCAAGGATGAATCCTCCATCTGCTACAATAGTCTTCAACATTCTCCATTTCTTCAATTGAGCTGCTTCCATAACTAAATACTACTCCCCCTTAGTATATTAATCATTCTTTTACTTCTATTTTTCATGACTATATATTACTCCCTCTTTGACATTAATGGAAAAGGGCACCAAACAGTTTAAGCACCAGTACTACTCCTGAGGTAGAGTAGTCAACCATCCATCAATCCGTGAGGACTAATGTCTTTTCTTCTTTCTTCTAAGCAGAATCAGAGAAGGGAATTACTCCCAACTTCTCCCTAAGATACTCAAAAGTATCCTTTGGCAAGGGCTTTGTCAATATGTCTACTAGCTGATCTTTAGTACTCACATAGTCCAACTTAACTTCTTTCTCTACTACTTTCTATCTTAGGAAGTGATACTTGATCTCAATGTTTTTTGTCTTTGCATGCATCACAGGGTTCTTTGACATATTGATAGTGCTAGTGTTATCACATTATATAACAATAGGATAGTGAATCTGAATTCCAAATTCCTTTATCATTTGCTTTATCCAAACAATTGTAGAATAATTTAGGGCTGCTGCAACATACTCTGCTTCTATTGTTGACTAAGAGATACAATTTTGCTTCTTTCTTGTCCAAGTGACAAGTCTGTTACCAAGAAATATTGCTCCTCCTGATGTACTTTTTCTATCATCAACGCATCCTACCCAATCTACATCAGTATATACATGAAGCTCAACATTTTCTAAATTGGGATACCATAGACCATAATCTATAGTGCCTTGCAAGTATCTAAATATTATTTTTACTGCCATGAGGTGACTTTGTTTAGGCTCTGTTGCAAATCTTCCAACTATGCCAATTGCATTGGAAATATCAGGTCTAGTTTGAGTAAGATAAATGAGTTTTCGAATCATAGACTTGTACAATGTTATATCTACTACTGGTGAGTCATCTTCTTTTTTAAGCTAGCATCCAATTATCATAGGTGTCCCTACTAGCTTGCAATCATCCATCTTGAATTTCTTTAATATCTCTTTCACATACTTGGACTGATTAATGAAAATACCTTTCTCTATCTGTTGCACATTCAATCCCAAAAAGTATTTGATAGATCCAATCATGCTCATCTCAAATTCATTCTACATCTCTTTAGAAAATTCAGCACTAAGTTTGTCATTACCTCCAAACATAATGTCATCAACAAATATAGCTATAAGTAGTAAACCTTTAGATGTCTCTCTTATGAAAAGATTATAGTCTGCTGCTCCTTTCTTGAATCCAATCTTAGTTAGATATCCATCCAGTCTCTCATACCATGCTCTAGGGGCTTGCTTAAGTCCATAGAGGGCCTTCTTCAATCTACATACCATATCAGGTCTATCTGATAAGGTGAATCCTTCTGGCTGCTCAATGTATACTTCTTTCAATTCTTCATTCAAGAATGTTGACTTGACATCTATTTGATAGACTTTGAATTTTTTGACTATAGCATAAGCTAGAAACAACTTAATAGCTTCTAATCTACTCATAGGTACAAATGTGTCTGAATAATCAATGTCTTCTCTTTGTGCATATCCCTTACATACTAACCTTGCTTTATTTCTTACTACTGTATCATCTTCATTCATCTTGTTTCTGAATATCCATTTTGTTCCAATCACATTCTTATCACTTGGTCTTGGGACCAGTTCCCAATTATCATTCTTGATAATCTAATCTAGTTCCTCTTTCATAGCATCATGCCAACCTAAATCATTACATGCATCTTTAACACTTAAAGGTTCAATCTAAGATAATAAATATATCGCTTCATTTCTTGTTGAATTCTTTGTTTTTGATCTTGTTGTGACTTTTCTGCTCTGATCTCCAATGATGTCATCCTTAGAGTGATATCTAGATGTATACTTTGGAGGTTTAGGTGAAACTAACTCATCTTCCTTCTGAGTTTCCTCTTCACTTGTTTCAGGGTCATTGAACAATACATTGATACTGTCAAACATTTCTTTAACAAATGTCTCACTAGTGGAAGGTCTGGATTTTTCTTCAATCATAGGTGAGTAATCATGATATCTTTCTTGAACCATAAAATTTTCATCAATCTTAACATGAGCACTTTCAATGATTTTCTTCAATCTCAAGTTAAAACATCTATAAGCTTTACTTTTAGTAGAGTAACCAATAAAAATACCTTCATCACTTCTTGCATCAAACTTTCCTACTGCTTCATCCCTCTTGATGTAGCACTTGCTTCAAAATATTTTAAATTATTTCACTGTGGGAACATTACCAAACCATAGCTCATAAGGTTTCTTTTCTGCACCAAGCCTTAATTGTATTCTATTGATTGTATAGACTGTTTTATTGACCACATCTCTCCAATAGGTGTGTGCAATGTTTCCTTCAATCATGATGGTGCGTGCCATATCAAGGATAATCTCATTCCTTCTCTCTATAATCCCATTTTTCTGAGGGGTTCTAGGTGCACTTAACTATCTTTTTATGCCATGTTCTTCGTAGTACTCATAGAATCTGTCAGAGATGAATTCTCCTCCTCTATCTGATCTTAGACACTTTATCTTTAGTCCAGATTCATTCTCAACCTTAGCTTTGAATATTTTGAACTTCTCAAATGCTTCTGACTTATCTTTCAAGAATAGAACTCACATCATTCTAGAATAATCATCTAGAAACAAAATGAAATACCTTTCACCATAGTAAGATCTTGTTTGAGTTGGTCCACATAGGTCTGTATGAATCAGATCCAATTTGTTCTCTACTAAATTATGCTTTCTCTTGAATGAATTCCTTACATGATTTCCCATTACACATTCCTTGTAGATGGTATCAACTAGCTTTTCTATGCTAGGTAGGCCTCTTATTGCCTTAACATTACCGATCTTTACTATGTTATCAAAATTGATATGACATAGTCTTTTGTGCCACAACCAACTATCATCTACTTTAGCAACAAAGCACCTTGCTTTTGGATTAAGCTGAAAAACATTACCTTTGGTCTTTGATCCTGATGCAATCATTTCTCCTTCTTTGTTGTTAATGATGTACTTTTTTCCATTGAATTCTAATTTATAACCTTTTTCAAGTAACTACCCAACACTTAGTAGGTTATGTTACAAACCATCAACATAAAGAACATCATTAGTACTATTATTTCCATCCAAGGTGATGGCTCCTCTACCAATGATAGGTTTGGGGGTGTTATCTCCAAATCTAACCATGCCTCCTTTGTATTTGTCCAAATGAACAAATCTATCTTTGTCTCCTGTCATGTGATGTGAGAAACCACTACCAATGATCCAATCTGTCCTGATGTTAGTTTGTGAAATCAGAGCTAATTCTTGTGAGTCCTTTTCATTTTCAAGAGCAATGAATCCAATTTATTCTTCTGTTGATTCTTCATCTGATACCCCATCTCTAGCATAATAGCATTCCTTTGTATACTTAGGCTTGTAGTTGTTCTGGTATCTTTTAACTCTTGTAGGACACTTAGATGCAAAATGACCAATTTTATTACATGAAAAGCATTTAAATGGAAATTGACCTTCATATTTCCCTTTTCCTTTATTTTCTCTTTTAGCAATCATAGCAATGAAATAATCTAGTGTTTTCTCTTCATCATCATCATAAAAATTACCAGAGGTGTTTGCAGATTTCTTACCATGGACTGATGCTTTGAAGGCTATTTCACTTTTAGGTTCTGTCTTCAATCTTGAAATCTCAAAAGCTGAAATTTTTCTAATCAAGGTCTCTCTTTTGAAATTTGATGTAAGTTACATGGTCTCATCAAGTATGTTTATCTTTTTTTCATACTCTACTGTGAGAGTGGTCATCAATTTATCTGTAATGTCTTCTTCCGAGATCTCTCCACCATTGTTCCTGATTCTGCAACTGCTTCATTAATCCTTTGGTTGTAAGCTCTAATGTTTTCTTTAGGTAGCATTTCTAATGCATTGTATCTTTTCTTCCAAGTTTTTTTGCATGTATCCTTTGCTTGTTTATCTCCTTCAAAAATGTCTTCTAGGTGCTTCCATATCTTGTAGGCTGTGTCTATTTTCTTTATCTCTGAAAACTCACTATCAGATAGATTGTTTATAAGGCCTTCTTTTTCTATTGCATTCTAATGGAACAAATCCTTCTGCTTGCTTATAGTATCATCCTTTGCTAGATCTACTAGAGAGGGGATCTCAACTTCCATGATATCCACTTCAAAAACTTCAAATGCAATGCACTAAATGTGTCATCATCTTGTTCTTCCAATCAAGATAATTCTCTCCATCAAACTTAGGATTGTCTTTTTTAAAGAATGTCATCTGATCAACCTCAAGCTGTTAAACTTTATCTCCTAGGCACTTAGCTCTAATACCAATTGTTAGGAATAGTCCCAAGAGATAACTAAGAGGGGGGGGGGGGGGTTGAATCAGTTATCTACTAGTTTCAATTCTTTATCTGATTAAGTATACTTAAATATAAAGCATAAACACAATGAAAGAACACTTGAACACAACACCAATATTTTGGTTACGGGGAAACCCAAATAGGTAAAAACCCCAGTGGGAATTGACACCCACTAATAATCTGCACTAGTGTTTTATGATCCTTGTTAGAAGATCCTTAACCCTGTTAGGAGTTGCTTTACAATATATTTAGTACAGTGACCTGGTCAAGGGTCGGACCTTGTTAGGAGTCTTTTACAATTAAACCTATTAGGGTTGAGGATGCACTATCCGAGAGCACACTGCTCAAAGGGGTGAAGGCTACAACCTTCTAAATAATAGATACACACTATATCTGGATCTTAGTGAATTGTGCTTTGACCTACTATCTATATTAGTTCTAATGTATAGCATAAACACTTTACTTAGTCACATAGACCTTCTGTTGATGGCTCTACACTTTGCACACTCTGCTCTACTCTTCACAATCAACTCTGAACCATACCTTAGCAATCACAAATGACTTCTTATAAATATCTTTCCACTAAATGATATAATCAAGTTGGCCTATTAGAACCACCTTGAAATCATATTAGAGAAATAATAACATACTCCAATAATAATTTTTTTAGCTCTACTAAGCACGCAACACATTCTGGGACCTGTCCAATATTAACAAATGTAGATGCACGCTACACACTGTCAGCTCTACCAAAGTAACTGAAACTTTCTCCTTAAGTTGAATTACATCATGCAATCTTAACCAAACATTACTAACTATTCTCCAAGCACTAATCCAATGGTGCATACCAAAATGATAGGCACAACTCCTAAACCAATATAATCTTTGTCGGCTCTTCTGAATAAACACAAGAAGATGCTACTCTTGAATAGCAACTACATAACTTCACTTCTACTAATCATCAAACTCTATTTCCATGAATTTAACATCACTAATATGTCTCCATCACATATCCAAATGCGCAAGGCTCCATGATAACTATACCGACAATCATTCATCAAACACTACCTGTAACTATGTCAGGAACATTGCTGACACAAACTGCTATATAACTATCTATACTAATAGTTAACCTATGTGTCCATGAAATAATGCTGATAACATGTCAATACTATATATACTAGAATCTTACTGCATAAATCTTCCATGCATGCTACTTACCATATGTTGCTATTAATGACAAACATACAGTCAGCACTGGCTTGTTGGCAAATCTCCAACAAGAACAAGGGTAAAAAAAGTTGATGATTTTTGTGTCCATGCAATATTAGAGATTAGTTATTATTACTTGCAATGCAATAGATATACTCAGTAGTTTAATTCTCCCCAAGAGACATGAATATATCGAGTGATGCTAGCCCCTTTTAAGTTGATGAAGATATAAAGATCACTCTTGGTACCTGACTTGCAGTTCTCTTCATCTTTGATTCAATGAGTTGCTTTCATGTTGTATGCTTCCTTATGTGCTTTTCTCAAATTTCTATAATTAGTTGAAATAATCCTACTTTCATTGCTAATGTATTCCCCAATTGATGACTGGATATGCATTTATTATAGTTATTGGTTCTATATTTGAGCATTGTTGATGTTATGAAGTTTACGATATGACTATAATTAGATCTATTTACTAACCCTTGCATCTTTTTATCTTTCTTTGTTTAGAGATAATGACTACTTGTAGGAAACCTTATCTCCCTGAAAACTTCCAAGAATAGTGAGTAAAACTAGTAGCCCTTGTCATATAAATAGTCACATGTCCAGCCAAGCCTTTCTCATACCATCGTGACCTGACTACTAGGTGCTTAGAGGATAGGGGATTTTACTCTCCGATAAACTTCTTCAGGTGAAGCTGGTCGATACCTGATGACAACTCTCTCTCCATTAGAGAGACCATCACAAAGTCCCATTAACAAAAATTGGTGCTAAGAGGGCATGAGCTCACCTTTCTCGAAAGACTATGAAATTACACCTCCTGAAGGCTCCCCAAGTAGTTTTAAGAACCAAGCCTTCTAATATTTAAGGTCATTTTTGCCTTTGCGATTTGAGAAAATCCTTTGATCAACCCAAGACCCCTGAGAGTTTTTCAAACTTGGAACCCCTGTCCGATAAAAAAGAACCCATCAAAAATAAAAAGTTTTGGCCCCCACACTTAGATTTACTACTTCTCAGAGTACCCCAACTCCTTAGCCTAGCGTAGGAGCCAATGTACTTCCCATTAATGTGGCAATCCCAATGGAGGATTACTTAACAACACTGATTGCCCTATGGGATAGTTCTCCAACATGATAAATGATCTTCCTCCTCACCCGAAGAAGATGTATCTCAAGTACGAGCATTTAGGCCACCAGATTGTGGAAGAACATTTGCAGGCCTATAAGGATGTCATGAAAAAGTGTCAAATCCAACACAAAGATGTGGTCTATCAAATATTCCCCTATCCCTTGGAGAAAATAAACTAAACTAGTACTTGAACCTTCCTGACAATTCCATCAACAACTAGCAAGATATGGAAGACACTTTCTTGGTAGCATTTCGGATTCATGTGGACCTAGTGTGGTCCCATAGCTAGTTCATCTCTATAAAAAAGGAACCCAATTAATCATTTTCCACTTTCAATCACCAGTTCTAGAGGGCATTAAAATGATGCACTCATCTTTTTGTCCCCTCTATGGAGGTGGCGATTCATAATTACCTCAATGCCCTTGATCCATTTGTTGCAACCCTTTTGTGGAGAACCACCAATGCCAATAAAAGGGATACTTTGGCTAAAGTTTATAGTCTTTCTCTAAAATTTTCCTAAAAACTCAACTAGGCTCCCAATAGAATCAGATAGAATATGGCCTACAACACACAACCTGGAGGAAATGTTTACCTAGGTGGGTATAACCCCAACATAGAAGTAGGCACACTAACAATGAACCCTCTACCTCATTATGTTTATCCTACCCCAATTCACACTCTTTCGGCTCATTAGTATATACCCTGGGCTCAGTCAAAATAACCTACATCTCAAATAATTGGGTCTCCTTTCTTTTAGATAGCCCCAGTGGCCGGATCATCAACAAGAGGAACCCCTTTTTTCAAATGATTACACCCAATGGGAAAACCACCACAACTCTTGCCACGTCAGAAAACCACCACTTTAGTCGTCATAATGTGACTTGAACACCTAGTTGTCCACTAAGGTTGAATCTCTCCAATGAATTGTATCTTCACTTACTATGAACATGGGACAACTAAAGATAGGGCCCTCAACTTCCCAAAATCCCAATCCCTCTCAACAAATAAATATCTTCTCAGGGCATTGGGGTCCCAACAACTCTAGGCCACGTAATTATAACAATAACAACTTCTAGCCCAACAATTGGCAATGAAACAACATGCAAAATAATGAAGGTGTCACCCCAAACCAATCCAATGCTCAAGGTAGCCCAGGTGCTATCCACTCCACCAATCTTGTTTAATTTCACCCCTTGACCACATGGTATTAGTTGCACGATACTGGCTCACACTCTGAGGTGAATTGTGCCATTCTAGAGAAGGTAATTCAAATTTCTCATTCTAACCACCAGTCACACAGTGATCTGACTCCTCCTGAGTCTCCAATGAAACCTCACTCTTCTACCTTTGTGTGTGAGACCTTCTTCCATGGAACTAAGGAAGAGAGTGAAGAGAAGCCTGACCTCTAAGTATTTTTTGATGACTCCATCCTGGCCTTTGAGGGTAATGCTTTACCAATTCTTGAACCCCTTACAACACAAGAAATCAATCTGGTAAAGCCTCTTTCATGATGTCGGTCCCCCAAAGAATGTCAATATCCCTTTGAACCCTTAGGAAAATGTCAACCCGCCTTCCCTAAAAGGATCCATTTTCCACTCTACTGGCGAGTCCACGATAAAAGGTCTTAGGGTCACAAAGGGAAGATTTGACATCACCAAAGTGCCAAAAAACACCACCACCACCATGACCTTGATGGAATTGCTACTCAGTTGTCCCGAGTAGAAGAAGGTCCTACAAAATCTAGAGAACCCAGAACTCTATCAAAGCCCACTGAAAACTATCATGTTTAACGATGTTAATGCAACTAAGTTCTAGAGAAACACCAAAGACCCTCCTTTCCTACTCGGACTTAGGATTTATGACAAGAATCTACACAACTACCTCCTTAACTTTGGAGCTACCATTATGTCATTGTCCATTTGTAAGAATTTTGACCTAGTTCCTACACCATTTAAAGGCATGGTGGTTCAACTTGACAAAACCTCAGTCAAAATGGTAGGTGAACTTAAAAATGTCCAGATCCAGCTGGTCCAAGAACCCTGGGTATTTAGGGTCATTGATATCTAGGTGGTAGACATCCCTAAGACTTATGGGATGCTCTTGAGTTACAACTGGTCCCAAGCCCTCAATGGGTATATTTCAACTGAATTCTCCCACCTTTGGCTTCCTTGGAGAAGGGAGGCCAACCAAATCAAGGTGGATAGTGAATCCTAGATGAAATAGGCCTTCACTAATTATGGTTAGGTGAGAAAAATATCATATGCACTACTAGAGCCTAGCCTATACCACACCAAAGAAATATTAACCTTGGATTTCATTCCAAGAGAAGTTCCTTACAGTGAGGACCTTGTCATCACTCAATGAGTCCATGACCTAATGATGAGGCTCAAACTCGGAGTTGGCCTCCAGGGCAATACTACCTCCCCGACCATGCTCTTATTAGATACTTGATATAGGGTACACTATGAACCACATTTTGACTTAGAGTGTGTTAGATGTACTAAAATGGTCAATGGTGATCTCCCAAGTACTTTAAAGAAACTAGGAAGTAGGGAGGTAATTCCACAACGTGAACCCCCCTTGGTCTGAATGAAGGGTTACTCATCAAGAAGAATTTGGTGGTCCCTTTGCTGGTAGTCACCTTGACTATTGAAGTCTTTGTTCCTAAAGACTCACTAACACCACTTCCCATTCTAGAACCAGTACCTATAATTACCCAGCCACCTAAGCCCCACCACTCGGGTAATGACTTGTGGATCCTGAAGTTTGATGGATCTCGATCTAAACAAGGGTTTAGAGCTAGGTAGAACTGATCAATCCTTAGAGAAATTATTTCCTCACATTTTACTGATTGCAATTCAACTACACAAATAATGTCACTGAATATGAAGCCATAGTCATAGGCCTCCTATTTGTATTGAGAAAAAGAATCACTTTTTTGTGGGCTATGGGTGATTCAGACCTGATAGTCAAACAAGTCTGGAGTCAACATACTTGCCATGATAAATGACTGGTGGCCTATCCTAACAGAACCTAGAGCCTAATAGAGGATTTTGATACCTTCAGTATCAAAGTAATCCCCTAAAAAATAAACTATGTTCTAGATGCTCTTTCTATGTCAATTAGAAACCTTGACCCTATGGCAGGTTCCCGACTCTAGAGGTTTTTTGTAGAAATGGTACCTACCCCCTATGTCCCAGATAATATAACACACCTTTAGGTCTTTGAGGATGACAAACATATCCTTTCCTTCCTGGAAAATACCAGTCTTTGAAGACTAGATCTTAGAGGAAGAAGAACATGATGACGCAAGACAAGCAGAAAAAAAGGATGGTATCTTTGATCTACCCACTAACACCATTCCAAAGGGAATGGTGGCATTGGAATAGATCTTTTATTCAGATCTCCAAGCTAATTATAAAATTCTCTAATCTTCAAAAGGGGAAAATATGAGAAAATCAATATAAGGATGGAAACTGACAAGAAATGTATGTACATAGATACCTCATGCACCACAGAAGAAAAATAAAATATTCTCTCGGTTCTTCGGGAGTATATCGATGTAATTGCATGGGGATACGGAAACCTAAAAACCTATGACACATCCACCATGACATACACCATCCCCTTGAAATCTGATGCCAAACCTTTCTAGTAGAAACAACTACTTAACCCACTTATTGAACCTCTAATCTACGAAGAAGTGAAAAAGCTACTATCTACATGCATAATCTTCCCAATTTGGTACACTACCTAGATAGAAAATCTATTCCCAGTCTGAAAGAATAACGGGGAGATTAGGCTTTTTGTTGACTTCAAGAATCTAAAAAAGGCTTCTAAGAAATATAATCACTTTTCTCCCTCTATTGACGAGGTGCTTCAAATAGTAAACGGCTCACAAATGATGTCCTTCTTAGATGGGTACTCGATTTATAACTAGGTCATGGTAAAGTTCCAAGACTAGATGAAGACCACTTTCACCATAAAGTGGGGAACGTTTAGATATAGAATAATGCCTTTTGGCTTGATCAACATTGGAGACAAATTTCAAAATCCAATGGACATCATCTTTGAAGGGTTGGTTAACAAATGCATAATCATCTATATGGATGATTTAACTTTTTTTTTCCTGGGACAGGCGTGATCATCCTGCCCATCTTTCTAGCATTTGAGAGATATGTCATTGTTGTTAGGATTAACAAGGCAGAAATAACAATTATGTGCAAATATAACTAATATCAGAAAATAATAAACCACACGGAATAGAACACAATGGCACACAGATTTAACGTGGTTCACCCAATCCCTGGGCTACGTCCACCAACAGCGAGTCCAATATTATTATTATCTAGTGATTACAACCTGATTACAATCCGTAATCCCTTACAGCCCAACTCTGCCGCAAGTACTAAAATCATACGTCAAAAAAAAAATCCCTAACCCTAAGCCATATTATACAATATTTTCCCGCTTTAGGGTTAGAATGAGTTATAAGTAGTCGGCCCAAATAACCGAAAAAAGTAGTCGGCCTCAAAAAAAAAATTTCCTCGGGGGCTGCGCCCCCGAACCCCTACTCTTGGGGGCTACCGCCCCCAAACCCCCGCTCGGGGCCCGGCCTGGCCCCGAACCCCGGCGAGGTCGGGAGGAAAAGTGTACAGTACTTTCCTGGATAGTACTTTCCTGATTAGTCACCACAAGCTAACAATCTCCCACTTGGTGACTGATCAGTATCCACACTATACTAAAAAACCTCCCACTTGGAGACTGATCCTGTAGCAATACCGCTACCCACATGAGGCTCCCACTGGATTGAACCACCTTGGACTCAGTTGTTCCTTTATTTTGTTCAGTCTAAAAGACCAACTGAAGCTGAACATGAGTTCAACTTCTCCCTTGTTACTACCTTGGTAAACATATCTGCTGGATTATCATCAGTATGAATCTTTTCCAGCCTTAACTGTCCATCATCCAAAACTGATCGAATGAAATGGTACCGCAACTGTATGTGTTTTGTCTTTGAGTGAAAAGCAGAATTCTTTGCAAGATGAATGGCACTTTGGCTATCTGTATGTAGAAAATTATCCTTTTGTGGATGTCCCAATTCTTCCATGAAGAATTGAAGCCATATCATCTCCTTGGCTGCCTCTGTAGCAGCAACATACTCTGCCTCTGTAGTGGATAAAGCAACCACCTTTTGTAGTCGAGAAATCCAACTCACTGCTGTCCCACCAGCAGTAAATATATAACCTGTAGTACTCCGCCTGCTATCTATATCTCCTGCCAAATCTGAGTCAACATAGCCTTGTACAGTAGTAGTAGAACCCCCAAAGTGTAAACACTTACTGGATGTGCCTCTCAAATATCTGAGAATCCATTTGACTGCATTCCAATGCTCAATACCAGGGTTACTCATATAACGGCTAACGACTCCCACTGCGTGTGCAATATCTGGCCTAGTACATACCATAGCATACATTAAGCTCCCTACAGCTGAAGCATAAGGTACCTTAGACATTTTAGTCTCTTCTTCTGGTGTCTTGGGACACATATCCTTAGTCAATTTCAAATGACCAGGCAAAGGTGTGCTGACAGCTTTGGCATTTTCCATAGAGAAACGTTGCAACACCTTCTCAATATAATCAGCCTGAGATAGAGACAATTTCCTATTTTTCCTATCTCTACAAATTTTCATACCAAGGATTTGTTTTGCTGCCCCTAAATCCTTCATAGCAAAAGATTTTGCTAACTGTTGTTTCAACCCCTTAATGTGATCCATATTAGACCCAGCTACAAGCATATCATCAACATATAAACATAAAATAATGTAGCTGTCATCATCCAACCTCTTAAAATAAACACAATGGTCAGAATGACACCGACTATATCCATGCCCATTCATAAAAGTGTCAAATTTAATATACCATTGCCGAGGTGCTTGCTTCAAGCCATATAAACTTTTCTGCAATCTGCACACCAAATTCTCCTTACCCTTGACCTCAAATCCTTGTGGCTGAACCATATATATTTCTTCATCCAAATCACCATGAAGAAAGGCTGTTTTAACATCAAGCTGCTCTAAATGAAAATCTTCAGTAGCCACAATACTTAAAACAGTACGAATAGAAGTCATTTTAACAACTAGAGAAAATATCTCATCAAAATCAATACCATGTTTCTGTGCAAATCCTTTTACAACTAATCTAGCTTTAAATCTTTTCGTACCTCCATCCTCTTCTTTGATCCTGTAAACCCATTTATTCTGTAAAGCCCTTTTACCTGCAGGTAACTTACATAAATCCCATGTCTGATTTTTTAGCAAAGAGTCCATTTCATCTGTCATTGCAGACTCCCACTGAAGCTTTGTATCCACCTGCACAGCTTCATTATAACATTCAGGTTCACCAGCATCTGTTAACAGAATAGAATACAAAGATGGAGAAAATCTTTCTGGAGGTCTACTTAGCCTTGTTGACCGTCTAACACTCACTGGGGTGTGTGGTATTTGTTGTTTCTGTTGTTGCGGAGCATAAGGAACTACTGGAACATGAACTTGTGGAGTATCATCCAGTACTACATAGTCATTTTCTTTCTTCTCATGCTGCAACAACAGATCTTTGTACAATACTTTCTCATTGAATATGACATCCCTGCTTCTTACAATTTTATGATTTTCAAAATCCCAAAGCCTATAACCAAATTCATCAATGCCATACCCAACAAATACACATTTCTTTGACTTAGCTTCCAACTTGGTTCTATTTTCAGAATCTATAAGTGCAAAAGCTTCACAACCAAAGGTTTTGAGAAAAGAATAACTCACCTTCTTACCACTCCATGCTTCCTCTGGAATACCACAGTCCAAAGGAGTAGAGGGGCCTCTATTGATTAAATAAACAGCAGTGTTCACTGCCTCTGCCCACATATTTTTGGGCAGCCTAGCATGCAACCTCATACTCCTTGCACGCTCCATTATTGTCCTGTTCATGCGTTCAGCCACTCCATTTTCTTGTGGAGTCCTTGGTACAGTTTTCTGCCTACGAATACCATTAGAGGAACAATATTCTTCAAATTTTGTGCTGCAATACTCACCACCATTATCAGATCTGAGACATTTTAACTTTTTACCAGTCTCAGTCTCAACCAAGCATTTCCATTTCTTAAAAGTTTGAAATACATCAGATTTCTGTCTAAGGAAATAAATCCATACTTTTCTTGTTGCATCATCTATAAATGTAACATAATACAGAGAGCCACCAAGGGAAGATACCTGAGCTGGTCCCCATACATCTGTATACACAAGCTCTAATCTCTCATTTTTCTTTTCCTTCCCACTCTTCACAAAACTAACTCTCTTTTGTTTTCCATAAACACAACTTTCACATAAATTCATATTGACACATTTCAGACCAGGTAAAACTTTCTTTGAATGAAGTAATTTCATACCTTTTTCACTCATGTGCCCGAGTCTATTGTGCCATAGTGCTGTGTCAAAATCTACAGCAACAGTTTGATGTTCTTCCTGCTCAACTGCAGCCACTGTTCCTGAGCATTCATTATCTTCTGAAACAATTAAAGTAGAAGGAACAGTATGACCTGTACAAAGATATAAGGTGCCTACTTTCACACCTTTTGCTACTACTAAGGAACCTTTTGAAACCTTCCAATTTTTATCATTAAAAGTAACTGTGCAACCCTCATCACCCAGTTGCCCTGCTGAAATTAAATTCCTACTCAGCCTTGGAACATGTCTTACCTCTTGTAGTAGCCAATGATTCCCATTCTGCAACTTAATCTTAATTTTTCCCTTTCCAACAATCTGACAGGGTTCATTATCTCCCAAATAAACTAGCCCAAAATCCCCTTGGACATAATCAACAAAATAACTTCTATAGGGTGTAGCATGAAATGAAGCCCCAGAATCTAAAACCCATGAATCATCAATACTTTCTAAGGACAAGAGCAAAGCATCCTCCTCAGATTTGTTACTTACCACATTTGCCTCCTTGTTTCCATCATTTTTGTCTCCTTGATCTTTCTTCCGAGACCAACAATCTTTCTTCTTATGACCTAGTTTTCCACAGTTCCAGCAATCATTTGGCCCTTTAGATTCAGATCTCTTTCCCTTTGATTTTCCTCTTGATTTCCCACGATTTCCAGAGTTGTTTCCTCTATCTCTTGTTCTGCCTCTGCTTTCTGTGTTCAATACACTACCCGATGTGGATGCCCCTGAGCTTTTCCTATGAATTTCCTCACTCAATATAACACCAATAACATCATCATACTTTAGGGTATTAGAACCAGAAACAGAATTACTAACAGCCATTACCAAGCCATTCCAGCTTTCTGGCAAAGAACACAAAATCAAGAGAGCCCTAACCTCTTCATCAAAAGTAATTTTAACTGAGGTTAATTGACTTGTAACTGTATTAAACTCATTCAAATGATCAGTAACTGATCCACCTTCTACCATTTTCATATTAAATAAACGCTTCATAAGAAATACCTTGTTTGAAGCTGAAGGCTTTTCATACAACTTCGCTAGGGTTTCCATCAGATCTTTAGCTGTCTTTGCTTCAGTAATATTGAATGCCACCGATTGTGCCAGGCATAGACGAATACTCCCCAGTGCCTTCCTATCCAAAATATCCCAATCCTCCTGAGACATTGATTTCTCTTTCTTGGCTACTCCCTCTAATGGCCGCCATAGATCCTTCTGATAGAGATAATCCTCCATTTACATCTTCCATAACTGGAAGTTCTGCCCATTAAACTTATCAACCTTCAGCCTACCCTCTTCTGCCATTTCTCCCACTTAACCGAGAGACTCTCCCACTAACTCGTGAGACCTGATTCAGAGAATAGATGAAAGAACGAATGAAATAACCTCGCTCTGATACCACTTGTTAGGATTAACAAGGCAGAAATAACAATTATGTGCAAATATAACTAATATCAGAAAATAATAAACCACACGGAATAGAACACAATGGCACACAGATTTAACGTGGTTCACCCAATCCCTGGGCTACGTCCACCAACAGCGAGTCCAATATTATTATTATCCAGTGATTACAACCTGATTACAATCCGTAATCCCTTACAGCCCAACTCTGCCGCAAGTACTAAAATCATACGTCAAAAAAAAAATCCCTAACCCTAAGCCATATTATACAATATTTTCCCGCTTTAGGGTTAGAATGAGTTATAAGTAGTCGGCCCAAATAACCGAAGAAAGTAGTCGGCCTCAAAAAAAAAATTTCCTCGGGGGCTGCGCCCCCGAACCCCGGCGAGGTCGGGAGGAAAAGTGTACAGTACTTTCCTGGATAGTACTTTCCTGATTAGTCACCACAAGCTAACAATTGTTTTGGTGTTTCCCTTAACCCTAAGAAATGCATATTTGGGATCACTGAAGGGAAATTTTTGGGACATATAGTCTCTGAAAAGGGTATCGACATTGATCTCGAGAGAGTAGAGGCTTTGGTTCAATTACAAATGTCTGACAACAAGAAATAAATGAGGTCTTTCTTCAGGAAGATTAACTTTGTTCAATGATTCATCATGGAATTCGCTAAGGTTGTTAATCATCTAAATGATATGATGAAAAAATATGCAAAAAATTTTCATGGAGTTTGGAAGCCAAGGAAGCGTTCATTCAGATTAAACAAGCCATCATAGAGGCCTTGGTCATGGCCAGTCCAAACTATATCCTCTTGTTTTATATCCATTCTTTTTCTTGCACCCATTTTTTCATTGTCATATTAACCCAAAAAATCAAAGGGGAAGAATGACCCATCAATTTCATGAGCTCTCCCTTTAAGAATGTCAAAGTATGGTATTCACCCCTTGAAAAATAGGCATTCCCTCTAGTCTGGGTGGTTAAGAAATTTTGGCATTACATCCTCCGAAGTAAATTATATGCTATCATGTCATATCAGACCATTAAATCCTTGCTAATGTAGAGTGAACTTAGAGAACACCAGGGGAAATAGATAGCTATTCTACAAGAATTCAATTTAGAAATGCAACTTATGCAGTTAGTCCACAAACAAGGGTTA
Organism: Chamaecyparis obtusa; assembly: GCA_027943335.1. Lineage (NCBI taxonomy): Eukaryota > Viridiplantae > Streptophyta > Pinopsida > Cupressales > Cupressaceae > Chamaecyparis > Chamaecyparis obtusa. Next base: position 455,722 of record BSBK01006422.1, read on the forward strand.
TTACAGACTATGAAAGAAACAAGTCCATAGATCAAAAGCCAAACCTACACTTTGGAGTCCCTAACTCAAGACCCATGATATGCTGACGTAGTGCCTCTTGTTGAACAATCGATGCCCTGAGGGACTTCCTTCCAACAAATGTCAAGTGCTCCTATTAAAGAGTGCACACTTCATGATAAAAAATGAGACGTTATTTCGTAGAAATTATGAGGATATTTACTTTTACTATCTTGACCATGCACAAGCTGCAAAAATGATTGAATAATTCCATGGATAGTTCAGAGCTAGGCATGGCTCAGCCGACACCATGGCTCATTAAATCGTCTAGGTCAGTTACTATTAGTGCTATATTTTTAATAACATTTATGCACACATGAGGAAATTTGATGAAGGGTGCTCCCCTTAATACCACAAACACATAACAGAAATAGAGAAACAACAACGGTAATATGCAAGAACAGAAAATTGGCTTCTTATTATCTCCACAAATGTGGAATGACAAACTTTTAGAATTACAATATGCAAAGCCACATGGGCATTCCCTTACAATATTCTGTAGGACAAAGCCTTGAATCAATACCCAGATCTACTACCCAGAACTATTCCGAACTGCCTAAGACAATAATACAGCCTTCCTTATATAGGCAATTATCCACCGCCTGGGAAGGTTCCAGAATTTTAGCCAATAAGGCCGACCAAACTTAGAATTATTTTATTTTACATTTTATTACATCATAGTCGGCTCAAGATAACCTTTGAAACCCGAACAGAAATTTTGAAGAAAATTATTTTTCGCCATTTCAGGTGGCCCAACTTCCGAAGACCATAAGTCATCACCAGTTGACCCGATCAGCTATTATAACCCCATTTCAGAAATGCCACGAAGTGCTCTACAGGCTTGACTGGCGCAAGTGCTGTCACCCAAATTTTTGACCTCATCCGGGGCCTCTAAAGCCTTCAAAATTGAGTTCAAAGTTTCTGTACCCTGCTGCCAATACTGAAAATCTTCAATATCTTCCAATATACACTTGATCTGGCAATGAAACTTTACTGGCAGACTTACATGACCAAAATGAACCTCCAAGAAAGAAATCAGATCATTCTGAGCACATATGAAAATTACCAAAAATAGTAACTTTCCATAAATAGCAGCTCTGCACAAAATAACCCTTATTGAATATAAAAATAGAAATATATTTTTGGGTGATGCAAGATTGCTCTTACACCCAGGATGCTCCTGCATCAGACACCCAGGGTAATTTGAGAAGTGACCCTGTCACGACTCAAGTGTGCAGAGGAAAACCAAGATGGTTAACCTCCTCCTTTATTAGCCATGATGAATCTTCTACATGTCATCCTTTCCATTTGACCAAATACTCTTCATATGTCCTATTCCTTGTGCTTCTACCAACACGACTGTCCAGTATGTCTTCGATCTCCTTAGTGTCTGAACTAGTTGCTGGAATACTCCACTGTGCTGTTGTGATTTCATCTTCAACACCTCCTTCATGATACTCTGTCAGATCTGAAATGTTAAACACTGGTGAAATATTCAGCTCACTAGGCAATTCTACCTCATATGCATTTCCTGAATCATGCTTCTTCAATATCTTACATGGCCCAAACTTTTTCATTTTCAGTTTGTTATATGTACCAACTGGAAACCGCTCCTTCCGCAAATGAACCATGACTTCATCACCAACCTGAAATTCCTTATACCTCCTTTTCTCATCTGCCTTAGCCTTATACTGTGCATTCATCTTGGTAATATGCTTCCTCACCTCCTCATGGATGTTCTTCAAGTGTTCTGCAAAATCCTCAGCTTCAGCACTACTTATTTCTCCTTTATCTATCTTTCTCAATTCAGATGCATTTCTTGGACTACTTCCATATACAATCTAGAATGGTGATTTACCAGTGCTCCTATTGATAGAATTATTGTATGCAAATTCTGCCTGTGGTAAAATCAAATCCCATCCTGTTGGCTTATCTCCAACCAAGCATCTCAGCAAATTTTTCAAACTCCTATTCACCACCTCTGTCTGTCCATCAGTCTAGGGATGATGTGATGAACTAAACTTCAAATCTGTCTTCAACTTCTTCCATAATGTCCGCCAAAAATATCCAACAAACTTAGTATCTTGATCTGAAACTATGGTCTTTGGAAAGCCATGTAGTCTCACCACTTCTTTGAAAAATAATTCTGCCACATGAACATCATCATTAGTCTTCTTGCAGGGAATGAAATGTGTCATCTTTGAAAATCTGTCAACTACCACAAAAATTGAATCATGTCCCCACTGAGTCCTCGGTAAACCAAGAACAAAGTCCATACTAATATCCTCCCAAGGCTTCTCTGGTACAGGTAATGGCTGATACAACCCTGTATTCTGCTTCACTCCTTTCACCATCTGACATACTCTGCAACTCTGTACAAAATTCTTGACATCTTGTTGCAATTGTGGCCAATAATAATTTTCACTAACCAAAGCAAGGGTTTTATCACGACCAAAATGTCCAGCCAATCCTCCGCTATGCTTCTCCTTGATGAGATTCTCCCTCATAGAACTTCGTGGAATGCACAACTGACTCCCTCTGAATAGCATATCATCTTGGATGATAAAATCCAACCATTTCATCCTGTCTAGAGTAACAGGTTCTGTACAAGCTTTCCAAGCTTCACCAAAATCAAGATCCTCTGGATACAAATTCTTGAGTTCCTTGAACCCAACCACCTCAATCTGCATCTCTGTCAGCAATAGTTGCCTTCTGCTAAGAGCATCTGCAACCCTATTAGACTTTCCACTCCTGTGTTTCAAAATAAATGTATAACTCTGCAAAAACTCAACCCATTTCAAATGCCTCTAATTCAACTTTCCTTGACTATTCAAATATTACAAAGCTTGATGATCAGTATACAAAACAAACTCCTTAGGAAGCAGATAATGTCTCCACTTCTTTAATGCCTGAACTATAGCATAAAATTCCTGATCATAAACAAAATATTTTCTCTTGGCATCATTTAACTTCTCACTGAAATAAGCAACAGGTTTACCTTCTTGGCTCATAACAGCTCCTATTGCAGTACCACTAGCATCACAATCTACTTGAAACACCTTATTAAAATCTGGAAGTGCTAAAATAGGTTGTTTTGTAACTTTTTGTTTCAACAATTGAAAACTCTTTTCTACCCCTTTAGTCCACTTAAACTCTTTTCTATCCCCTCTCATTGTCTCAGTCAAGGGACCACAAATACTGCTAAAATTTCTGATAAACTTTCTGTAAAAGCTAGCTAGACCATGAAAAGATCTTACCTCAGTAGCACTCCTTGGAGTAGGCCATTCAAAGATAGCCTGTACCTTCTCTGGGTCCATTTTTAGACCTTCTGCTGAGACTACAAATCCCAAATACACTAACTCTTTCTTCACAAAATTGAACTTCTTCAAGTTAATCAACAATTTCTCATCTCTCAACTTCTCAAACACCATACGAATATGCATCATATGTTCCTCCAATGTCTTGCTAAAAATCAAAATATCATCTAGGTAAACAATGACAAACTTACCCAAAAATTCTTTCAGAACCTCGTTCATGAGCCGCATGAAAGTGCTCGATGCATTGGTTAGCCCAAAAGGCATGACTAACCACTCATATAGTCCTTCCTTTGGCTTGAAGGCAGTCTTCCATTCATCTCCTTCTCTGATCCGAATCTGATGATATCCACTCTTCAGATCTATCTTTGAGAAATACACATCTCCACTCAAACAGTCCATAATATCATCCATTCGTGGCAATGGAAACTTGTACTTGATTATGATCTTGTTTATTGCCCTAGAATCTATACACATCCTCCACTCTCCATTCTTCTTTGGTGCTAATACCGCTGGTACAGCACAGAGACTCAGACTCTCTCGAATCAACCCCTTCTGTAACAGTTCATGTACTTGTCTGTTCAACTCCTCACTTTCTGCAGGTGTCATTCTGTGTGCTGCCTTATTCGGAAAAATCGCTCCTGGGATCAAGTCCATCTGATGACTGATCTTCCTGACTGGTGGTAATCCATCAGGCACGTTATCAGATATAATATCCTGAAACTCATTCAACAAATCTGCAACTTCTACAGGAACATCTTCTACTTGCTCTTTACCAACTTTTGGAATTAAAGCAAAACATACATGCTCATGCCTCATACCATCTAGGAAATTTCTTTCATCAACAAAAGTTATCATTGCATTACCACATACCTTTTCTTCAGTCTCCTTCAATGGTTTTAGCTTATGTCACACTCCATCCTTTGTCAGGGAATAGGTATTCACACGACCATCATGTACAGCACATTTGTCAAACTACCATGGTCTACCCAACAACATATTGCATGCATCCATAGATATGATATCACACAATACCTCATCTTGGTATCCGCCAATTTTGAACTTCACTAGGCATTGTTCATTGACCATGACCTTGTGGTCATCCTGTACCCAGGCAATCCGATATGGATGTGGGTGTTTCTGTCTCTTGAGCTTCAACTTTGTCACCATCTCTTCTGACACCAAATTATCAGTGCTTCCACTATCAATAATCACATCACAACATTTACCTTCACACTTGCACTTGGTGCGAAACAGGCTCCTCCTTTGCTCAGGTTCATTCTCACCACTCAACAGGACTCTTCTGTTAATCAACGTTTCTCCTCTTTCAGCATCTTTAGAATTTGATGATCTAACATCTTCATCTACATGTGCAACTCTGGCCTGGCCTTCATTTCTCTTATCTATTCTGCCTTGGCACTGAGGACATTCAAATGCCCTATGACCTTCTTCTCCACAGTGAAAACATGTTCCACGGAAGCCACCTCTTCCAGATCCTTGTCCTCTTCCCCTTCCTCTTTGATCTCTATTATTCTGATCCTGGAAGTGATTGGAATTGTTTCCTCTCTGATTCTGACTGCTACTGGCCTCATCCTTCTTTTTTGGATCTTCATTTTGGCCACCATATGACCATCCACCAGATCGTCCACCGTGACCTCTTCCGTTTTGTCTGCTCTCAAACTTCTTGTTCAGCTTTTCCTCTACTTTTAGGGCAAACTGGTATGCCTCTTCAATACTGTTCATTCAAACCAGATTCAGCTCCTCCTGAATGCTTTGCCTTAACCCATTAAGGTATCGGGCAACTTTCTCCTTATCAGCTTCTGCATGGCCTGTTCTGATGAGAAGTCGATAGAACTCCTCTGTATACTCCTGAACAGATCTTCCTGCTTGCTTCAAACTCTGCATTTTCTTCAGTAGGTCAAGCTCATAATCAACAGGAATGAACTGTCGCTTCAATTTATCCACCATCCGATCCCATCTCGTGATTTTCTCATTTCCCCTTCTATTTCACTCCAACTGAATCTCTTGCCACCATATCTTCGCATGACCTTTCAGTCTGGCCTTCGCAAATTTGACCCTATCAGGATCCTTGACATCTTCATACTCAAAATATTCTTCACATTCATTGATCTAGTCGATCAATTCCTCTGGGTTAAGATTTTCAGAAAATGTAGGAACCTCAATCTTAGGTCTTTTCTCAATCTTGAAAATCGCCCGAAAAAGTCTTTCTTCCTCTTGGTTCACAATTTCAGCTTCTCCTTCTTGATATTCTTCTTCGACTTCATCCTCGCTTTCATCTCTGACATTAAGATTCATTCCTCTACAAATCTCTTCTTGCAATGCTTGCACTTGTCTCTGCAGCTCTCTAACCTCAGGTGTTACAACACCAGCTCTTCCGCCACGTTCCCTTCGTAGAGGTATTTTCGCGATGCGCACTGAAACCCTAGCCACAGTCCTGGTGCAAACTGCCTCATAGTCGGCGATCTGTTTACACACTCAAGAACTCTTGCTCTGATACCACTTGATGAAGGGTGCTCCCCTTAATACCACAAACACATAACAGAAATAGAGAAACAACAACGGTAATATGCAAGAACAAAAAATTGGCTTCTTATTATCTCCAAAAATGTGGAATGACAAACTTTTAGAATTACAACATGCAAAGCCACATGGGCATTCCCTTACAATATTCTATAGGACAAAGCCTCGAATCAATACCCAGATCTACTACCCAGAACTATTCCAAACTGCCTAAGACAATAATACAGCCTTCCTTATATAGGCAATTATCCACCGCCTGGGAAGGTTTTAGAATTTTAGCCAATAAGGCCGACCAAACTTAGAATTATTTTATTTTACATTTTATTACATCATAGTCGGCTCAAGATAACCTTTGAAACCTGAACAAAAATTTTGAAGAAAATTATTTTTCGCCATTTCAGGTGGCCCAACTTCCGAAGACCATAAGTCATCACCAGTTGACCCGATCGGCTATTATAACCCCATTTCGGAAATGCCACGAAGCGCTCTACAGGCTTGACCGGTGCAAGCACTTGTCACCCAAATTTTTGACCTCATCCGGGGCCTCTAAAGCCTTCAAAACTGAGTTCAAAGTTTATGTACCCTACTGCCAATACCGAAAATCTTCAATATCTTCCAATATACACTTGATCTGGCAATGAAACTTTACTGGCAAACTTACATGACCAAAATGAACCTCCAAGAAAGAAATCAGATCATTCTGAGCACATACGAAAATTACCAAAAATAGTAACTTTCCATAAATAGCAGCTCTGCACAAAATAACCCTTATTGAATATAAAAATAGAAATATATTTTTGGGTGATGCAAGATTGCTCTTACACCCAGGATGCTCCTGCATCAAAATTTCACACCTGCCAGATAACCACTTCTTGGGAGCAGAATTTGGAAATGCTTCTCCAACCTATTTTGGAGGTTAGACCCTTCGCCTAATGGGAATTTAATTTCTTTAGAGAAATTAACCCCAATTCATCTGTTGGACATTGGTACATTTTGACCATTATTGATTACTACACCCAGTGGTCCAAAGTCATACCTTGTAAAAATAACACAATAGATGTAGTCATCAATTTCATTGAGGAAACTATAGTCACTAGAGTCGAGATGTCATTCACCCTTGTATGATAATGGTTTTGCATTTTCCTCTTCCTAGTTACTAGAATGAGCTTATGGTCGAACCATTACCCTCAAGTTATCAAGAAATTACTATCTATGGGATAATGGTGTGACAAAATCCACCAACAAGAAACTCTTGGAGGTTATAAAACATCTACTTGAAAATAATCTTTAGGATTGGTACCAAAAGTTAAATTTCTCCCTTTGGGTAGATCGTATTTGTGTCAAGGCTGACTTGGGGACTTCTCCCTTTTATTTAGTCTATGGTCAAAACCCGGTATTTTTGGTCAACCTACAAATTCTAGTCCTGCAATTCATATAGGAGTTTGATATAAGGGACAGCATCCTGGAGGTTTGCCTCCTTAATTTGGTTCTTCTGGAGGAACAAAGAGACAATTCCCTCAAACATTTTGCAAAACACCAAGCGGTGGTCAAGCACAAGTTTGAGAAAGAGCTCAATATAAGGATTTTTGGATCTCGGACTTAGTCCTCCTATGGGATAGGGACTGGAAAAAGAAAGAAAAGAACACAAATTTTTAGAGGCTCTACTAGGGCCATATCAAATATTACAAATCTATGGAGCCAACACTTACTGCCTCATTTATCTGATCGAAGAGGCTATCCCATTTCCCATCAATGGACAATTTTTCAAACACTACTTTGAATGAGGTGAGGGGTATTGTTTGTGAGCCCTCTTAGTTGTAGCATATGTATAAATTTTGTAAATATGTCCTCTTATGTTTTCTATCTTAGTCAGTTCTATTTTGTTTTGGTTGTCTTCTGTGTCTTTTTCTTTTTGTTTGCCTCAGTTGTTTTGGTTCTTGGTGTTTTTTCTTTCATTTTTGTAGATGTGAATGTTTTGCATAACATATTATGATCTAGTGAGAGACTTTTCTTATGCATTTTACTGGTCCCAAATTCTCCTCGAGGATGATGTTGGATCCCATTCTTATTCAAAGGTTCTTGCTGATAACATGAAACAAGCGATGGTGAATCTTCATCTATTTCTGGTACCTCCATGATTGCAGCAAGCTAAAACAAAAGGAGAAGCTAACTAAGTTGGCACCAATAATAAGAGAGAAATATCACCAAAGTGGCCTAAAAATAGATCAGTCATACTCTTGGTAGATCATGCACAAAATATAAAAGCATTGTTCTGAGCTGTGGATCCCCCTTTCTCTAAAAATAATTATTGACCAAGTGAAAGAAGTATCACCGCAGTAACAAGTTAAACTTGAAGACCCTGGTGAAAGGAGTACCGCCTTCATCATCATAAAAAAAAAAGAGGAAAGGGAGGAATTGAGATAGAAATGAAATTAAAATCTCAGAACTTGGATTGTACAATAGCTAAAAAAAGCTTTAAGCCTATCTTCTTCTAGTGTGATTTCTCTATTTATTTCAGGAACCATGAGTTGTCTCTCTTTCAAAACACACATTTCACATCTTGGCGAGAATAAAATATCTAAATAAGTTGAGTTAGATTTTTCGGAGGCTGAAAGTGCATCCAAAAGGAATCTTTCAATAAGGATAAGACCCTAGTCTTCCCTAAAGAGAATTTAGGAGTTCTCAAATACATGAAGCATTTGTTCCATCGAGTCGCCATTTTTTATGCCCTACATACCTGTCCTACATTTTGTTTGGCGAAATATCGGGTCCTCTTGTTTGTGTTTTTTTTTCTTTCATTTTCATTTCATTCCTTTTTTTTTCAATTTCCTTCCCTTTTTGTTTCTTCGTCACTCTTCCCTTGAAGTTTTGTTTTTCGGTCGTACTGAATTATGGACCACGGATTCTGATGGCCTTGTTTCTTTCTTCATTGAAGTAATGAACACCGAGTGTTCCCGGGACTAGAATTTAGTCCTTTCCTGCCTTGTGGGTCTAATTAGTAATTAATGCGCTCATTGAGGCATTATAAAAGGCTTTTACCCATCATTTTTATAAATACCCAAAGCATAATTACTTTTAAGAGCTACAAAAATTTTAAGTGCAATCCTCTCCAAGTTGAGTTCTCTATGTTAGTTTCCTGAGGGTTGAGGTTCATGATCCTATCTTGTAGGAGGTAGTCTGATTATTTGAAAGTCAAGTGGGTGAATGTACTTGTTAAATTTTAGCATTCTCTTGTTCCAAGTAAGTTCATTCTGACCTTCATTCTACTTTTTCATGTTTCTTGTCTTTTTTTTCTTTCATTCTTTTTCCTTTCTTTGTGTTGCAACTGCGGCTTCACCCTGTAAATAGGATTGGTGTGAAGCCTTGGTAAGTTGGGTCGTTGTCGACCCGCCTAGTTCGCCCAACCTTTTTTTATATTCATGTGAATTTGTGTAAATTTGTATTTTCATGTAATATATGTGTCTGCATCTGTCAATTTTCATAAATGCATGTATATACCTATGAATATGTGTTTTTATAGATTTTCATATATCTCTGTAAAGGTGTTCATTTGTGTGTAAGTTCATGTTCATATCAAAAGTTGGTGTAAATTGTAGTGTAGAGTAGCATTGGTAGTCATTGTCAGCACGAGTCTAGTTTTCTCACCTTAACTGGTTTGAGAGTGTCTAATGGTGTTAAATAGAGGAGATGCGAGTGTCTATGGCAGGTGTTTATTGCAGGTTCAGTTTTATTTTTGAAATTCTTTATGAGGCCACCTGGGCCACGTCTAAGCAATAAACTAGTTTTGGTCTCACAACCAATCATTGTAAGGGTGACATGTCTCTATTAGAGCAAGCCACATCGAGTCACAAGTAGTGGCTAGTTGTGATTTTGATTCCTAGTGGTCTAGTGACTGGTTCGTCCTGAGGTGAAACTTTATTTCCTATCATTTTGCATCTTGGCAACTCTACTAATTTCTCACGAGTCTACATTTACACTTTTTCCTAGCTGACTAATTAATATCACTATTGTCATGTTAGTTGTCATTTAAAATATCATAATTTTTTGCATGCATAGGCGTACACACACTCACAAATTGAAACTAACATGTCATGGTAGAAAACATCACATCAATTAGCTGTTGTACCTCCCACCATTTGAGATATGGATATCTGGGCTTTTAGAGTCCAGTGTTTTGATAATAATTTGATGTTATTCCTAACAATCATTTGGTGTTGAGGGAAATAGGTTGAAAATATTGTAGCAATAAGATCTCCTCTTGGAAACTCGGAGCTCCCGAGTACATCCGTCAGGCCAACTAAGAATTCCAAGGCAAAGAGGGTCTTGGAAAAGCTCCCCCTGGTGATGAAATACCTTACAAAGGGGGTATCTCATGAGTCCTAGGTAGAAACTTCACTTCGAGAGGTATCGGATACCGATTTTGACACCTAGGCCAAATTGAAAAGGTTATAGAAAACAATGTATTAGCTAAAAAACCCAATGACCCTTTTCCTATTAATCTATATGCTTTCAGGATCATGCAAGTTGCATGTTTCCTACCCTCTGTATAGGACCCAGAATTAATATTATTCAATGATAAGAACTACAATGCAACCATTCAAGCTTCCATGCTATCCAATAGGGTTCTTATATCCTCCTTGGATTGTGACACTATGGCCATGTTCTGGAGGATCCCTCACTTGAGTGACATCATCATCATGGCTAGGGATTCTTCTCTAAAATAGTTCATTGAGGTACAAGAGGTGGCCTAGCATCATTTGAACACAACATGACTGTAGACACCCCATCGGGATTACAGGAAAATGAAGATGGATATTCCCCACACAGATTCTAGATTTTTTGTAGAGTTAATGACACCTTTGTATATAAAAAGACAAGGTGCTCACCGGTTATGTAGGGTTCAGATTGTCTCAAGAGGAAATGGCCATGATCACCCCCGTGGGGGTGTTATTTCATTCACTTTACCTAGTTCACCTACATATAGGTCACTAGATTCACTGGAGAACCATTTTTGTTATCGAATCATTATGGAGATAAGATTACTTTGCTTGAATTTTTCCTGAAGGTCTTACAAGTACACGCATTATTGGTGACAAAAAGGATTTATTCTATTTCCTTCCTTGTTACCTATGGAAGATATACTTTCTCCCTTGCTTCTACCAAAGAAGTAGAGAATGAGTTGAGTAGTCTAAATTTAGGAAAATTTTCACTTAGGTGCCAAAATTATGATCCATGTGGCCACCTCAAGAAGGAAATGCCCCAGGGAGCCCAACCCCATGAACTACATATAGAAGAACTTTGGGAAGACTATCACGATGATTTTGAGGTCTGAAATAGGAAATATGTAAGAATTTAGATGAGAATGATCGACCACATAAGTCTCCAGCCATTCCATCTCAAATACTCAGATCTAGATTCGTTGGTGGACCACGAGTTTGAAGAAGTAGGAATTTATAAGTCCAGCCTTCCTTTGTTAGATTGGGACACTCTGGTGATTTTGAGCATTGAGGTTGTGACCAATATAACAATTGAGTGAAGTCGTGCTCATTTTGACATAGTATGCCCAAGAAGTGTCTTCTTTGAACTATGACATGAGACAAATGGTGTCCCCAGACCCTAGACAAGAGGACAATCTTAAGGCCGTTAGAAGCAAAAAATTGGCAAGTCCTCTCAACCCTCTGGCCTAGTATTTGAAGTTTTGCTGAAATAATTAGATGAATAGATGGAAAAGTCCAAGAAACTACAGGAGGCATCAATGTCTAGTGTAACCTTTGGTCTTGAAACTCATCCTCTAGGCTCCCAAATTCTAGTAGTTCCCACAATGTCGATGACTACCCCATTTGGCATACCACTTATGGAAGAGGAAGTAGCAAAAATAGTCATTTTTGGACCACCCCTTCAAATGAGGAAGAAACATAAATCAAATGAGACTTCCCTAAATCTAGGCCAGGAAACCAGAAGAAGAGGTCAAGGCTCATGAGATCCCTTCCTCCCCTGAGACTGACAATGCTTCGGAGGATCTACTGGAGATTTCTCAAATTAATGTTGATGATTTATTTCACATCGATGAACATGGAAGTATGCACCATGCTTCAAAAGAGGAATAAGCAGCCAAGAAAGCTCTGGAGCTGGACATAGATGTTCTCTAGGAGGCCAAAGAGATAGAAGAGGTATGGAGGAGTGCCCATGAGCAAGAAAGAGTTGTAGAGGATGCATGTCTTTAGGAAGTGAAAGTCACCAAAGGGCAGAGACAAGAGGAATTCATGAAGATGGTGTAAGAAGAAAGAACAAAATAAGAGAAAATAAGTAGTGAGATTGGTAGGAAATCTCTGGCCCATGAGGAAACTGGACCTACAAGAACACTTGTACCCTTAGAAGCCACCCCACCATCAAGAAGACCTTCATCAAGCTAATGAAGTTGAGCTCCCCTTCAAATTCTAAGGTGAGGAGGTCCCCATTGGACAAGACCCTCTGACCACTCTTTGACCAGAAGAAGTCCTCAAAGGTGATACCAAGGCAAGAAATAATCCCAATAGTGATGTCAAAGAAGCAGTGCCTATGGAAGAGCCCACATAGGTACTCATCAGGGATCTTATTCACCCTAAAGCCCCACCAGCTATCAACCAAGGCCCACCCCAAAGGCTGATTAATCACATGGAAGAAAGAGGATAGTAGAAGTGCCTACTCCCCTTTCACTAGCATACATGTTGGCAGACCAATAGGAACCTAAAAGGTCAAAGAGGGCTCACACTTTGTACACTACCTAGAGGAATCAAGATGGAAGTGTGGTTGCATTAGTTTCTGCCCCACTAAAGAATAGGGAAGAATCAAAAGTCTCAGTAGGTTATTACACAATAATAGACATTCTACTATGCCGATGAGACTGAAGAGGAGAGTTAGATCTCCTAGATGATGCAAGCTAGGTGACCCATGAGAGGTACAAGAAGGAGTACCAAAAGAAGAAAGAGCTTCAAGTTTCAAAGTCAAATTTTTGAAGGCTCTTAATGGAATTATCATCCTCACTCTCTTTTGTAGTTTCAGAGAGCTCCACCTCTGGAATGATGCTCCTACATGGAAATGTAGAAATTCGTTAGATCATGAAGAAGAAAGAGCTTGTGGTGGATGAATGGATGGATGAACAACTAGGGGCAATCAAAAGTTTTTGACTGAGTCCCTACAAGAGTTGTATGAGGTGCGTCTTGTCAAGGAAAAGATTTATAATGTCATCCCAACATGGTAGTCCTGAGAGGAAAAATATGAAGAATGGAAAGAATGCCTTGGGGACATTCTAAATTTAGGAGAGGATAAGATGGCTAGAATGGATATCTTGGCCAACCATTCATGTCAATACCTGAAGACCCAGTACTCTAGACTTGTATTCCAAGTGAAGATGAGAAAGCAACTAGTTAGTCTCTTAAAATATCTCATAGCTACAATTTGGGACCCATTGGATTGTTTCCTCACATTCATTGTACATGTGACCAAGGTTAATCCAATCTACATAGGTATCTTCTCTTCTATAGAGGAGGTTTTGAACAAGTTTAATGAGAAGACCAATGTACAATTCCCAACCTTGAAAGATTTTGATGGTTCAGTTCTAGGGTAACTCTCTTGATTGGTACTCAAAGCTCACAATGCTACCATGGCTACCTTTGATTTGAAGACTAAGGTTGAAGATGTCAGAGATCACCTTGAAGATGTTGTGAGCAAAATGGATTGTTTGAAAGAGGTTCACAAGTGAAGTGTGATAGAAGTGTTGGAGGCCTTCCAAAAATTTAAGGATTCATAAGTTTTTGGGTTTTGGGACTTTCTCTCCCTCAAACCCAATTTTATCTTTCAGTTATTCTTTTATCCTAAGCTCCAGGAGTTCCAAGTCCTAGACTTCCCAAATTTGTATTATTTATGGTGATTCAGGTTGATGATTTCTCAAGAGGAGACCAATCATTGTCAAACATTCTTTGTTAGATAAATTTTTCATATGTTAGTGAGGTACATCATGGATGATGGTGATGTGTACACTCTAAAGGATCATACGAGCTGTCCTAGTTTTGAAGGCATCGCTCCTACATTTATGGTTAAGTGGAAAGAGGAAAGAGGTGGAGACATGGGGGCAGTCACCACATTTATGGAGCACACTATTCAATATACCTGGGTAACACAGATTTCCTTCACATGTTCGATGGCACCACCCAAGGGATTTCCCTAGTTTTCTTTATTCTTTCTTCTCCTTCCCTTTCTCTCTTTTCTCTTCCTATATTGTATCTATGATGTGACATTTCTAACTATGCAGGTAGTACCGACTATAAAATATTGTAATGTATAGAAATAGGAAGATAGTAAATCCCAATGTAGATTATAAAAATGTCTATAAATAAGAAGTCTGATGCCAGAACAAGGGTCATAAAAGTTGATGATTTTGTTGTCCATGCGATATCAGACCTTAGTTATTTTTATGCTTAGAAGCCACCCTGCCATCTTGAGAAGACCTTCATCAAGGTGATGAAGTTGAGGTCCCCTTGAAATTCCAAGGTGAGGAGGTACCCATTGGACAAGACCCTATGACCACTCTACCACCAGAAGAAGTCTTCGAAGGTGATCTTGGGGTATGAAATAATCTGGATGGTGATGTTGAAGAAGCAGTGCCTATGGAAGATCCTAGATAGGTACTCATCGGGGATCTCATTCACCTCGAAAGCCTTCCAGCTATCAATTGAGGCCCACCCCAAGGGTTGATTGAATCACACAAAATAAAGAGTATAATAGAAGTTGTTTCTCCCCTTTCACTAGCAGACATGCTGGCAGACCAATAGGCACCTAAAAGGTCAAAGAGTGCCCACACTTTATACACTATACAGATAAATCAAAATGGAAGTGTGGTTACATCAATTGTTACCCCATCACTAGACAAGGAACAATCAGAAGTCTCATTAGGTGATTACATAATAATAGAGATTCCCTTGGGTTGGTGAGACTGAAGAGGAGAGCTAAATCTCATAGATGATCCAAGTCGGGTGATCCATGAGAGGTACGAGGAGTATGAAAAGAAGAAGGATATTCAAGCTTCATAGTCAAATTTTTGAAGGATCTTAATGAAATTATCATCCCCACTCTCTTTTTTAGTGTCGGAGGCCTCCACCTCTGGAATGTCGCTCCAACGGGGAAATGTAGAAGTGCCTCAAATAATGAAGAATAAAGTGATGGTAGTGGATTAATGGATGGAAAAACAACTAGGGGTAGTCAAGAGATTTTTAACTGAGTTCCTACCAGAATTTTATGAGGTGTGTCTTGTCAAAGACAAGATTTATAGTGTCATCTCATCATGGAAGTCCCAAGATGAGAAATATGAAGAATGGAAGGAATGCCTCAGGGACATTTTGAATTTAGAAGAGGATAGGTTGGATATAATGGATATCTTGGCCAACCATTCATATCAGTACCTAAATACCAAGTACTCCAGACTTTCATTCCAAGTCAAGATGAGCAACAAACTGGTTAGGGTCTTAGAAGATCGCTTTCTCGCATTTGTTGTACAAGTGGCCAGGGTTAATCCAATCTACCTAGGTGTCTATACTTCTATAGAGGATATTTTGAACAAGTTTAATGAGTTGAATGGTGTACAATTAAAGACCTTGAAGATTTTGATGGTTCAGTTCTAGGGTAAATCTCATGATTGGTACTCGAAGCTCACAATACTACCATGGTCACCTCCAATATGAAGAGTATGGTTGAAGATACCAGAGATCACCTTGAAGATTTTGTGACAAAAATAGATTGTCTAAAAGAGGTTGATGAGAGAGGTGTGATGGAAGTGTTGGAGGGCTTCCATAAATTGGAGTCATAATTTTTTGGGTTCCATGACTTTCTCTCCCTCAAACTAATTTTTATCTTTCAGTTATTCTTTGAGCATAAGCTCCTAGAGTATGAAGTCTCAGACTTCCTAATTTTGTATTATTTATGGTGATTCAGATTAATTTGATTTCTCTAGAGCCAACCAATTAGTATCAAACATTCTTTGTCAGATATCAGTGAGGTACATCACGACTAATGGTCATGTGTATATTATAAAGGATCATATGAGTCACCCTAGTTTCCAATGCGTTGCTTGTACATTTATGGTTTAGTGGAAAGAGGAAAGACATGGAGACATGGGGCCGTCACCATATTTATAGAGCACATTATTCAATGTACCTAGTGTTAGTAAATGGATTTGTCTCTTTAATCTATTTCTATTTCTTTACTCTATAGCCCTTCAAAAAAACACTAATCTCTTAATAACAATTGGATTAAAACTGGATGGTTTTAATCCTCTAAATTACGATACAGCTCCCAATATGATTTTTAATGAATTTTGAAAAATCAAAATTTCATCTTGCTAACATCATACTTTTAATCATAAATTAAATAAGGCATATGCATTAATCTACACATAAAGATGTCTTAATTATTGGAATTTGAGAAATATACCAGTTCACTGAAGCTTATAGACTTCAATTCATAACACATTCACAAATAAACTGGCAAGATTTAAAGCTAAGACTAAAATGAATGAGATGCTTTAATAAAGAGTTCTACTCAATTTAAGATATCCCAATAGAGACTAATTTACTGATATAAACCAACAGACTTATAATAGTAAATATTTTCCTTTCATTGATTCCAGAAATCTAACCGAAAGTCTCTTACAGAAAAACCAAACCAAAATGATATCAAAAACTAAACTATTCTAATTTTCTGCTAAATTATCTACCATCATCCATTTAAGATTTTTCCCTAGCTATATATAGCCATCTGATTACATCATATCAAAAATCAAAGTTTTAAGAAACTCCTAGAGTTTCGGAAGAAACAGTTTGAAAACCAATTGAAAGCATAACTAAAAATATCATAATCAAAAAATTGGGAATGACCCAAGATTGGCGGGGCATGATCACTGGGTCATGGATAAGCTAGACACCATCAATTAGCCTTGAGAGGAAATTGTAGCATGAGAATTCTTCCACTCCTCATGTGCATGTGAGACATTGACTATTGTGGCATGGTGTGGCAAGGTAATAGGGATTATCCTCTACCTGAGGACCTTCTTATCTTTGCACACATGGAAAACCTTCTAGTTATGGGATTTTAAATGATCCATGCACACCACCATCATTGCCTCAATATTCTCCATAGACATAAAGTCTTCAGTCGTGAGGTCTTTGTTGTCCCTGATTGCCATTATCCCTTTCTCAAACTCCTAGGTCATTTCTTTGGCTCCTTTGATACTTTGGATTCCTTCATTCATTAAGGTGATATTCAGACACTTTAGATCTTTATGCATTTTATTTGTTAACCCTCTCAGATCATTAAGCAGTCAAGTTTCCCCTTCATAGCTTGCTCTAATTATGGAATTTTTCCATTCGATACTCTTGATGGACACATAGAGGATATCCTCATCTAAACCTTAGACTGGTTTCTTAGTAAGGAACTTGGCTACTCCATACTATTCTATTTCATCCATCTAGTTCATTATACCTATCCATTTATTCTTTTCTTTATCCCACTCAGCTAACTCAAACAATATTTTTGAAATGGTCATCATGACAATCCTATGGGTTTCGATCAGCTGAGTGATGTAGTCACCTCCATGTTGGAGCATACCCGCTATCCATTTACTGAACACATCAAAAATGAGTTTATTTCACTGAATTTTATCTTGAGTCTTCCTAACCTCTGGTGAGTGGGGATCAAATGATTGGGGAATTTGTGCCAAGGGAAGTGGACTGGGATCTTGGACTTCCTGAATGAATTCAGCCAATCTCTTGATAGTAGCTCTCATCTCTTTTTTATCCTTTTCATCTTTAAAGGTTTTGTGTAATATCTTCCTGGTCAAAGATTCTAGGTGTTTGGCATCTACTACTCTGGTCACAACCCTGAGATCTATCTTTTAAACTATGAAATCATAAGCAGAGGCTTCTGAGATATCCTTGTCATCTTTCAGTTCTGCATGTTCCACTACCCAGGGCCCTATTTTCTCATCTATGTCAATCATGGATTCCATCCTGATCATTTTAGGCTTTACCATTTCTCCTAGGCACTTGCTTACCATATCCTCTAATGGTAAGGTGATTGGTAGTACATTTATTTTCTTCCTGATATAATTTTCTAACCATTTGAGAGTAGGGGACGGTGTTTGCAAAGAATTAATTACTAAAGCTATTGGAGGATTTCTAGCATCAAATTGACCATCTTTCAAGACTTGTGCATCTTCACAAAAAACATCTTGATCACCTTGTTCTACCATAGAATTATCCATTTCATCCAGATCAATCACCTCTTTCTTTTTGGCCACTTTGTTATCTCCTTTCTTTGATTTGGTCCTTGTGACTCTTGTTGGTGGCGTGGAATAGGGCATGCTCTAATTTTCAAGATTATATTTGAGGGATTTCTTATTTTTAGTTTTTGAAACACCTACAAGAGAAAAATTGTCGTTAGAAGGAATAGTGGGATTTGCAACAAAATCATTGAGTGTAGATCTTCTTGTGTTATGTATTTTTGGAATAGGAGGTTTCTTGCTGTGAACCCATCTCTCAGTCCTTTTGAGTACACTAGGAGTCTTGATTGTTATACTGTCCCTTTCATCAGTGATCCAATCAATTTCTGGCAAGGGAAAACCTATGACCTTAGTTTCAAATTGATCATCAATCACTTATTCACTATTATCTTCTTCCACTCCTGTAATGTCAATTTCAATATTCAGAGTAATGACTTGGCCAAGAGTAAATCTTGACCAAGCTCTCCTTCTCACCTCAAAGTCATCAACACAATTATCCCAGTAATCCCCCATTTGAGGGAGATGTTTGAACATGGAAGGTAGACTAAAATGATGGGCTGCATAGCCTTTTCTATCAAAATGTTTCCTGGGATCAAAGGTTTTTAGATTAAGCTTTATTAGTTTATGCTCAAGGTTGAGGGTGTCTAAGGACATTTTGCATGTATAAAATCCCAGTTCAATGGGAAAGCTTGACTTTTCTCTACCTTTCCTCTCCTTGACTCCTTTATGCACATGGGCCAACTGGTGGGTGACCTCTATTATAACAAGATCATCAAAAGAATATCTTGGTAATTTAAAAGGTTCTCCTTTGAAACCTCCAACTCTTATATATGTGAATCTTTTGAATTGAATAAAGAGGCTCTCATAAGTATTGATGAAAGTTTTGTCCTCTTCAGACATTCTCTGCTCCACATTCCCTTGTAACTCATAGGATAATCTCCTAAAAAACATCCCATTCAATTTCAAAAATCTATTTGTATGGAACTCCTATAGATGTGGATAATAGTCATATACTTTCATATTCAAGGCATCTAATTCATGGAAAAGACCCTTCCACTCTCTGGTGCATGCCAAGATATAAAACAAGTAGGAATACATACAGAAACTACTTCCACCTGGGAAGTTTTCCAATTGATGATGGAGTTCATCTACAATGGTGTAGGCCCAGTCAATGTATTTCTCTCCTCCAATAGTAACTTGGATGTAAAAGTAAATCCAATAATGCTAGTAGTATGTGTGTTGATTTCCTTTGATCCTATTGAGCAGTATGACCAACTCAGCCACCTCTAGTTTGAAATGATCAATGGTGAGGGGTTTGGGAAGCCTAGACCCTCCCTTTCAGGCTTTTAATAACTAGTTCTAGGCTATCTCATTTTTATAGAGTTATCTCTTAGTAGAAAAAATAGACTGGGAAGAAGGAATGGTCCATCCCTCATATGGGTCTTTTTTAGGGATACCCATTGCACATAGGATGACATCTCTACTTATGTGAGCCAGAGGGCTTCCATCTATCTTTTTAATACATTTTTCCTTAATATTGTATATTTTGGCACATTCAACTACTAGTTCTAGGAATGGAGCCACTATGGGAAAAGATGTTGCTTTAGCCAGTCCGCTCTAGATTGCCTTCTCAATCATAGAACCAGGGATGGGGATTTTGACCTTGCTTCTAATTTCTTCCAATGCTCATGTCTTGATTAATGTATCCTCACATGTCTTGATTTTGACCTTGCTTCTAATTTCTTCCAATGCCCATGTCTTGATTAATGTATCCTCACACTCGGGCAGAGAACTTATTAAGGGAGAAGGGCTCCCAAAATTTGGGATTGGAGTTTTCATAGTGACTTAACACAAAGGAGAGGAACATGGAAACACATAAGCTTCTAAAAAGGATTTGAAATTTCACAATGCAAACAGTTTCAATTGGAAACAAGGGCACCAAATAGAAAAGACTAACCTGTTATCTCACGTAGTGTATTAAGCTTTGAAAGGAGAAAGATACCTCTTCCACTCTGCTAGCCTTGATTGAAAAATCTCTGCTACAATGAATAAAATGACTAAGTTTCATCAATTTATTTGCCAATTCATCGCAAGGCTGCGTGAGATTCACAATAAATGATGAAGTAATGGCCGAAAGATTTAGTTAATGATAATGAGAAGTTTGCTTAATTATTGCATTAAATATATGTTCTTTTCCATGAGTGAAATGACATTTAAATGTCACTTATATTAATTATTGTATTCGCGCCACATGCGGACATCATATTCGCTGCCAGCTATCACTTCCATCACATCACCACTGTCCATTCTTCTTCTTGAGAACATTCATTGAACTTAAAACTTTGAACTAAGGGAATTCATGGTTCAACTTCAATAGGAAATAGGATACGACTACCCTTTGGTATGTTTTTATAAAAAAAAAAAAAGTTAACGGCTATTAAGAAAGATAAAAAGAATAATTAAAACATTTTGCAAGTTGACAGAGTCCGTTGAACTTTGAACTTTGAACTAAGAAATTTCATTGTTCATAGTTCAATGGAAGGATGTGCTTTGCAAAGATAGACATGCCACTAAACTCACAATAAAGAAAAGGAAATAAAAACATACTATGGGGTGTTATTGAACATTGAATCTTGAACTAAGGATAGTTCAAGGTTCAAGTTGAAATAACAAGAGGTACATGTAAAAAGGATGAAAAAAACTTTGAAAAGAAATGTACTTGAAAAATATTATTGGGGAATTTTTTAGAAGATTAGAGCCTTGAATAATTAAGAAAAAATTAGTGGTAACAATGGCTTCGACTAGGGATGAAGACTCTTGAGGATGAAGGATGAAATTAAATCTTTGGTTTTGTAGACCAGGGAAAAGAGAGAAAATGGCCGAAAATAAAAAATGACAAAAATAGAGAGAAACACAAAAAAACAAATATGTACAAAGAATGGGACAAACTATTTATAGTTAATAAAATTTTAGATCCTGACCATTAAAGGTCAGGGGCAAAATAGTACTGTCAAGGTGCTCCAGCTTGAAAGAATTTCTTCCCAACACTTTGTTGATTATGAATGGGCCTTTCCAAAGTGATTCAAACTTGCCATGGACACCTTTAGGTTCTCTTCTTTTATCCCACAAAAATACTTGGTCTCCCTCCATGAAATTTCGATGCCTAGTCCTCTGATAAAAATTTTTCTTAACTCAGGCTTGATGAAAAGCTATCCAACTCACCATTTCATCTCTTTCCTCCTGTATTTTATTTAGATATAGAATCCATTTTTCTAGAGCATCTTGGAAAACTTGTTCTTCAATTATTTTCTATAATTTTATAGTTGCTAATTCCAAGGGAAGTGAAAGCTAAGCCTCCATGCCATATACCAGTTCAAATGGTGACATACCAATTGCTCTTTTTGGAGAAGTGTGGTCAGCCCAAAGAGATTCAAATAAATTCTTATGCCATTCTTTGGTATGTCACTTACTAATCTCCTAATTATATTTATCAAGTTTTTATTAGTTGATTATGCCTATTTGTTTCATTTGGAGTAATAATCAGATGCATGGGATAGGTAAATGCCATGATCATAGAAAAAAAGTTTCAATTCCTAAGAAGAAAAATTAGTATCATTATCAACAACTAGCTTGCTAGGAACTCCAAACCTGGCCAAAATATAATTCTTTAGGAACTCACATACCACCTTTGATGTACTTTTCTTGATCGGGGTCACCTCCACCCATTTTGTGAAGTATTCTACTGTAGTAAGGATATGTGTGTTTCCAACACTTGATGGAGGATTAATTGGTCCAATGAAATCTAACCCCCATTTTTTAAAGGGTTCTTCTATAACCACCGGTCTCAAGGGAAGAGCTGCCAACTATGGCTTTCCGCTGAAAAAATTACACTTTTCATAGTTTACTAACCAATTATAGGCATCACCAAACATTCCTAGCCAGTAATAACAACTCCTAAGAATTTTAAAAGTAGTCACAGTGGAAGAAAAATGACCACCGCAAGCCTCATTATGGAACTTCATGAGCAATTTTTCCTATTGTTCTATATCAAAACATCTCAGAAAAGCCCCATCCAAACCCTTTTTGTATAGTATGTCATTAACAATTACATACTTTGGGGCTTTCAATCTAAGATTTCTCTTTTCTTTGGGATTTAAATG
This sequence comes from Chamaecyparis obtusa, assembly GCA_027943335.1. Taxonomy (NCBI): domain Eukaryota; kingdom Viridiplantae; phylum Streptophyta; class Pinopsida; order Cupressales; family Cupressaceae; genus Chamaecyparis; species Chamaecyparis obtusa. The sequence goes on from BSBK01006422.1 coordinate 478,104, forward strand.
TGGAGGACAATCTCCATAAGTAAGATAGAAAGCCATATCTAAAAACCATGAGTCACAAAGACTGACAAAGAGAGCTAAGGGCATATCACTATCAGGTACCTTCTCAAACATGAGTTTGCAGAAACCCTGACCTCAAACCAACTTGGTGGGATGAATATCTAAATCAAATTATTGAATCCTCATAATCCAAGTTTCTCAGTTATTCATGCCTATTTCCTATTGAGTAAGGACATCATTGATAATAGAAGTAGGGACATAAACAATGGAGTGAGAATGCAAAATATAGAACCTAAAAGATTTCAGTGCTTTCATCACTGAATAAGCTTGTTTTTCAACCAAAGGATAGTTCAATTCATGCTTTTTGAGAGGAATACTCATAAAATCAATTGGTACTTCTTCCTCTTTATCATTCTTCTCTAATAATATTCTAAACACTATGTGTTTTGGGGCATAATAATATATTATGAAATCTTTCTTATAATCTGGATTTATTAGACTGGGGGTGGATGCTATAGCTTTCTTAACTTCGTCAAACACCTTAATAGCCTTTGTACTCCATTTGAAAGGATTTTTCTCACTCAAAAGACTAATCATGTGTTTGGCTATTTTAGCAAAATCAAGTATGAATCTTCTAAGCAAATTAATTTTATCGAAGAAAGATTGGACACTAGTCCTATTTGAAGGCAAGACAAGCTTTTGAATTGATTTAACCCTTTCAGGATCAATCTTGATCCCTTCCTTTGACATGATATGACCTAATAACTTTCCCTGTATGACTGCAAAAATAGACTTCTTAGGGTTTAATGAGATACCATGCTCTCTACATCTTTGTAGAACTGATCTTAGATCTCTCGGGTGATTTCTATGTCTTCTAGAAAAAAACTATTAAATCATCTAAATAGACAACTATCACTTTATTAATAAGATGACTAAAAGAAGAATTCATGGCATGTTGAAACATGGCACCTACGTTTATCAAATCAAAAGGCATCCTACTATAAGCATACATATCCCAAGGCGTAGTAAATGTCATTTTATGTTGATCTTGATTAGCCACCTTGATTTGATTACAGCCAGAGAAATTTTCTAACATAGACATCATTTCTAAGCCTACCACGATTTGCAAAATGTGATCCATGACAAGGAGGCTATACTTGTCTTTTAGACTGCACTGGTTCAAATTCCTAAAGTCCATAGAGATCCTTATTTCTCCATTTTTCTTTGTAACAGGTACTATGTTTGCAATCCAGGTAGAATGGTGAATAGGATAAATAATACGGGCCAGCAACATTTTTTCTACTTCTTTTTGAATTGCTTCAGAAACTTTTGGATTGTAGTTCCTTAGCTTTTTCTTAAAAGGTGTAGTTCTAGGTTTAAGAGGGATCTGGTGCTGAAAGTTTCCTCCCTTCAATTTTTTTAGATCATGGTATGACCAAAAAAAATTATCTTTATATTCTTTTAGAAAATTAACAAATCTCCTTTTCTTATCAAGAGCACAACATTTGCCTAGGTTTATATATTTGGGTTCCTCTTTCTCCCTTATGTCCACTTTCTCAAAATCACCTTGATTATTGTCTTCATGAGGAGATGGTGTATGTTTTATGACATCATACTTGTCAAATAAATTCTCAAGGGAAACATGACCCTTTGGGATATGGTTTCCCTTTAAGTGAACAATCCCTTCATCTGCAACTTTATCCGGGAAAAATTCATCACAGGTAGAGAAAGATCCTTCAAAGAAGGCTGTGTTGAACACTTCTACCATTTTTAAAAATTTATCTATCTTCTTTTCATCTTGAAAAACTTTCCAGTGTTCAACATTGTCTTGTACCTTTGGCCTATACACCATTTCAATCTGGTAAGAACTATCCTTGAAATCTGAATGTGGTAATAGCAAGGAGGAGGAAACTGCTAGAAAGTCAGCTCTGCTATTTAAATCTCTGGGAATGGTTTCTATAGAAAATGCTTCAAGCCCTTCAATTTCATCCCAAACATGATTCTTGTAATGCTTGAGCCTTTCATTCTTTGCTGAGTATATTCCTCTTACTTGTCTTACAACTAATTCTTCATCTCCTCTAGCTTTGAGTATTTTTATTCCCATTTTGTTTGCTTCCTCAATACCCAACAGGAGAGCTTCGTACTCAACAGTGTTGTTCATGTTATTGAATTCTAACTTGAAAGCTCATGGGAAAATATTTCCTTCTGGTGATATCAACATGACTCCTACTCTAGAATCAGCTGAGGCATAAATGCCGTCAAACTCCAGAGACCAAAGGCCATCAGATTTTTCTGTTACCTTATCATTCATGTCTACTATGGAGGAGATCAGGTAATTTCCAAATTCACATTCTTGATAAAGTATCTGAGATTTAGGATCCTCAAATGGAAATACAATGTATTTTGATTTCCCCTCAGGTTGTAAGACAAATTTTTATCTCCAATTGGAATGGTTTCTTGAGACTAGTCTAGTTTGATTTCTCCTCCAAGATCTCGACAAAATGTCCTACTTAAAAGCATTTTGTAACTAGCTGGAATGTCAGAAACAAGTATGGTGAGTTTGATATTTTTACTAGGATAAGCTGCAAGGGCCACCTGGGCATCTTTGATTTGACCTACTAGTGGGACTTGTTTTTGATCCATAGCATAACATTTAGCAAAGGTTGCAGTAAAAGGTAGGTCCAAAGCCTTGGCAATAGAAGTAGGCATTATGTTGTCAGACGCTCCTCAATCTATGACACAGTTATTCAACTTAAAGCCATGAATGAATAAAGACAACTAAAAAGGTTCTATTTTTAATCCTATAGGAGGATTTGCATCTTTGGTAGACTGGGTAGCCAAGGTAGCTTAGTCTAACAAGACCGCATTGGTAGTTTCATTAACTAGACAATCTAGAGGGGTTTGTCCTGATTTAACATATTTAGCATGTCTTTCTAATTCCTTTGGATTCATCCTAAGGTACTCAGCAGGGAAGACTTAGATTTTGGAATTTTCACAAAAGTCAACAATATAAAAATAAGTGCTAGAGCTGATTTTCTTTAGTGGTTCATCTTCCTTAGAAATGGGATTTTTAAAAGCTGATGATTTTGGAAAAGAATCTTTACCTTTATACCAACAATGTGATGTTGATGGCATGTCATTGGCCTGAGAATTATGATAACCTCTGGTTAGTACTATACTTGTGGGGTCCTCAAGGGTTACCATAATATTTTCTCCTCGATCAGAGTCAGATTCATATGCTAAATAATAATTTCTAGAGCCGCCAAGTAACTGAGGACTTTCTGCATCTCTAGATGATTCTTCTTCCAATTCCTTCTTCACATGCATATGCATAGACTGGATCATTTCTAGATAAGAGGTGCCATCATGATCATCAGTAAGATGGAAGGTGCACATATTTTCTTTTCTGAGAGGATCTTCCAATAGTTTTTTATTAGATGAGAGGTAACCTAGAGTCCTATGGCTAGGACCAGCTTGATCAGATATTACTATAGGAATATCTTGATATGGAGGAGGATTAGTACTTCCTTTTGGAAGTCATCTCTTAATCATAATCATATCATTTACCAATCTTTGTAACAAAGGATTAGAGGGGGATGCATTTTATGCATTTAGTATTTGAACATCTCTCCTCCACTTTCCCATAGTGATGAGGTCATCCTCTAATTCAACATACATATCTTGAGTAGCTTGCAAGTTAGCCACTCTTGCTCTTCTCAAATGAAATCCAATGTCAGGGAGCATTGCATTCTAAAAGAATTCCTTCTAATTCTTAGGTGTCAGTCTCTTTTCTTGAGGGATCTTATGGATAATTTAATTTAATTTGGCTATGAATTCCCTCGTAGGTTAATGCACCTCCTTTTTTAATTGAGTCACTTGTGCAAGCAAAGAATGTTCATCTAACACACTCTTAAAATGGTCCTCAAACGAATTCTTCATACTATTCTAATTGGTGATTTGACCATTAGGTAAATGATAGAACCAATCTACAGTTGACTCAGAGAGATTTTGTATAATGAGTCTCACTGCAACATCTTCATGTTGGACTACCAAAATCCCACAAGCAGTGTTGAAGGCATTGAGATGGTCTTCTGCGGCTACCTTCCCATCTCCATAAAATTTGGGTAGGATTTCCCTGACTCCCTTAGGTAAGCTTTGATTTCCTCCCAAATTTAGGGGTCCTACTGCTGCTCCCCAAGGTTGGGCCATGATTGCTACAGGGTAAATAGTTAAGATAGGGGGGGCCTGAATTCCTAATAAAGTTAAGGCTTGCCAATCATAAGAAGAAGATGTTGCACTAAAAGGTTATTTTGGAGGAGAGGATGGTCTAATTCTATCCTTTTTCTTAGGAGCATGGACTGTTGAAATATCAAGATCTTACAGTTCTTGGAAAAAACCGTTAAGAATACCCTCCCTTCGTTGGGACCTGGTGTAAGGTCTAGAATCTAGGTTTAAAAGTTTATGGCCTTTGCACCACTCTATCCACGACTATAGCTTCTTGAGCTATGGGAAGGCCTCTCAACCATTCATTGATTTCTTCCTCCTCTTCTATTACCAATCAAACTTGTTGGTATTGTTGATCATTTGTTCTTAATTTCCAAGATAGGGCATTTAGATCTACAATAATGTCTTCTTGAGTGTCTAGGAAATGTAGATCACGTTGAAGGACTGGGGGAACTTCAGGTTGACCAAGTATTACATCAGTGAGTAATACCATGATTATACATCAAATCAAGCAAACTAACATTGGTTTACTTCATATCAGGTTCCCCAGTAGAGTCACCAAAAATCTGTTAGTAAATGGATTTGTCTCTTTATTCTATTTCTATTTCTTTCCTTTGTAGCACTTCAAGAAAACACTAATCTCTTACTAACAGTTGGATTAAAATTGGATGGTTTTAATCCTCTGATTATGGTATAGCTCCCAGTATGATTTTCAATGAATTTTGAAAAATCAAAATTGCATCTTGCTAAATCCATACTTTTATCTAGAAAGTAAATAAGGCACATGCAGTAATCTACACATAAAAATGTCTTAATTACTAGAATTTGAGAAATATACCAATTCACTGAAGCTCACAGACTTCAATTCATAACACATTCACAAATAAACTAGAAAGATTTAAAGCTAAGACTAAAATGAAAGAGACGCTTCAATAAAGAGTTCTACTCAATTTAAGATATCCCAACAAAGACTAATTTACTGATATAAACCAATAGACTTATAATAGTAAATATTTTCCTTTCATTAATTCCAAAAATCTAACTGAAAGTCTCTTATAGAAAAACCACACCAAAATGATATCAAAAACTAAACTATTCTAATTTTATGCTAAATTATCTAGCATCAGCCATTTAAGAGTTTTCCCTGGATACATATAGCCAGCTGGTTACATCATATCAAAAATCAAAGTTTTAAGAAACTCCTAGAGTTTCAAAAGAAACAATTTGAAAACCAACTGAAAGCATAACTAAAAATAGCATAATCAAAAAATTGGGAATGACCCAGGATCAGTGGGGTGTGATCACTGGTTTATGGATGAGTTGGATGTGATCGATTGGCCTTGAGAGGAACTAGTAGTGCGAGAATTCTTCTACTCCTTATGTGCATGTGAGACATTGACTATTGTGGCATGGTGTGACAAGGTAATATGGATTATCCTCTCTCCGAGGACCTTCTTATCTTTGCACATCTAGACAATTTTCTTCTGATGGGATTCCAAATGATCCATGCACACCACCATCATTACCTCAATATTCACCATAGATGTAAAGTCTTTAGTCATGAGGTCTTTGTTTTCCCTGATTTTTGCTATCCCTTTCTCAAACTCTCGAGTCATTTCTTTGGCTCCATTGATACTTTGGCTTCCTTCATTCATTAAGGTGATATTCAGACACTTGAGATCTTTTTTAATTGTATCTATTAACCCTCTCAAATCATTAAGCAATCAAGTTGCCTCTTCATAGCCTGCTCTGATTATGGAATTCCCCCATTTGATACTCTTGATGGACACATAGAGGATATCCTCATCTAAACCTTGTACTAGTTTTTCAATAAGGAACTTGGCTACTCCATATGGTTCTATTTCATCCATCTAATTCATTATACCTATTCATTTCTTCTCTTCTTTATCCCACTCAGCTAACTTAGCCAATATTTCTAAAATGGTCATCATGACAATCCCATGGGTTTCGATCAGCTGAGTGATGTAGTCACATCCATGCTGGATCATAACTACTATCCATTTACTAAATATGTCGACAATGAGTTTATTTCATTGAATTTGATCCAGAGTCTTCCTAACCTCTAGTGAGTGTGGATCAAATGATTGGGGAATTTGTGTCAAGGGAAGTGGACTAGGTTCTCAGACTTCCTGAATGAATTTAGCCAATCTCTTAATAGTATTTTTTATCTCTTTTCAATCCTTTTCATCTTTAAAGGTTATGTGCAATATCTTCCTAGTCAAAGATTCTAGTTGTTTGACATCTGTTGCTCTGGTCGCAACCCCAAGATCTATCTTTTCAACTGTGAAATCATCGGCAGAGGCTTCTAAGATATCCTTGTCACCTTTTGGTACTACACATTTTTCTATCCAATGCCCTATTTTCTCATCTGTCGATCATGGATTCCATCCTGATCCTTTTAGGATTTATCATTGCTCCCAAACACTTGTTTACAATATCCTCTACTGGTAAGGAGATTGGTAGTACATTTATTTTCTTGTTGATGGAATTTTCTAACCATTTAAGAGTAGGGGATGGTGTTTGCAAAGAAGTGCTTACTATAGATGCTAGAGGATTTCCAACATCAGATTGGCCATCTTTCAGGACTTGTGCATCTTCACAAGAAACATCTTGATCACCTTGTTCTATCATAGAATTAGCTATTTCATCCAGATCAATCACCTCTTTCTTTTTGGCCACTTTGTTATCTCCTCTCTTCAATCTGGTCCTTGTGACTCTTTTTGGTGACATGGAATAGGGGATGCTCTACTTTTCAATATTAGCTTTGAGGGCTTTCTTATTTTTAGTTTTTGAAACACCTGCAAGAGAAACATTGCCGTTAGAAGAAATAGTGGGATTTGCAATAAAATCAGTGAGTGTAGATCTTCTATGAATAGGAGGTTTCTTTCTATGAATCCATCTCTCAGTCCTTTTGATTAAACTAAGATTCTTGATTGTTATACTATCCCTTTCATCAATGCTCCAATCAATTTATGGCAAGGGAAAACCTCCGACCTTAGTTTCAAATTGATCATCGATCAATCAAGTTCACCATTATCTTCTTACACTCTTGTAATGTCAATTTCAATATTCAAAGTAACAACTTGGCTGAGAGTAAATCTTGACCAAGCTCTCCTTCTCACCTCAAAGTCATCAGCACAATTCTCCCAGTAATCCTCCATTTGAGGAAGATGTTGGAACTTAGAAGGCAGACTAAAATGTTGGGTTGCATAGCCTTTTCTATCAAAATCTTTCCTGGGCTCAAATTTTTTTAGATTAAGCTTTCTTAGTTCATGCTCGAGGTTGAGGGCATTTGAGGATGTTTTGCATGTATAAAATCCCAGTTCAATGGGAAAGCTTGACTTTTCTCTACCTTTCCTCTCCTTGACTCCTTTATGCACATGGGCCAACTAGCAGGCGACCTCTATTATAACAAGACCATCAAAAGCATATCTTGGTAATTTAAAAGGTTCTCCTTTGAAACCCCCAACTCTTATATACATGAATCTTCTGAATTGAATAAAGAATCTCCCATAAGTATTGATGAAAGTTTTGGCCTCTTCAGACATTCTATGCTCCACATTCCTTTGTAACTCATAGGTTAATCTCCTGAAAAATATCCCATTCAATTTTAAAAAGATATTTGTATGGAACTCCTTCTAGAGATGGGGATAATAGTCATATACTTTCATATTCGGGGCAGCTAATTCATGGAAAATATCCTTCCACTCTTTGGTGCACACTAGGATATAAAACAAGTAGGAAGACATATGGAAACTACTTCCACCTAGGAATTTTTCCAATTGATGATGGAGCTCATCTGCAATGGTATCGGCCCAGTCAATGTATTTCTCTCCTCCAAGAGTAACTTGGATGTAAAAGTATATCCAATTATGCCAGTAGTATGCGTGTTGATTTCCTTTGATCCTATTGAGCAGTATGACCAACTCAGCCACCTCTAGTTTTAAATGATCAATGGTGAGGGGTTTGGGAAGACTCGACCCTCCCTTTTGGGCATTTAATAACCAATTCTGGGCTATCTCATTTCTATAGAGTTTCTCTTACTAGCAAAAATAGACTGGGAAGAAGGAACGGTCCATCCCTCATGTGGGTCTTTTTTAGGGATACCCATTGCACATAGGATGACATCTCTACTTATGTGAACCAGAGGGCTTCCATCTATGTTTTTAATATATTTTTCCTCCATATTGTATCTTCTAGCACATTCAAATACTAGTTCTGGGCATGGAGCCACTATGAGAAAAGTGGTTGCTTCAGCCAGTCCGCTCTAGATTGCCTTCTCAATCATAGAACCAAGGATAGGTTTTTTGGTCTTGCTTCTAATTTCTTCCAATGCTCATGTCTTGATTAATGTATCCTCACACTCGATCAGAGAACATATTAAGGGAGAAGTGTTCCCAAAATTTGGGAGTGGAGTTTTCATAGTGACTTAACACAAAGGAGAGGAATAGGGAAACACAGAAGCTTCTAAAAAGGATTTGGAATTTCACAATGCAAATAGCTTCAATTGGAAACAAGGGTGCCAAACAAAAAAGACTAATCTATTATCTCATGCAGCGTATTAAGCTTTGAAAGGATAAAGATACCTCTTCCGCTTTGCTAGCCTTTCTTGAAAAGTTTTTGCTACAATGAATAAAATGACTAAAATCCATCAATTTATTTGCCAAATTGATCACAAGGCTGTGGGAGATTCAAAATAAATGGAAAAGTAATGGCCCAAAGATTTAGTTAATGATAATGGGAAGTTTTCTTAATTGTTGCATTAAATATTTGTACTTCCCCATGAGTGAAATGACATTTAAATGTCACTGTTATTAATGATTGTATCCGCTCCATGCATGGCCATCATATTCTCTGCCAGCTGTCACTTCCATCACATCACCACTATCCATTCTTCTTCTTGAGAACATCTGTTGAACTTAAAACTTTGAACTAAGGGGGTTCATTGTTCAAGTTCAATAGGAAATAGGATACGACTACCCTTTGGTATGTTTTTATAAGCAAAAGCAAAGTTAATGGAAAAAGAACAATTAAAACATTTTGCAAGTTGACAGAGTCTATTGAACTTCAAACATTGAACTAAGAAAGTTCATGGTTCATAGTTCAATGGAAGGATGTGCTTTGCAAAGACACACATGCTGCTAAACTCATAATAAAGTAAAGGAAATCCAAACATACCACAGGGTGTTATTGAACATTGAATCTTCAAGTAAGGATAGTTCAAGGTTCAATTTCAACTGACAAGAGGTACATGTAAAAAGGATGAAAAGAACTTTGAAAAGAAATGTACCTGAAAAAGATTATGGGAGAATTTTTGAGAAGATTAGAGCCTTGAATAATTAAGCAAAAATTAGTGGTAACACCTGGGTAATGTAGATTACCTTCACACATTCGATGGTGCCACCTAATGGATTTCTCTAGTTTTCTTTATTCTTTCTTCTCCTCCGCTTTCTTTCTTTCCTCTTCTTATATTGTACCTATGATGTGACATTTTTGATAGCACAGGTAGTACCGACTGTAAAATATTTTAATGTATAGAAATAGGCAGATAGTAAATCCCTTGGAATGTAGATTGTAAAAATGTCTATAAATAAGAATTCTAATGCTAGAACAAGGGTTAGAAAATCTGATGATTTTTTTGTCCATGCGATATCATAGCTTAGTTATTTTTACTTTTAGTGCAATAGATATACTCAGTAGGTTAATGCTCCCTAAGAGCTATGAATGTATCAAGTGATGCTAGCCCCTTTTAAGTTGATGAAGAAATAAAGATCGCTCTTGGTACCTTACTGGTAGTTCTCTTCATCTTTGATTAAACAAGTTTCTTTCATGTTGTATGATTCCTTATGTCATTTGCTCAAGGTTCTATAATTAATTGAAATACTTTTTCTTTCATTGCTAATGTATTCCCCGGTTGATGACTAGATATGCATTTAGTATAGTTAATGGTTCTATATTTGAGTATTGTTGATGTTATAAATTTTAGGATATGACTATAATTAGATCTATTTACTGACCCTAACATCTTTTTAATTTTTCTTTATTTAGAGATAATGAATACTTGCAAGAAACCTTATCTCCCTAAAAAATTCCAAGAATAGTGAGTAAAACCAGTATCCCTTGTCATATAAATAGTCACTTGTCCAAATGATCCTTTCTTGTACCATCATGACTTGACTACCAGGTGCTTGGAGGCTAGGGGAGTTTACTCTCCGATAAACCTATTCAGGCAAAGTTGGCCAGTACCCCGGTACTCGGTGAAAACTCTCTTTGTTGGCAAGACCATCACAAAGTCTCGTCAATAGGTTCCACACATCTAGCTAGCTAATAATCAGTCTATTCATCATTATCCTCATGTGCAACAACAACATAGACATGTCCTACAAAAAAAAAATTAAGTACATGTACAAATAAATCTTGTTAGAATTCTTTATTCAAATACAATCATAAATTATATGACATACATAAAAATATAATTAAAATTTTTACAAAAAAATTGAATTAAAAATTAATAGGTTGTATGAGGTCTAAAAAACAATCATAATTTTCTGATGCAAAGGCATGATCTGGGTCTTCATTTCTTGTAACATCTTGAACTTGTGTCTCCTTAGGTGTTAAGGATTTATGTTTCCATTCTTCAACCCATTCTTTATTATCTCATTCTTCACATTCACCTACAACACAAAATTGACAAAAACATGCAAGCTCCCTAGTCCATGTAGTCCAAGTGTTAGAATTAGATCTCCTAAATGAATGCCAATTATTTGACCCAGTGATTGTATCACAATCATATCTTGAAAGGATATTTTTCTCTTCAACTAGCTAGAAGAGATGTTTGATTGTAGAGTTCTGACTTAATGCTATAGATAAAGTTGTACTACATTTCATTATTCCACACACATTTTAAAATTTGTCTTTTTCCCCAAATTTGAGTTTATCTTTGCAAAGGGCTCTCTTAACACATGAACCAACACTATAATGTTATCATTTATCATGTCCAGCCTTAAAGAAAATCCACATATGTTGGATAATAGTTTTCCTATGTGTCTTGGCCTTCTCAATCAATAAAACAGTAGATAGCGTTCTTGAATTTCCCTGTGTAATTATCTGACCATATTAGATATTGTTGTGTCATCTGAATTTATCTCTCCCTTAAATTCTCATAAAATGTCTTGAAACAATACTAGACAAACTCTAATGAGTGTAGTTTATTATATCACTCATGTAAAATTGGTACTCTCTCAAAAAGATTTGATCCTCTTATGTACTATCAAGTGCATTCCTATAGATAATATGAACAAAAATTTCTACTTGCATTGAATTATAATATTGCACTTGGACCTCATCTTGTGGTGCAAGTGTGTAGTTCTCTGCAAATTCAATGACTAAAAGTATAATACCAATTGGAAATGTATTCTTTCATATGCATATCTGTCCATCAATCCATCTAGCATTTTGAGAGTGTTACACATATTTAGGTACGATCTTACTCTTAAATTCAATCATAAATGCATGAACACTAACTTTTTTAGTAATCAGATCACACCGTCTTCCAACTTTTCCATCCTTCAAGAGATATTCCATATTTTTAAATCTTCTTACATCAAGTAATTGTTGTCTAAAATTAGTTGAAGGATTTTCATGCAAACACTCATCTAACAATGCAAGATTTCCACATATATCACATACACCAGAAACACATTAATTGAAAATAAAATATTGCTCATTAGGTGGGTTAGAAAATAAAACTGATATGAACTCTTTTATGATTTAAGGTGGTATATTTATACCATATTCCTACAACATTTCATTATTATGTGTAATACCCCAAAAATGGGCTATAAGTTCATTAATCTCTTACATCTTCAATTCGAACGAAATCGACATCAAAGTCCTAATCTAAGGCACATCTAAAAATCATTGAATCATAATTGATTATCTTAAATTCTGCATCAGGGAATATTCCTAGTAATATTCTTAATCATCATAATTATCTTTAATTTTATAATTATTGGGCAATAAATCACATTTATCCTAAAGTTTGATTAATTGAATATTTTCATATTTAATTAATTAGATTTAATATTTGCCACTTAATTGTGTAATTAAATTTAATTCTATCTATTATTAATTGTATTATTTAATTTTGACAATAAATCTAATATCATATGAATAATTGATTAAATTCTTATTTAATTAATTAAAGCAAGTTGTCATTATTTAATAATATAGTTTTTAATAAAAGTTTGATTAAATAATTGATTAACCCATAAATCAATTGTTTATTTTTAAAAGCAGTTAAGTTGGAAATAAATCACTTTATTATTAAATTAATTCATAAATAAAACATGCACAATCATAAAAGCAGACAACTATCAATTATCAATTAAAGCTAAACTCTATTTTGAGTTAAAACTTAGCTTTTGCATGTTTTTGTGAATTAATTATCCTTTATTTAAAAATAACTCAAAAATCAACTTGAGTTATTTGAGTGATTTATGGCTTTTTTTTCCCATGCACCTCCAAAGCCCTGGATTTCTATAAAATCAAGGCTTCAGCTCACCTCAAATCATCTCATAATTTTGCAAGCTTACTTTGCCAAAGTCATCTACGAATTCCACAACTATTTTGAAGAATTAGAATTTGGAGAATCAAAGCTTATTGCGAATCAAGGCTATTGTGAGATCAATTTGTTTTTTTTTACATTCATTTAGATTCTTTTTTATATCATTGTTAGATCAATTCATAGCATATCAATTTTCCATATTAGCATAGATTCCATATCAAGTTTTCATATCATTGCATAGAAAATCCAAAAAATATAGATTAATTGCATTCATATTTCATATCTAGATCAATTTTATTCAAATCCTTCATTTAGGTGTCATCTAGGTCACTGATCTCGATAACAATCTCAGAACATTAATCTCGCACCTACTAGAAGGCAGTAAATCGCTTAGTTAGATAGTTTTCAATTTTGCACGATTTCAATTATAGCTAACCTCTAATGTTTTACTAAAGTGTTGTGTTTATAGATCAGGTACAATTTTCACACACACATTTCTGGCGCCCACCGTGGGGCAACCCACCTTTGCATGCTAGTTTTGATTTTTTTTTGGAGCTAAAACCCCAAAGTTTCAAAGATTTAATTTTATCTCCCAAACGGCTTGGATTTTTGGTCTAAAATGTTTTTTGCAGATTGGTGACATATAAGGGAAGCCACAGTAAAAAATTTAGAATTTTTTGAGATGTTTTGAATTTTTAATAATTTTTTCTTAAAATTTGGGAAAAAATTAATATCTGACGCAAATTAGCATTTTTTTGGAAATTTTTATATTTTCATAAAGCTCTTTAAATTCTACAGGGGGTCCATTCTTTGTGTTTTAAATTTGGACCTGATATAATAGCTCAAATAGTCAATTTACAAAAACTGGTCTATTTTGATAAAATGGGTCTCTAGGGCACAAATGAAGAGATTTTTCTAAAATTTTTGCATTTTTAGAAAGCTCTTTATTTTTTAGTAGGGATCTCTATTCTGAATTTCTATTTTTGTGGCTAAAATAATATCAAAAAAAATTAGATCTTGTTGACTAGGTCAATTGCAGCAAAAAAAATAAAGTTTTGTGATGGGTATGCACTTATTTTTTTTACATGGTTCAATGAATGATATGAGTTTTCATTTGGGTTAATTGCTGGTTATTATTGCTGATAATAATTGATTTTTAGAGCTAACCCTATGGTTTTCATAAGTTGAATATATTTTGCATATCTTGTTTGCTTGTTTGCTTGTTTGCTTGTTTGCTTGTTGGAGAGTTCGTCACTTGCTTGCATGGAAAAGCTCAACAAGAATTGCTAAAAATTAGGTAAAATCTACTAAGAGCATTGCAAGGATCCTAGGTATTCTCCTTCATCTAATAACATTTCAATTTTGGGCTTAAAATAAATCTCTCGTGTGTCTAGCTTGGGTGATTCTTTTCATGCTTTTGTTTTACACACTTGCATAATTAATACTAGGTTGTGACCCCTTAAAGATCCATTAAGTAGTCTCAGATACTTGTGATTGATCTTGATTGCTATCTTGGGTTATTGGACTCGCTAATCCACTGGCCCCTCATTCCGCCCGTGGTTGCAATCTCAGCACCATAACGGGGAGGGGTCAACAGGACAGAAATGTTAAGTGTTTCACTTGGCAACCGTTTTGTGCTTTTAGGAACTCACTTGTTTTCTAAGTTGGGGACTCGTTTTTAGCTTGTGTGAGGTGTTAAGTGTTCCACCTTGTGAACTCATCTCATATTCTCTTTAAACGTTAAGTGTTCTTCTTTCTACTTTTTGGGTACTTTTGGTAGATTTGCTTTTGGGAATATATCTATGCTCACATAGTAATTAGGCCCTATGAACACTATTCATGATTCTTGAGGGATTGGATTCCTAGTGAAATCTTTCTTGACAACAGAATCCTTGTAGGTAGGGAGGATACTTAGTGCATTTCACATTCAACTTGGTTAGTGTGTCTTCTCTTATTGATCGATACATTCTCTCCTAGGAGAGGTTGATAGATCACGTGGGGTTGACATCACGAGCTTTGGTGAATCAAAATTGGTTAGTGCACCTTCTCTTATTGATTGATACATTCTCTCCCCAGAGAGGTTGATAGATCATGTGGAGTTGGCATCATAGACCTTGGTGAAGCAAAACTTTGTCTTAGCGTGTCGGATTAATCTGCTTGCTTTGTTTGGGTTAAAAGTGAAAAGGTGTCAAAAACTTTGGATCTGGAGCCAAGTCCCCTTATGGTATACTATTGTGAGTCATCTTTAGAGAGGGTTAACCATAGCGGACAAACCCTTCATAGGGAAAACTACGTTGACGGAACCTCAAGCGGTCATAGCCATTTTTGCCATGGTAGTGACAACCGCTATATAAATGTCCTTGTGAAAGAAATCTCCACAAGTATGGTTCATTGTTGGGTTGTCAGATCTCCCTAGCAGCTCCTGAAGATTAAGTTCTCAGACTGTGTCAAAACCCTGGTGCACCGGGATTGGAGTTCACCCCTTTGGATCATAAAAGTTGCAGGTCAAACCATTACTAAAAACCCTAGCAAGGCCAAATTTTCATTTTATAGGGTATATGTGCATTATTGCAAAACATTTTTGGAACATACACAATTAGCGCTTCTGAGGATTAGAACGAATAAGTCACTTGATTTTTCATGCACAAGGTTGCTTTTGCCCTTGTTCATTTTTTTCAGACATGCTTGAAATCACTTGCTTGCTATTTTGCGTGCTTGTTTATCTATCTGGTTATTGAAAATGGATAAATCTTTTACAATCTTCAAATCTAGACATTGAAATTTGCAAATAATTCAAATCTGAAAACTCAAAATTTGCAAAATCTGAAGTCAAATTCTTTTCTGGAGTCAAAAGTCATCTCAGGAGGTCAGAAAGTCATACGAGTTTCCATCAAGTGTCATTTCATTGCAACCCATTTGTCGTATGATAGCAAACCCAGTGTCGTATGAGTTTTCATGCCAGCAAATCTTCAAAGTCAAAATCTTGCAACTGTCGTATGATATTGTCAACTATCATTTCATTGCTACCCAACTATCGTATGATTGAGTACCCAGTGTCGTACGAGTTTTCATGCCAGCAAATCTTCAAAGTCAAAATCTTGCAACTATCGTATGATATTGTCAACTATCATTTCATTGCTACCCAACTATCGTATGATTGAGTACCCAGTGTCGTATGAGTTTTCATGCCAGTATATTTCAAGAAATCAAATCCTGCTTACAACAATCATATGAGATTTTCAACTGTCGTTTCATTGCATACCCACTGTCGTACGAGCTTTGCAACTATCGTACAAGTTGTGCAATTGTCATTTCATTGCATACCCACTATCGTACGAGCTTTGCAACTATCATACAAGTTGTGCAACTGTCATTTCATAGCCTACCCACTATCGTACGAGTTTTTTTAGAGTGTCATTTGGGAAATTTTTGAAAGTTGTCAGAAAATTGTCAGGATTGCCAGATATTTAGCTCTTTCAGTCTAGTTTCAGAATCTGTCGAATGGATCATTGTGTTAGGAACAGAGCAGTAGCTATTAAGAGTCCAATCATTTTCTTAAAGTGGCCTTTTGAATATGATTTAGCCTTCTATCTAATCGATTTGAGTCTTTATCATCTCGTGTCAAAACCTTGTCATAACTATCAATCTTTAATCAATCAATCATCAAAATGACTAAGTGTTGTGATATCTTGTCTGCTATCTTTTGGGAACCTACCCATACATCCAGGGCACAGTATCCTTCATCCACATCTAATCAAATCTTCAAATCAATCAAACCTTGACAAGGTTGCGTCATCTAATCATCTTGATTCAATTCATTCTTCAGTTATCTGAATCTTATTCTTTTGTTTCACTCAAAGTTGATGGTGGAGACTAGAGCTTCCTCTCATAAGAAATCTATTACCACTATCCAAAATTTGACTTTTGAGCAACTCATCAATTCTAGTCTTTATGAGGACAACGGTCTTGGAAACTATCGATTGAAATCTGGTTACGTACCCCCTCCATCAACTCACGGAGGTACTCAACATACCCCTCATCAATCTAATCCAGGGAGTCCACAAACTCCTACCATGTCTCAAGTAGGGACAAATGTTGGCTCTCAAAGAGCTCAATCTCAACATGGTGCAGATCATGAACCCACACCTGAAGAAATTGCTTGCTACCAAAATGATGATGAATTTAACAAGATGATGAGACATTTCTTGAAAGAAAATAGAGAAGCATACTTTTTACAACTAGCTCATCAAGGAGCTAAACTTCCTCCCAACTTTAATGTTGAAGACATCATTACACATGAGGAAGAGAATCCACTCACAGCTATGATGAAACAAATGCATGCTATACAAGTTGAACTTAACAATCTCAAGAAAGAGAAGGAACCCAAAGAGTTCTCCATGGAGGCTCTATGTCCTTTTCCATTTAACAAAGACTTGTACATGCCGTCGTTTCCAAAAAGAGTGGAGATGCCGAAGTATGATAAGTATGATGGACACTCTGATCCCCAAGATCATGTTAGAGAGTTGTGTACGCAATCCATGGAATTCATGAATGAACCGACCTATCTGATGCATCTTTTTCCTAGATCTCAGGGTGGAGCATCCATTTAGTGGTTTTCAAGATTGCCTCCTACAATCAAAACGTTTGAGGAATTGATTTAATTGTTTTATCAACAATATTCCTATAATATTCAGCATTCAGTCACCATGATTGATATTTGTAATCTCAAGCAATATCCAGGAGAATCATTCCTAACTTTCCTCAAGAGGTGGCGAAAGAAGTTCTCTCTATATGCTAGACCAATTCCTGAAATGGAGAAACTTGAAATCTTTATCAATAACCTTGTTCCAGAGCTCAATTATCCTCTACAAATGCAAGATCATACATCTTTAGACAAGATGGTGGATAATGCTATCAAAATTGAAAAAGTGCTTGTAAAAAAAGGGGAAATCACACTCCGAAAAGACAAGTACGAATCTGGATCTACTTCTAAAGACAAGAACAAAAATTGGAACAAGAACAAAGGCATCATCACAGATGGCATTGTAGACACTATCCATGCCCCATCAAAGGCACTAGCCTACAATCTCACTCTTGGCACTCAAGCCATTAAAGCTTGCGAGCAAAAGTCTTCTCAACCATCTCAAAAGAAGCCAGAATTCAAAAAATGGGATAAACATCAAAAATTTACTCCTCTAGGAGAGTCTTTAGAATCAGCTATGAAAACTCTACTAGCTGATAACATCATCTCTTTACCACCAATCCAACCAAATACTCAAGACCCCAAACTAATATGGTGGAAGGATAATGAATTCTATGATTTCCATCGGAGTAAAGGTCACAAAACTAGTAGTTGCTACCACTTGAAGCATACCATTCAAGATCTGATCGATAGTGGATACATCACAATTGACAATCCCATGAGCAATAATGATCATACAGCATTCACAAAACCATTTCCGAAACATGGTCAAAAGGTTTCAACTTCTCATTCTAATATGGGGGAAAAAGTCAACTATGCCTACCCTGGAAATAACACTGTCATCAATATGGTTGAACCATGTCTCTCTGAAAGTTGAAATGTCATCATAATCATATGAAGAGATAGAGATCATTCCTTATCTAACGTAGTTACTCAATCACAAGCTCAAACGCATCTGAAAGGACAAATCCTGGATTCATCAAATGTCCCTAAAGTGCCCTTCAATCTTTCATCTGCTTCTAAATAGAAGGCTGCTTCCAAATCTTCCAATCCAAAGGATACAAGGCCTATGTCTTATAGCATTGTTCAACAACTCCAACACACTAATGTGAAAATCTCCATGTTTGAGTTGCTTCGAATATCTCCAGCTCATAGAGCCATTCTCGATAAAGCTTTGCTCGGTTCCAATGTTCCTGATGACCTTGATTTAGACAAGTTCCAGACTATGGTTGGACATCTTACATCTCCATAATATATCTCCTTTTTAGAGGAAGATGACAACTCCTTGAGTCACCCACATAATTAGCCTTTGCATATAGAAGTCTTGATCTAGAACCGTAGAGTCAAACGTGTGTTGATAGATGGGGGCTCTGGCCTAAACATTTGTTCTTACAACTTGATCACACAATTGGGATTTTCAGAATTGGCTATTGAGCCTAGAAAGAAAATAACTATCAAGGCCTATGATGAACAAGAAAGATCTTCTAAAGGCACCATTATCTTACCTATTAGAGTGGATCCAATTATCAAAGATACTATCTGTCAAGTGTTTGATCTACCTTTGGCCTACAACGTCCTTCTAGGGAGACAGTGGATACATGAAATGCAAGCCATTCCTTCTACATACCATCAATGTTTGAAGTTTCCTTATGAAGGAGTCGAGGTTACTATCCCAGCAGATCTGAATACAACTTGCAACACCTTGAAGGAAAATGCAGATAAGCTTGTACCTAATAACAGAGAATCTCCCATAGAGCCAACTAAAGAAGCATCCACATCTAAAATGGAAGATCTTGCCAAAGAGGTTAATATCAAAGAAAATAGTATGGGAGAATACACTATCGAGCCAGTCTTATCTTTGACATCTCTCCCTATATCACCTAAGTCTTATGGGAAATCTTTGAAACAATCCAAGCCCAAACCTCAGGAACCTCTTGAGGCATATAAAATGAATTTTGTAGCAGAACAAGTATCCAAGAAAGAATTTGAAGAGGATGAAGCTGTGCTATCATGGTTGTACAAAGATGAACCTAAATCTCAAGTTGTTCAAATTGGTAACTCTGTAGTACCCAAACTCCCTTCCAAGTCATATGGTCCAGGAGGTAAATTAATAGCTAAGATGGGATACTCAGGTCAAGGACCTCTAGGAATCAGAGGAAAAGGTCTTGAGGCACCTCTCCCACATATTGGTAGAGAAAATAAAAATTAAATTGGCTTAGGATTTAAGAAGAAACCCTATCACCTCAAAGGTAATTGCTCGCATGTCATAGAGTAGATCGCACCAGGGGAACCTCTTCTTAAGAAAGAAGAAACAAAACCATCAGATAGTGATTCAGATAGTTCAGAACTCATCCCCTATGAAAAATTGCCTAAAGAGATCAAAGACCTTCTTGATGATAAAGATGATCCTATCAAAATAATTAATGTAGTAGAAACACAAGAACCTACTATCAATCAGGAGATAGTTGCAACACAAGAACCAGCTAATCTTGAAAATAATCAAGAAGAGGGAAGTGGTAGTGATTCTGAGATAGATTCTCATGAGTATGAATTCAAATTAGAATCTGAGGGTAACCCTTCTTGGGGTATTCACCCTAACTTTACTCATGTTCTAAGATTTCCTAGAGATCCTGAATCAGAAGCTGAATCAAATGACTATGAATGGGGAGCCATTCCAGAACCAGATGAGCTTATCATAGAGAAACATGTTGATGTTATTCACCAATATGCACCTCAACCCAACGTAAGTCTAGAGCGAAATGATGAACCTATCGAGTCTGATCCACCTATGGCAAAATTGGACTCCCACGATGACATTGAGCCTATTCATGCATTGAATGTCTTAAGTTGTAGTATCACCTTCAAACTCGAGCGTCAGGTTAGGACCAATGATGATAGATCCATATCCATAAATGCTATCTCCCAAGCCTTTCCCACTTTGACTATCCAACGCCCTGATCTTATCAACCAAACTTCCACAAACCCAAACCATGGTATTTATACCTTCCCGAATGACTATGCCCTTGCCTACTACCTCAATGCAGTTGAGCCTATGAGTACTTCTATCAGTGAATCAAGCATCAGCATGACCGAGTCAGACATCAAATATCTTAGTCAGAAAAACAAGAGTAAAAAGAAAAAGAAAAAGAGTTTTGAGGGTGAAAACCACTTTGTGGAAGTCTCAAAACTGACAAAAGTAAAAATAAAAGATGTATCCAAAGGTGAAAACCTCTCTGAGGTGCCTAAGATGAGATATTTGATGTCCTTCCAAGTCATTTATAGGACAGATCTCTAGTTCTAATTGAGCCCACCCAATCCATCAATTTGGGTACAACAGAGGAACCACAATTAGTACATGTAGCACAATCCTTATCAGAAGAAGAGAAATAGAAATTTACTACATTCTTGATAGAAAAAAAGATCAACTTTGCGTGGAAGTATTTAGATATGCCAGGGTTGGATCCAAATCTTATCATGCATCATCTATCCATTGGTCCTATAGTAAAACCGGTCAAGCAAAAATTGAGAAAGATGCATCCTCATGTTGCACTTTTAGTCAAAGCTGAATTAGAGAAACTCCTAAAAGTTGGATTCATCCATGTCATAGACTATGCTGAGTGGATCTCCAACATTGTACCTATTTCTAAACTAGATGGCTCAATCAGAGTGTGCACAGACTTTAGAGATGTGAATAGAGCGTGCCCTAAGGATGATTTTCCACTACCTAACATTGATATGATAATGGACATGACTGCGGGTTTCGAGATGTATTCCTTAATGGATGGTTTCTCTGGATATAACCAAATAAAAATTGCTCCAGAGGACCAAGAGAAAACTGCTTTCACATGTGTGTGGGGAACCTTCTGTTGGAATGTTATGCCATTCAGACTCAAAAATGCTGGAGCTACATATCAAAGAGAAATGACATCTATTTTTCATGATATGATGCATAGAACAATGGAGGATTATGTTGATGACAAATTAGCAAAATCTATGATCAGAATAGAACATCTAAAGGACTTAAGCATGATCCTAGATAGAATGGAACAGTTTAGTCTCCGACTAAATCCTAAGAAGTGTGCTTTTGGTGTCACTTCTGGAAAGCTCTTAGGATACATAGTTTCAAAGAAAGGCATTGAAGTTGATCCAGCTAAAGTCAAGGCTATAATAGAGATGCAACCTCCCACAAATATCAATCAAATGAGGATGTTACAAGGAAGAGTTCAATCTATCAAAAGATTCATATCACAGCTAGCGGACATATCACAGCCTTTTACAAAAACATTACATAAAGGTGTGACCTTTGCATGGAATGAAGAATGCGAGAACAACTTTAACCATAGCAAGAAGTATCTATCAAATCCACCTATCTTGATGCCTCCTATTCATGGGAAGCCATTGATCTTGTATGTCTCTGCAACAACCACATCACTGGGGGCATTGCTAGCGCAACATGACGAAGACAAAAAGGAAAGAGCCATTTATTATATAAGTAGAACATTGGTGGCGTATGAAAAGAACTATTCTATGATTGAGAAAGCTTGTCTCGCTATGATCTTTGCATCATAGAAACTGAGACACTATATGTTAGCTCATACCATGCATCTAGTAGCAAAAATTGATCCACTAAAACACTTACTAAGCAAGGCTTCCCTCACAGGTAGATTGGCTAAATGGGTCATGCTTCTAAGAAAATTTGACATTGAATATGTTGAAAGAAAAGCTATGAAAGGTCAAGTTATTGCTGATCAACTAGCAGATGCACCCATGTTTGATGACACACCAATGAAAATGGAATTTCTAGACTCATCTATTATGCACCTATCTTCTAAAGAATGGCAATTGTTCTTTGATGGCTCCTATACATAGAATGGATCTAGAGCAGGCATATTGTTCCTAACTCCCCAAGGATACTCAATCCCCAAAGCATTCCAATTAAATTTTCCTTGCATGAACAATATTGTGGAATATGTAGCCCTTTTGAATGGTATGAAAATAACAATTGGATGGAGAGTAACAGAGCTACACATTCATGGAGACTCTCAACTTTTTATTCATCAAGTCAATGATGTGTACCAAACTAAAGATGAAAAGATCATTGCTTACAAGAGAATGGTCGATGATCTTAAGAAATATTTCATATCTATCACATTTGAGCAAATTCCTAGAACTGAGAACAAGGATGCCGATGCAATGGCAACACTATCTACTTTATTACAACAGCCTGAACATGAGCTACACTACGAGTTCCTGGTGGAAGCACTCTCTTATCCTACATATGACTCCCCTGAAACCCGCATGATCTACACTATTGTAGGTCATGATTCATCCCGATATAAAAACCTATTTTCCTATATCCAAGACCAAATCATTCCCAATACCTTCAACCGTCACAAAAAGAGATACCTTATCCGTAATGCCTCCCGATATGTCATCATTGGTAATGATCTATACAAATGAGGTCTAGATGGTATGCTACTTAGATGTTTAGAACAAGAAGAGTCTCAACGTGCATTAGAGGAAGTCCATGATGGTATTTGTGGGTCACACTCAAATGGTTTAACACTAGCTCAAAAATTTATTAGGGCTGGGTACTATTGGCCTGAAATGGAGAAAGAGGCTATCAAATTTGTGAAGAATTTTCAAAAGTGCCAAGTGCATGGCAACTTAATTCATGCTCCAGGGAGAGATCTAATCCCCTTTACAACATAATGGCCTTTCCATCAATGGGCATTCAATCTTATAGGGATGATTCATCCTCACTCTTCTAATGGACATACCCATATAATCACTGCTACAAATTATTTTACAAAATGGGTAGAAGCGGTCCCTCTGACACAAGCAATGGGGAAACAGATATCTATGTTCATATTGAACTATATCATATGCAAATATGGGATCCCTCATTCCATAATCATAGATAATGGTGGGCAATTCAGGAATAAAGACCTTGATGATCTATGTGCCAAATTCAAGATCACCCAACATTGATCTTCTATCTACTATCCACAAGGGAATGGCCAAGCAGAGGCTTCTAACAAAAATCTATTGAAGATCTTGCACAGAATAGTAAACAAAATCGGTAGAGACTGGCATCTCATGATTAATCCAGCTCTATGGGCCTACATAACAAGTATCAGAACACCTACTGCGGCTACACCTTTCATTTTAGTTTATGGGTCTGAAGTGGTACTACCTATTGAGGTTGAAATCCCATCACTCAGAATCAGAATGCATGGTCTAGTAACTGATGATGACTACAGAGTGTCTAGGTTGCAAGAACTTGAACTACTAGATGAGCACAGACAAGCATCATATGATCATCTTAGAGTATATTAGAAGAGAATGTTTAGAGGCTACAACAAGAAAGTTAGACATAGAGAATTTCAGGTTGGCGATCTAGTCTTGAGAGAAAATCCAAAAAATCAATCCCATCGAGAATGCAAGGGGAAGTTCGAACCCAACTGGCTGGGTCCCTTTCTCATCACTACTACTTTTGGCTCTAGTGCCTATCAACTCTCAACGACTAAAGGAGAACAGCTCCGAGAACCAATCAACGTTCTCCATCTGAAGCAATTCTACACCTAAGGCATTCAGTCTATGGTTAAATATCCTGAAAAAAACCTAAAAATCAGAAAAAGTCCTGAAAAAATGAACATCTTGGTGAAAACCTAGCAATAGGCACCTTGATGATTCACAAAAAAATAAAAAAATATCAAAAATTCAAAAAAATTGAAAAAAAAATGAAAAATACAAAAAAAAATTTAAAAAAAATAAAAATGCCTTGGTGAAAACCTGGAAACAGGCGCCTTGGTAGAAAAAATAGAATCTCTGCCAAGATGGTGAAAACTCAGCAAACGGGCACCACTTGTTCCAAATGCTCCATCTATCAGTGCAATCTTGGTCTTTCCTAGCTTTCAGTCTTGCTTTAGTTTGTACATATCTCCCGGTTTGTTTCTGCATTTCCAGTTTTCAATAAGTCAGTATGTACACCAATCGGCTCAAGCGTCTATATCCTATTAATGTTTAACACTTGGGGGCAATCAATGTCATATCCTATGGTCTCCCATGTATCTTAGATGGATCATATCTAGTCAGAGTCCTTTGAAGCTTCATGTGAGTCAGTCAGTCAGTCTTGTCTCCAGAAAGGATTTTGCATCTACAACAACGCAATCAAACATCAAAACTCAACTGAAAACAATCTATGCTTTTTACATGCTTTTATCTCCTTGTATGCTTACTGATTTGCATTGAGATTTTTGCATATTGTGTCCCTTTGAGCTCTTTGATGATGTCCTTTATAGGATTTAGAGAGTGATGACTGGGGGCATAATCTTTTCTTTGTCTTCTACTTGTATGTGAAAATCTAACAACTTTGGAAATTCCAGATTGAAATGGTGTCCGACTATAAGAGCCTCTATCTCGAATTGGATGGCCATGCGTACCTCGACCATTGATACCCAGACAATTCAAGGAAGTTTGATCTAACTATTGTCTTTTTGAGTAAGTTCTTTCTCCTACTGTGGAATGTGATCTTGCCTAAAGATGTGAACGATAAAGGGTCACTATGTGTAATTCACATTGGATTTAGAATAATCTCTTGACTGTTTGATGTGTTTGCAATGCAAGGAGTATTCCGGTCATCACGATGTTTATGTTTTGATGCTTATAAAAATTGCTATATCAAAATGGACATGATATTCAGGTCATCCTGGCGTTTATGCCTTGGTACTTATATCTAATCCGACATTCCAAAAATAAAATCAATATTCATATGTCCATGGTTGTTTGACTAGTGGGGGTTGTATTGATTCTTGCGCATAAAAATCAATATTCATATGTCTATGGTTTTTTTTTAGCTAGTGGGCATTGTATTGATTTATCCGGTTACCTAAAATTTTAATGATGATAACAAATCGACATATGATCAGTGACTAGGTCCTAGGTCTTAGGTTGCATTTCATATTGCATGCTTCTTTGCATTTTTCATCTTTGCATGATCTCACAATGACTAAATGAACTTCAAAGCTTAAACAATTCTTCATATCAATTCTTCAAATCTAACAAGAGCTAAATCTCACACAAAGGTTCCTCCAATGAAGCAGCAAGTAGAATCCTTTTTCAGGATCAAAATTCAAATCTAAGATCATTCATATTATTAACTACTTGCATAATCGATCTTCAATCATCACAGAAATCCAGTATTCAACTTAACTGATTATCTAACATCAAACTATCAAAATTTCAACTTGGTTAACCATGGTCAACTCATGGTCAAACCTAGTCAAACTTAGTCTCCAAGACCTCTAAACGATGTAGAATGCATTCACCGGACGTGTTTAACCACTTCTCAAATCAATTAACATGCTTCTAAACTCTCAACGCTGACTTTTCTTGTCAGATTTCAATTTTAATCCCAAAGGGGGCATGGTATTGCATATCATTCAAAGTCTGTAATCAAATTTGAAATCATATCTTTATGGAAATCAATATCTTTCCTCAGTAATCAAGTCAACAATCACGTCTAGTTACTGATTCATCAAAAAAGACCTCATCGCTCAGGGCAAATCTATCATCACTTGGGGCATATCAGATTCATCATTGATCCATATCAATCTGGTATTCTCCTAATCTTGTAAACTGTATCAGTTTTTGCAACCATCGGATCATAGTGTTCTTTCCTTGGTCCTTCGGCAACTGAAGGATTTGGATGTGATACCTACTAGTTCTGCTAAGACAATCAAGTCTAGAACCGGTCACTCACTTCTTTGCAATCCTAAGGTTTGGAATCAGGCATTTTGACACTTTTTCACAATCATAGGTTCATTTTCTATTATAGTGAACATTATCTTTGGTCATTCAAGACCTATTATCTCCATATCAAATCAATATCAATCAGCTTCTGTCTCATATCAATTTTCAATTTCAAATCAGTTTCATATCTCTATCAAACACAGAATGTCTTTGAACCACTATGCTTTGCACAGTAATTCAAAGAGGGGAAAAATGTAATACCCCAAAAATGGGCTATAAGTTCATTAATCTCTTACATCTTCAATTCGAACGAAATCGACATCAAAGTCCTAATCTAAGGCACATCTAAACATCATCGAATCATAATTGATTATCTTAAATTCTGCATCGGGGAATATTCCTAGTAATATTCTTAATCATCATAATTATCTTTAATTTTATAATTATTGGGCAATAAATCACATTTATCCTAAAGTTTGATTAATTGAATATTTTCATATTTAATTAATTAGATTTAATATTTGCCACTTAATTGTGTAATTAAATTTAATTCTATCTATTATTAATTGTATTATTTAATTTTGACAATAAATCTAATATCATATGAATAATTGATTAAATTCTTATTTAATTAATTAAAGCAAGTTGTCATTATTTAATAATATAGTTTTTAATAAAAGTTTGATTAAATAATTGATTAACCCATAAATCAATTGTTTTATTTTTAAAAGCAGTTAAGTTGGAAATAAATCACTTTATTATTAAATTAATTCATAAATAAAACATGCACAATCATAAAAGCAGACAACTATCAATTATCAATTAAAGCTAAACTCTATTTTGAGTTAAAACTTAGCTTTTGCATGTTTTTGTGAGTCAATTATCCTTTATTTAAAAATAACTCAAAAATCAACCTGAGTTATTTGAGTGATTTATGGCTTTTTTTTTCCCATGCACCTCCAAAGCCCTGGATTTCTATAAAATCAAGGCTTCAGCTCATCTCAAATCATCTCATAATTTTGCAAGCTTACTTTGCCAAAGTCATCTACGAATTGCACAACTATTTTGAAGAATTAAAATTTGGAGAATCAAAGCTTATTGCGAATCAAGGCTATTGTGAGATCAATTTGTTTTTTTTTTACATTCATTTAGATTCTTTTTTATATCATTGTTAGATCAATTCATAGCATATCAATTTTCCATATTAGCATAGATTCCATATCAAGTTTTCATATCATTGCATAGAAAATCCAAAAAATATAGATTAATTGCATTCATATTTCATATCTAGATCAATTGTATTCAAATCCTTCATTTAGGTGTCGTCTAGGTCACTGATCTCGATAACAATCTGAGAACATTAATCTCGCACCTACTAGAAGGCAGTAAATCGCTTGGTTAGATAGTTTTCAATTTTGCACGATTTCGATTATAGCTAACATCTAATGTTTTACTGAAGTGTTGTGTTTACAGATCAGGTACAATTTTCACACACACATTATGCATGGTAGTTGCATGTATACAATGAAATACATCATAATGGTAATGAAATTGAACATGAGTTTTGCAACAATGTGTGGCTTTTTCCTTTCTAACCCTTACATACCAAGGTTTACAATTTTTAAAAGATCTTTGACTAATGCTAATAGTTAACACCTTACCATCCAAAAAAAAAATGTACAATTTAGTTTCAATCATGTCCAAAAGGTGTTTTGGATGTGGATCATGAATTTTTGAGTCAACTCTTAATTTAAGAATGTCTCTAGCATTAGGAGATACTCTTCTATTATCGTGCCAAAGTTTTTCAATCAAAGTTTTGACTTCACTAGTAAATTTCAATCAGACCTTGGGAGTCTACCACTATAAGTCCACAATTGTTTTTCTAGATCACTTTCAAAGTTAACTCAAGTCTCTGTATAGCTCTTGCCAAATTTTTATGATAAATATTAAGATATCCACTTATATTACTCATTATTCTTTTATCAGAATTTGTTTTGTTTACTAAAGTTGTTATTTCTCATCGTGCCACATTCTTATCTTTAGAATGACTTTTCTTTCTAATTGTATCAAATGATCTAGCAACGGTATATACAAATTCTCTTAAAGACTCATCCTTCTTCTTGGGTTTTACATAAATTCCTAACCTCTTCATCATTTTTTTGTATTTTAGTCATTTTAATTAGTTGTAACATTAATTGACATTGAAAACCAAATTTCTTATTATAAAAAAGTTGTCTAAACAATCTACTAGGATGTGTCCTAATATGTCTCCCTAAACCAAACCATGAAGATTGTCTAACACATCACTATTAATTTGAAGATGTTCATGCATTTATTTATCATTCAAACATGTTGTTAGGAATAGTCCCAAGAGATAACTGAGAGGGGGGGGGGGGTGATTCAATTATCTACAAAATTCAATTCTTTATCCAATTAAGTATAGAATAAGATTAAGTTTATACACAACAAGATAACACTTAACACAACACCACAATTTTGGTTATGGGGAAACCCAAATAGGTAAAAACCCCAGTGGAAATTAGCACCCAATATAAATTGCACTAGAGTATAATGATCCCTGTTAGGAGTTGATCTTTACAATACATTAAGTATAATGACCTGGTCAAAGGTCAGACCCTATTAGGAGTCTTTTACAATTAACCCTCCTAGGGGTGAGGACACACTGTTTAGGAGCACACTGCTTAAAGGGTGAAGGATGCAACCTTCTGCATAACAAATACACACTATATCTTGATCTTGGTGAACTAGAATGTAGACCTACTATCTTGATCAGTTCCAATGAATAGCATACACTCTTTGCTTCTTCACATGATCTTCAACTGATGATTGACTACCTTACTATATTTGCATCTTCTACTTTGTTCTGTCAACCACGCTTAGAAATCCCAATCTGACTAGCTATAAGTATCTTTCTCCAAATAATATAATCAAGCCAGCTTGTTAGAAATTCCTTGAAATCATAATAAAGAAACAATATAACTCTTAACTAACATCTCCAATGGCTAAATCAAGTATGCAACACAAATAGGACCGCGCAATTCAATATGAGTAGATGCGTCACTCCACACTGTCAGCTCCACCAAATTAACTAGAACTTTCTTCTCATGCTAAATTATGTCATGCACTCTTAAAAAAACATTCTTAACTCATCAAAAAACATGAAACCAAACACACATACCATAATGATAGGTGCAACTACTAAACCAATATAAACAATGTCGGCTTCATCAGACAATCTCAAGAAACTATAACTGGCACATAGAAACTTCCTAACTCAACTTGTACTACACAAGTAACTTTGTGTCCATGAACATAGCTTCAAAAGCATGTCTAAAACATAAATATAAATTCACAAGGCTCCAACATAATATTACTCAGAATCTCATATAGAACTCTACCTGTAACTCTGTCAAGAACATTGCTTTCATAAACTACTGCACAACTATCTGTACTCAAAATCAACCTCTACATCTATGATATCATGCTGATAACATATCCATACAACATATGCTCAAATCTCACTACATAGAACTACCATGCACACTTCTTACCATATGTTGTCATCAATGACAAACATATAGTCAGCACTGGCTTGCTTGAATATCTCCAACAATCTCCCCCTTTGCCATTGATGGCAAGATATGGAATGGAAAACACCACTAATCCAAACGTACAATTATTATATAAAATTCTCCATTTCCTCAACAAAACTCCCCCAAGGATGAATCCTCCATCTACTATTGAATGCTCTGAATATCAACTGCTACAACTCTTCATACTCATTTTTTTCTACTGTATACTCCCCCTTACTTCATATTCCTCAACTGTATATACTCTCCCTTACTGTATTGTTTTTCATGACTATATACTCCCCCTTTGACATCAATGGAAAAGGGCGCAAAATAAAATAAGCATAGGTACTACTCCTGAAGTAGAGTAGTCAACCATTCATTAGTCACTAAGGACTGATGCACTACTACAAACTCTAATCAGATCTAGGGAAGGGAATTAATCCCAGCTTCTCCCTAAGATACTCAAAAGTATCCTTCAGTAAGGGCTTTGTGAAAATGTCAGCTAGCTATTCTTTTGTACTCACATAGTCCAACTTTAATTCTTTCTCTACAACTTTATCTCTTAGGAAGTGATATTTTATCTCAACGTGTTTTGTCTTTGCATGCATCATAGGTTTCTTTGACATATTGATAGTACTAGTGTTATCACAATGAATAACAATAGGGTAGTCAATCTGAATTGCAAAATCCTTTATCATCTATTTGATCCATACAATTGTAGAACAATTTAATGTTGCTGCTACATACTCTTCTTTTGTTGTGGACTGAGAAATACAATTATGCTTCTTACTTGTCCAAGTAACAAGTCTATCTCCAAGAAATACTGCTCCTCCTAAGGTACTCTTTCTATCATCAACGCAACTTGTCCAATCTGCATTTGTATACACATGAAGTTTTACATTTTATGAATTAGGATACCATAAACCATAATCTATAGTTCCTCTCAAGTATCTGAATATCCTTTTTGCTGCCATGAGATGACTTTTTTTAGGTTCCGTTGAAAATATTCCAACAATACCAACTGCATTAGAAATATATGGTCTAGATTGAGTAAGATATATGAGTTTACCAATCATATAATTATACGAGGTCTTGTCAACTACTATAGAATCATCATCTTTTGAAAGCTTGCATCATGTTATCATAGGGTTACTTACTAGCTTGCAATCATCCATCTTGAATTTCTTCAATATCTCTTTCACATACTTAGTCTGATTAATGAATATACTTTTTTCTGTCTGCTGCACATTTAGTCCCAAAAAGTACTTGATAGGTCCAATCATGCTCATTTCAAATTCTCTATGCATCTCTTTAGCAAATTCTACACTAAGCTTGTCATTACCACCAAAAATAATGTCATAAAAAAAAATAGCAAAAAGTAATAATCCATCAGGTGTCTCTCTTATGAATAAGTTAGAATCTGCTCCTCCTTTCTTGAATCCAATCTTTGTTAAGTAACCATGAAGTCTTTCATACCATGCTCTAGGGGCTTGCTTAAGTCCATAGAGGGATTTCTTCAATCTACATACCATATCAGGTTTGTCTAATAAAGTAAATCCTTCAGGCTACTCTATGTAGACTTCTTCTTTCAACTCTCCATTCAGGAATGCTGACTTGACATCCATTTGAAATACCTTAAATTTTTTGAATGTTGCATAGGCTAGAAATAACTTTATGGCTTCCAATCTACTTACAAGGGCAATTGTATCAGAATAATCAATTCCTTCTCTCTACGCATATCCTTTACATACTAGTCTTGCTTTGTTTCTTACTACTGTTCCATCTTCATTCATCTTGTTTTTGAATATCCACTTGGTTCCAATCACATTTTTGTCACTAGGCCTGGGTACCAGTTCCCAAGTATCATTCTTAATTATCTAATCTAATTCTTCTTTCATTGCTTCATGCCAATCTGAATCAATACAAGCATCTTCAACACTGAAGGGTTCAATTTGTGAAAGTAAACATACTGCTTCATCAACTATGGAACTTTTTTATTTTGATCTTGTCATGACTTTTTTGTTCTAATCTCCAATGATATCTTCCTTTGAATGGTATCTAGATGTGAATTTAGGAACATTAGGTGTGACTCTCTCATCTATCTTTTGTGATTCTTCTTCACTAGTTTCAAGGTCATTGAATAATACATCAATGCTGTCAAACATTTCTTCAACAATAGTTTCTCTATTGGTAGGTCTAGGTTCTTCTTCAATCATAGGTGCATAATCATGATATCTTTCTTGAATCATAAACTTTTCATCAATCTTTACATGTGAACTTTCAATGATCTTCTTCAATCTTAAGTTAAAACATTTGTAAGCTTTTCTTTTAGTATAGTAACCAAGAAAAATACCTTCATCGCTTCTTGCATCAAACTTGCTAATAGCTTCATCTCTCTTGATGTAGCACTTTCTTCCAAAGATTCTGAAGTATTTTAGTGTAGGTACATTCCCAAACCATAGCTCATAAGGTGTCTTGTCTGCGCCTGGCCTTAATTGAATTTTTTTGATAGTATAGACTGCAATATTGACCACATCTCTCCAATAGGTGTGTGCAACTTTTCTTTCAATCATGATGGTGTGCATTGTGTCAAGTATGATCCTATTTCTTCTTTCTACAATTCCATTCTACTGAGGGGTTCTAGGTGCACTTAGAATTCACATCTGAAATACCTTAGCTAATTAAGGTCTCTCTTCTGAAGTCTTTTGAAAACTGCATAGTCTCATCTAGGATGTTTATCTTTCTCTCATATTCTAGTGTCAGTGTAGTCATCAGCTTATCCATTATATCTTCTTTTGAAATTTCTCCACCATTGTTTATGATTCCTGCAACTGCTTCATTAACTCTTTAATTATAGGCTCTAATGTTCTCTTCAGATAGAATCTCTAATGTATTGTACTTTTTCTTCCATGTTTTTCTACGTGCATTCTTAGCTTGGATGTCTTCTTCAACCATGTCTTCTAGATACTTCCATATCTTGTATGCTTTATCTACTTTCTTGATCTCTGAAAACTCACTGTCAGATAAGGAACTGATAAGGGCTTCTTTGGCAATAGAATTTTGAGTGAAGATTTCCTTTTTCTCAATATTTGCATCTTGCTTTGCAAGATCTTCTAAAGAGGGAATCTAAACTTCTTTAGTGGCTACTTCAAAAATCTCAAAAGCAATGCACTCCAAATGTATTATCATTTTGTTCTTCCAGTCTAGATAGTTATCTCCATCAAGATTAGGAATTTCTTTTCTAAAGAACATCATCTGATCAACCTCAAGCTATTCAAATTTCTCTTTGAGGCACTTGGCTCTGATACCAATTGTTAGGAATAGTCCCAAGAGATAACTGAGAGGGTGGTGAATCAATTATCTACAAGATTCAATTATTTATCCAATTAAGTATAGAAGTATTGGCAAGTTGACTATACTAAAATATATGACTATATCTAGTGTTGTCATAATGGAAAAAAATTCATATGAAGTTTTGGAGTCAACGCATATTGAAGAAGATCATAAAACTAGCTAAGTATGGAAGACTAGACAGATAGTAGAGCACTAGGTGATTAGAGCATCAACGCACATGTTTATGATAGAGTTATGATATGTGCCCTTAAAGATAAGATTCTAATTATGTACTCAAGCTAAGTGATGATATGAGACAGTATGAGGAAGTTATAGTCAGGTGAAGTGGCATAGATAGTAAGCAGTAGAACAGGACAAAGCATGGAGCTGACTGTTTGTATTTTAATTACACTTGTAAAATTGTTTTATAAAGGCTATGCACCTATTTTATTTAGGTCATAGACATGCTAATATGAATATATGTAAACACGCTTGAACCAATTCATTTGGAAGTGTTGTATGTAATAGGATAAAGGGCTGACCTAGTAAATAATTTTGTATGCGCATATAAATAAGATATGCGCCTTTGTAATTTGGTATGGCATGAAATAGAGAGATTGGATAAGAAGAGTAGAAGTATGTGAAGAGAAGATAAAATGTGGTAGATCTTTACAAGAGGCTAAAGCATTAGCGCACGAAAGGAACTGATCAAATAAGTAGTGTCACTACACCAGTTCACCTTGCAGATATAGTGTGTATTTGATATCTAGAAGGTTGTAGCCTTCACCACTTGAGAAGTGAGCTCTACGATAGTGTGCCCCCACTCCTAATAGGGTTAATCGTAAAAGACTCCTAATAGGGTCCAACCCTTGACCAAGTCACTGTACTAAAGCATTATAAAGATCAACTCCTAACAGGGTTGCAAGATCTTCTAACAAGGATCACAAAACACTAGTGCAGTTCTTAGTGGGTGTCAATTCCCATCGGGGTTTTTACCTATTTGGGTTTCCCTGTAATAATATTTGGTGTCATGTGTTATGAATGTTTATCTTACTTGCATTGATGTTCATTTTAGTAACTAAGCAATTAAGTCAAGTTTCAAAGTATCAAGAAAAGTAATAAAGTATAGAACACTGATTCACCCCCCCCCCCCCCCCCTTCACAGTGTTCCCATTCCTAACAATTGGTATCAAAGATTTGGTCCTCTGAAGATAAATTTAACCACTTGAGGAGATCATGGATAAGGGATAAATGAAACATCTGAAAAAGAATCTTGAAGTAGCTCTTGAAGACCTTGACAGATCTGAAAAAGAAATTGAAGAACTAAAAGAAAAGGTTAGTGATTCTCATGCAGTCATTAAAAAACTCAGAAAAGATCTGAAAGACTATTCCACAAGTGATTTGGGAAAAATGGTCAAAAATATAAATGAGGAAAACATATCTCTAAAAGATCAGAATGAAGAGTTGGATGAAAAACTTCTTAACAATCAAGAAGCCTATGAAGAACGGGTCAAAGAGAACAAGCAATTAGATGAAGAACTAAGACAAGAAAACATGAAAATCTTGGAGTTATAAAACATCAAGAAATAGATGGAATTTGAATTGATTGAGGCAAAGAACCATATTGAAAAATTGCACAAAAGCAAGGAACTTATAGAGTCACAATTGTATGCACAGAAGATTAAAGGAGACACCAACAGTATTGGGTTCAATGAAGCACAAAATTAGATCAATGACATGTGAGTAAGAAAGAAAGCATCAGAAGAATCTATAGAAGCTAAAAAGATAGGAAATAATATAGAAGTTGAAACTAAACCACCCAAGGATGAGCGCAAGCCAGTAAACAAGACTTTTTATGCCTGTAACAAGCATGGCCACATAGCAAGAAATTGTAAAGAGGTAAGACCTTTTAATGGTTACTGTTATTCATGAAATAAGTTTGGTCATAGAGATATGAATTTTAGATCAAATCAAAGAAATTAGAATCAGCAAAGTCAAAGAAGTCATCCTCAGCAGAATGTAAGAAACTCTAAGAACATTAAATGTCAGATATGCAATTATGTTTCTCACACAACCAAATAGTGCAGTATGGTAACCCACATGAATGCGTCGAGGAGTATCAGGCCTCCAATCATTTGTCACTCATGTAACAAGGCTAGACACATCTCTAGGTTCTACAGAACAAGAGCGCAAAGATAAGAAAGCCCTAAAAAGTTAGAAAGTTCAATATTAGAAGAAGCTGGAGAAGTCAAGTTTGTGCAAGCATCAGAAGATGTGAGCTTGATTTGGAAGGAAGAAAAGAAGGATAATGTTCACAAAATAGTTGAGGATGCATCCGCAATGGATGCACCTCCTATTTATGGTTAAATGACCTTCATTGTCATAGGGGGAGCTAGATTAGCTCTAGATCCTTGCGCGGATGGTATACTCACTCTCAAAGTATACGCCTTGGACTACAACTATATGGAGGCTATGTGATGCAGTATGCAAGAGTGCACTGTCTAATTGTTAGAAGAAATAAAGAATGAAATTTACAGTTACATTATGTACTTACACAACAAGCATTAATGGAAGAAAAGTTTCTTTATATCCATCAAAGATTCATTATTCTCCCATTTCAATCTAAGTTGAGTGATTGGAGAGCACATAAGATCAAGCAGTTGAGCTATGAAGCGTTGCAGTTAAATCTATCAACAAAGAAGGAAGATTGATTGTTATGAAGCCCTAGCTCGACGTGTCATCTTAGAAACCCTTGAAAACCATGTAGAATCATTTAATCAAGTAATTCATGGCTACACCAGGTGTATTTGATGTTGCTGAAAGAAAGAGATATGTTTTTAAGAAGCATCCATTTAAGTCCACCCTAGATGACTTAGAAGGAGCATTTTCAAGAACCCCAATGGGCGTCATGCATGTAGAAGACATACTCACATATGTGTATTGCAAAAAGGACCCAGTTGGCTTCGATAAAATTAGGTCGTACCTAGAGTCCATGATGAATCTAGACAAATCAGTCATTGGAGAGTTTGCGCACCTTGAGAATCACCTTATCATTGAATATGCTACTGTGTTTGAATTCTATGAATCAGAATGGATAAAAATCTTGTTAAGAAGGATCCATGATGACCTATTTTGGATAGGTGAAGTACCAGTCAGAATCACAACTAATCTCATTCATGAGATGACAGGTTTATCTACGACTGGCAACATTCTTCTAGCTGGAAAAGATGTCAGGAAATTGGTTGAACAAGCCTACAAATCCTAGAGTGATAAGCGTGGGATGACAATTGAACCAATTGAGGAGAAGGACATCAAATTGATGTCTATGATACTTAGGTATAGGTTTCAACATACAAACATGGTCAATAGTGTGTCTGCAGCCACTATTCTTGCAACCATCAGGATAGTAAAAGAGATTGGAGAATTCAACTTGTGTGAAATCTTGCACGCACATCTGATAGATAACATAAGGGAAATCAAGCATGATAAGACCAAAATATTTAGGTTTGGGTCTTTGATAATATATATGTACTTTCATATACTTGGGAAGGTATGAGACTTATACTTAGATAAAATTTTACCTACAATGCCTCAAATATCGCTTAAGACATCCATTGAGAGCACACTAAGAGACTACATGGAGTTAGAGTTGAAAACCTTTAGGATAAAGATGCAAATGAGGTATAAGATACCTAAAAGCATTGTTGAAAAATAGAAAGATAGTATATGTTTTATGGTAGAAACTAACATTACTTGTATGGAGGCTATTGAGTCTAGAACTAGTGGATTCATCCACTTGGCTATGAAGTGGAGGAGAAAGTCTTTGAATCTTATGCACAAGTTTTACTATTGGTGCCCAAGGATCCTAATGAGCCTAGATGGGGAACATATGAAGAAAAGACCAGACAGGTAGATGCAATCCTAAAGAGTGCCGCAACCAAGAGAAAAGCCACTAAAATTACATCTGAAATATTGAAGATCCATGGTGTGACCCAAGCAAACCTAGATAAAGCTAGAGAAGCAAAAATAGCTATGTAGATTGAGAGCACATCCTCTGTGGAAGCTAAGACAAAGAAGACAGAAGGTCCCAAGAGAAAGAAGGTAAAAATTGAGAAAACTGATGATAAAAAGCAAGAAGAAAGTAAAATAGATAATATTAGTCTTGCACCCATTGAAGCATCTCCCAAGATGGCTAAGAGGAAAAAGAAGCTAGTTTCAAGTCACCCATTAGCTAGAGCCACAAGAAGCAGAGGCAAAAATGTACAACCACCTCCTGAGGTAGGATTCCTATCAAGTCTTCAAGTATTAAGGACTAGAGTGGTAGAGGAAGGAAGGTTAGATCAGATATCTAAGTTCAATGATAGATATCATGAAATTGACAAGTCCGAGATCCATGAGGTGCTGATCAAACATATGATCAAGTTCAAGAAGATAGTTCTAGAACTAAAAATAGCTATCCCAAATAAAGTATGGGATATTCTAGAAACTTTTAAAAGACAAGTAACTGAGGAAGACATTAGAATAAGAGAGAAAATATTGGATGACAATTTGCCAATATGTTTAGTAGAAGAAAAAGCATTATTAATGGATTTCATGAAGTCACACCTGAGGAAAAAGATGAGAACATTACATATAATGAATGAGGATTATGAGATAATAGCCAAGGATACAGATAAATATTTTGAGAAAGTATTCCTTGAACAACACATGCAACCTACATTTGTGCCCATCACACAAGCACCTGTTGAGAAAGCTAAAGTAGTCGTGGTCACAAATGCACCTATGACAAGTCCACAAGACTTAGTACCCTCAGTGACAGTACCTGCAGTTGAAATAAAGTCTACACCCATGCCTACAACCCAAGAAGTTAACACAATAATGATTGATAATGTGGAGATATCAATGACAGCCATTGACAAAGACTTAGACAAATTTGAGGAAGGCTTTATGAGCACACAAGAAGTAGAAACACTATGCGGTGACAATTCATCTATACAACAAGAAGATGTGCTGATTGAGGACTTAACAGGACAAGAAGAAGAAGAGGAGAAAGAAAAGGAACCAACAAATGAACCCTATGTTGAAATGCCTACAAAAACAAAGACATAAGTAATGGACAACACACCTATCACTCTCTTACCTTCAATATCATTGTTGTCAAGTTTGACTCATGACACCACAAGCTTGGACTCTTGGGGAGAAGAAGAGATGATCAAGATCAGCATTCTTTCTATGGAGAAAGCCAAGGAATAACAAGTAATGAGAAATCCTTAGTTTGTTGAGTCAACAGACATCTTGAACAATCTACTGCTAGTAGAGAAGAAGGTACCAAAAGTTTACTCAGTGGAGGATGTCAACAACATCCTAACAAGCTTCAAGCAAAACTTCTCCTGGCTTGAAAAATCAGTAGCTAAGGTAGTAGAAGAGAATTATCTTAAAAAGAGATTGGATGAGCTAACTACAAACTTTGCACTTGACCTCAACTCTTTAAAGTTTGATCAAGCTTCACTAAAATAATTTTCAGCCAAAGGAAGAAAACTCATAATAGACTGCATGAACCAAGACAAGCTAACTGTAGATCTCTATAAGAAAATTCAGGAGGTAGAGGCTATGATAGATAAAGTGAGGAAATTAGTAGAAGATCTCACTACAGATGTAAAAATGTGTAACAATATATACCAAGGACAAGTGGACAAAATAGAAAAGATAGAAAAAGAAATGTTCAAGATAAGGGCAAGGCAAACACAGCTGAGAAATGCTCTTGCACCCTCACTAGATGTCTTGAATTAGAACATCAAGGAGATCAATTCCACTATGGTGACATATGATCAAGGTCCATGTATAGAAATCGAGAAGATGGAAATGTTAACATATACTTTGTGCGCCCATCTCCAGAAAATAGACACACTGAAGAAATTTTGGCAGAATGAAATTGCTAATCTAAAAGTAGCATATCCGGATGTCTTCACTTTGTAAGTACTTGTGAATACATTTTTTGAGAACCTCTATCATTAATGTCAAAGGGGGAGTATAGTATGTAGAAGGAATAATATGGAGCTTTGTAAATGATGTAAAGAAAAGTATAGTACATAAGGGGAGATAAGAGTATGTATTAGAAAATTTTGTATGAGGATACAGTTAGTAACTTCGCCATATTCCTTTGTTGCCATTAATGAAAAAGGGGGAGATTGTTGGCAAGTTGACTACACTAAAGTATATGACTATATATAGTGTTTTCATTATGGAAACAAAGTCATATGAATTTTTGGAGTCAACGCATATTGAAGAAGATCAGAAAAATGGCTAAGTATGGAAGACTAGACAGATAGCAGAGCACCGGGTGATCAGAGCATCACCGCACATGTGTATGATAGAGTTATGACATCCACCCTTAAAGATAAGCTTCTAATTATGTACTCATTCTAAGTCTAAGAGCACATGATGATATGAGACAGTATGAGGAAGTTACAGTAAGTAGCAGAACAGGACAGAGCATGGAGCTAACTGTTTGTATTTTGATTAGCGCTTGTAAAATTATTTTTTAAAGGCTATGTGCCTATTTTATTTAGGTCATGGACATGTTAATATGAATATAAGTAAACATGCTTGAGCCAATTAATTTGGAAGCATTGGATGTAATAGGATAAAGGGCCGACCTAGTAAATAATTTTGTATGCGCATATAAATAAGACATGCGCCTTTGTAATTTGGTATGGCATGAAATAGAGAGATCAGATAAGCAAAGAAAAAGTATGAAAAGAGAATATAGAATGTGTTAGAGCTTTACAAGAGGCTAAAGCATCAGAACACCAAAGGAAATGATCAAACAAGTAGTGTCACTACACTAGTTCACCTTGCAGATATAGTGTGTACCTGATATCCAAAAGGTTGTAGCCTTCACCACTTGAGAAGTGAGCTCTAGGATAGTGTGTCCCCACTCCTAACATGGTTAATTGTAAAAGACTCCTAACAGGTTCTGACCCTTAACCAGGTCATTGTACTAAAGAATTGTAAAGATCAACTCCTAACAGGGTTGTAAGATCTTCTAACAAGGATCAAAAAACACTAGTACAGTTCTTAGTGGGTGTCAATTCCCACCAGGTTTTTTACCTATTTTGTTTTCCCCATAATCACATTTGGTTTCATCTTTTATGAATGTTTATCTTACTTGCATTGATGTTCATTTTAGTAACTAAGCAATTAAGTTAAGTTTCAAAGTATCAAGAAAACTAATAAAGTATAGAACATTGATTCAACCCCCTCCTCTCAGGATTCCCATTCCTAACAAGAAGAACATTAAGCTTATACACAACAAGATAACACTTAACACAACACCACAATTTTGGTTACGGGCAAACCCAAATAGGTAAAAACCCCAGTGGGAATTAGCACCCACTATAAACTGCACTAGAGTATAATGATCCCTATTAGAATATCTTACAACCCTGTTAGGAGTTGATCTTTACAATGTATTAAGTATAGTGACCTGGTCAAAGGTCATACCCTATTAGGAGTCTTTTGAAATTAACCCTATTAGGGGTGAGGACACACTATCTGGGAGCACACTGCTCAAAGGGTGAAGTCTGCAACCTTCTGCATAATAGATACACACTATATCTCGATCTTGGTGAACTGGAATGTAGACCTCCTGTCTTGATCAGATCCAATGAATAGCATACACTCTCTTCTTCTTCACATAGATCTTCAACTGATGATTGACTACCTTACTATATTCACATCTTCTTCTCTATTGTGTCAACCATGCTTAGCAATCCCAATCTGACTGGCTATACGTATCTTTCTCCAAATGATATAATCAAGTTAATTTGTTAAAACTTCCTTCAAATCATAATAAAGAGATAATATAACTCTTAACTAACATCTCCAATGGCTAAATCAAGCATGCAACACAAATAGGATCGCACAACTCAATATGAGTAGATGCAACATTCACACTGTCGGCTCCACCAAATTAACTGGAACTTTCTTCTCATGCTGAAATACGTTATGCACTCTTAACCAAACATTCTTAACTCATCAAAAAACATGAAACCCAACACGCATACCATAATGATATGTGCAACTACTAAACCAATATAAATAATGTCGGCTTCATCAGACAATCTCAAGAAACAGTAACTAACACATAGAAACTTCATAACTCAACTTGTACTGCACAGGTAATTCTACATCCATGAATATAGCTTCAAAAACATGTCTACAACATAAATATAAATGTGCAAGGCTCCAACATAATATTACTAAGAATCTCATATAGAACTCTACATGTAACTCTATCAGGAACACTGTTGTCATAAACCACTGCACAATTGTCTATACTCAGAATCAACCTCTACGTCTATGATATCATGTTGATAACATATCAATACAACATATTCTCAAAGCTCACTACATAGAACTACTACTCATGTTGCTTACCATATGTTGTCATCAATGACAAACATACAATCAAGACTGGCTTGCTCGCAAATCTCCAACACATGTTTCTTTCTCAATCGGTGTTTCCATGTCTACATCCACATTGTTGATTTCAATTTATGTTTGATTTTCAATTTTAGTTGGGGTTTGAATTTTAGTTTCAATTGGTCTTTGACTTTCATTTGGGGTTTCACTTTCAATTGGGGTTTGATGTGCAAAAAATTTTACTCTATTTTCATGAAGAAAATATAAATCATTTAAAGAGTAACCTACTTCTACAAAATCACCAATTTCATCATGGGAATAAACATGAGGTTGTGAAGACATACCTATATCCAATACAGGATTAGAAGATGCACCTGAATTTTCTTGTATTGTGTTTTCTTTTTCAACCTTTGTATCGATTATGGTTTCCTTAGTGTTCTACTCTTCTAAAATGATTGTTAAACTTGAAGCTCCAACATTGTAGAGTTCTCTAATTATTTCTCTTCTTTCACATTGATGTTTTTCATCCTCTTTGTTTGTTGCAACCTCCTCAACTATCAGAACCCTCCTTGGCCTATTTCCTCATTGCTTTGATCCCATGTTTATACCAAACTTAGAATTAAAATGTTTCTCAACATGTCAAATCTATAACAAGAAAAGAAAAGGGAATATTTTATAAGAACATTCCATCTATAGATCAGGACAGTCAAAAAATAATAGAATAATCATTCAATCATTGAACTTTGTCTATGTGTGTCTATTTTATGTCCCAACATATCATTT
This sequence comes from Chamaecyparis obtusa, assembly GCA_027943335.1. Taxonomy (NCBI): domain Eukaryota; kingdom Viridiplantae; phylum Streptophyta; class Pinopsida; order Cupressales; family Cupressaceae; genus Chamaecyparis; species Chamaecyparis obtusa. Next base: position 520,501 of record BSBK01006422.1, read on the forward strand.
AGAAATGGGTGCCTATTATTTAAATGAAATGGGCATCTATTTCTAAACCGAACACCCATTTGTCAAAAATGGATGCCCATTTTGTACACAATGGTCCAAATGGAAATGGGCACCTTTTTTTTTTTTTTAAACAACGAGCGCTTGTTTCTTAATACAAGAGTGAAAAAAATATCTCTGCCTGATATTTAGGTTTGGGATAGGCTTGGTGTAATCTTGGTGTAGCCAAACCTATACCTTGACCTCCAAAACTTTGGTTGAGGCACTGGAATACCAAATTTGTACCTTGCTATAATTTTTTGAGGGCCTTCTTGATCATATCTTTTGACAAAATGAAAACCCATTAGAGTTCTCACTATCTTAATTTGAGAAATGTAAATTTCATAGTGATATGATTAATTTTACTATTCTTGCATTATTTATTAATTACAAGTGGTACCTAAATGTAAAATAGTGGGGTTCACTAAAACTTTAATAAATTTTTTGTTTTTAAGTTTTTTGGAAAATAAATTATATGACATCAATCTACATACAATTCTCTTGAAGATTATAAATTTTTTTTGAAAAAATGTAAGGTTTTCATCAATTTGTGGTGGTCGTACACCATAGGTTTTGAGAATTTACTTTATAGTCAATTAAAAATTATTAAAAAACATATTCAATAAAAAAATAATAAAAAATATGCTAATCAATCTTTGGTGTCTTAGGTCTCTTTCCCTAGAAGGATTCAAAAAAATTTATTTATGTAGGTCAAAATATGGTGGTCGTACATGACTGTGATATGGTCCCGAAACAGACATTTTAAAAAAGTGGGTTTTAAACATGCCTACTAAAAAGAGATTTCTACCATGTGGGTATTAAAATAAATTACATATTTGAAAGTTAGACTCTAAGTACTATATTTTCTATTACTGAAGTTTTTTGAGATTCAATCTCTAAGTACCTCAAATTTTGACATAAATAGAGAGAAAATTTGAAAAATAGGGAAAGCACTTCCACTTTTTGTCCAAAAGTGGGACTCAACTTCTTGCAGTCACCCTTTTATATCATAACCCTAAGAGTTTGTAAATTCTTAGTGGGTTGTGTGTGGTGATTTCTTATATTTATTAATTGTTCTTTCTAAGTCTATTTTTGACTTATTAGGCCTCTTAGAGAAGGAAATTAAAGTCCCTAAGGGTATTGTATGGGTCTAATGGATTTTCTAAAGTATCATATAGAAAAACTTAAGAGATTTTCCCATTTTAAAATAGTGATAAGATTTATGCACGAAATTGGGAAGAGGTTGCAGAGGATAAGATTCCTCTCTCAACCCTTTTCTCTCCCAAGAGGTGGGAGGGATTTGGTTGAGAGGTGAGATGGCCACGTGGCCTCATCTCATCCAACGTCATACTCCAACACCTTATTTATGAAGCAAGGTAGAGAGGGTGAAGATGGAACCTTTTGGGCCATTTTTTCTCCAATTTTCTTTTTTGGGGAGAGAGGAACAAAGGATAGGAAGTATAGCTAATGTGGGAGATATTAGTCTGAATAGGCATTGGGGGGGGTGAATCAGTGCAATAATAAATCTAGTAATTGAACTTACAAATTTGCAAAGCAACCAACATGCAAAACTAAAAATAATGTAGAACACTATCACATCCAACATCCACAAAAATTAACACAAGACACCAAGAATTTTTTCTGTGGAAACCCTTTTTAGAGGGAGAAAAATGCATGTGGGAGTGATGCCCATAATATTTCACCGATCTCAATAAAATATGTCTTGTTAGGACCGATTACAATCATCTTGTTAAAGGCATACTCGGTTAAGAGTATCTTAGCATTGCTAAGAGATAGGAAGTCCTATTAAAGACTTCTCTCTTAAGAGATTCAGAACAAAAACTAATGTGTTACCCTATTAAAGGATTTTCCTTTAGATCCTATTAAAGATTCTACCCATATTCTTAAGCATGATTTTTTTAATGGATTTTGTATGCAAACCTGTTAGGGCTTTCCTAGAGATAAACCCTAAGTAAAAATGATTTGATAAATAACACTTCTTTCTTTCTTGAACATATTATATTAAGCTCAATCACTACTAAGCTTGCATACACATTTATTTTATGAATCACTCCTCCTAAAACACAATCTACCACTATACCCACACTAACTCACACTTTATTTCTTCTTTTTAGATATATTTATTTTCTTCTCATTAAAGAGGCTGAAAAATCCTAAACACTTGAGATTCAAATCTCCATCTCAAGCATATTTAACTTTCAACGTGTCCAAATCAGTTTCCGCAGTAAAATCAATTTTGCAACTATAGGATTCCATCACACCTTTGATTCATCCAATAATATTCATCTTCATCAACTTTTCCTAGGTGCTTGCACAACATCAATAAATCCCTTCATTATCGATCACAAAAACATGGTTTACCTTTCCACATCAGCATTTTCCATGTCATCAAAATAATTGTGCAATATTTTAGCCTTTTGTACCATCGATATAGGATCAATCAATCTGACCATCTTCCTAATCAAATAATTTCTTCTTTGTTCCTTGATGTTCTTCACTATATTAGTCACATAAACTTGCACTATCTTTCCTGATACATGGAATTAGATGACGCAATCATAGAAATAGTATCCATAGACACTATTCTATGAAAATATAATACCATGCACCTAAAATATATGTTTAGATCCCGATATAGTTCTTTGTCCCTTGTACTTCTAAACTAACACTATATATGCATCCTCAATCCTTTATAGCTTCCTATACACTTCAAATTAATAGATGTGATAATATGATTAGGTAGACTAACCTATGTAGATCTTGTAGTTACCATCACACGTGATGAATCAATCTCAAGTTCCTGATTTGATCAACTATATCTCTCAAGCTTCTCTAAGACATGATAGACTTAACACTTAACCACTTCCTCAATAAATCCTTAATACCATCAGTAAAACTAATCTGCATCCATCCAAGCTACCTTATTACAATGCCATAACCGTGTTTCTATAAATGACAACACCATACCATTACAAATCTCCCCATCAGCTTCATCAAATCCCAACAAGAAAAAGTTGTAGAAGAACCACAGTTAATGTGAGTCTAACACTTATGTCCATGATTGTGTTATGTTTATTTTTCAATTGTATGTGTGTATTATTGGGGTTTTTTTTTTTAAATGTTTGTAACTTGGAATGGCTTCATTTTTGTTGTATATTTTATGTTATTATGTGTCGAGTAGAACACCCATCTTTCCTTGTGGCAAAGAAAGATAATCTTCTTTGAATGCCTAGGGGTGGATTAGTGGAACTCTTAGGAATGGTGATGCAGGTGTAGGGTAGATACAAGCAGAAGGAGGGTAGATACAAGTAGAATCAAGCAGAATTGACTCCACTTGAATCAACAACAAGCCCTACTCAGAGTTACACAATGGAAGAAATACACAATTATCACATGAAAGAAATGAAAACACAATGGATATGAGGTAATCAACTAGCAGCAACAATAGAGAATTTATATTATTTCTTTCACCATGCCCGACTGTGAGGCCTTCCAAGTTTCGGCCTTATACAGTGAGAATTATGAAATCAGAATCACAACTTGCATCCTATCTTTTTCTCCAATGATATATCTTGATAATTATCCCTCTTGGATCTCCTTGATTTCCCTACTACATCAATCTAGACTCCTTATATAGCTAGCTAAGCCACAAGTCGGCCAGTCAGGTATTTAATTACATTATAGGTCCAGTCTCAAGATTTAAACCAAAACTAATGCTAGAATGAATATAATTTTATGTGACTTTGGATATAGGTCCTTACATGACCCAAGAACATTCCTTTAAGGGATAAATGTCCCATTTGATCACATGGAACATCGCAAGAAGAAACACCACACGTTTCACCAGAAAACTGGCAGAAAATAGGTCCCCAAGACAAATGGGCATAACTTTTTACTCATAATGAATTAGGTCTTGTAGTCTTGGGAAATGATATTACTTTAGATCCTCTAAAATTCCTTAAGAGTAAAAAATCTTATTCCTTATGGATCAATATCTCCACTATGAACAATCAGCACCAAAACTGCAGGAAAACACGGTTCTGACGACAAGGAAAACAACTGTAACTTTGAAACAGTCCATCCAAAATTTATGTGCTCATAGGAGAAGGTTCCCAAATAGGTCCTCAGCATAATGTAAGATTCATACACCATGAAACCATCAAATTCCAAGATTATAAAGAAAATAATAGAAAATAGGTACAAAAATTAGGAAATGTTTTTTGGTTGATGCAAGATTGCTCAAAGACCCAAGATGCTCCCGCATCAGACACCTGGGGTAAATAAAGAACTGATGTCCACATTAGGCACTACTCATATTCTGACTTGAATCATAAAGATCCAACTCAGCTTTTGTAATCCATGAACTATCTTCAACTGGCTTATCTTTCCACTGAACTAGATATTCCATGTAGTCTTTTCCTCTTGTACTCTTGCTCACTCTTTTATTCAAGATCTTCTCAATGTTGTCTCTATTCTTCTTAGGATAGTCCATATCATCTTCTATTTCATCATTTGATTCAAAGTACTCAAAGATATCAGCAATATTGAATATAGGTGATATATCCATGTCCTCTGGTAATTCCACTTCATAAGCATTTCCACTGTCAAACTTCTTCAGAATCTTACAAGGTCCAAATTTCTTCATTTTCAACTTGTTGTAGGTACCAACTGGAAATCTATTCTTTTTCAAATGAATCATAACCTCATCTCCAACTTCAAAAGATTTATGTCTTCTTCTCTTATCAGCCATCTGTTTATATTTCAGATTATTGTCCTCCAAATTCCTTTTAACTTCATCATGTAGAGTTCTCATGTATTCTACAAAATGATTAGCTTCAGCACTTCTTCTAGTTTCAGTAGGTAAATCTCTCAACTCTATGGTTCCCTTAGGATGAAATCCAGTAACAATCTCAAATGGTATCCTCTTAGTGCTTCTATTCACTGAATTATTATATGCAAAATTTGCTTGTGCCAAAACTAAATCCCAATTAGCAGGCTTATCTCCAACTAAACATCTCAACAAGTTTCCCAAACTTCTGTTCACAACTTTAGTCTGTCCATCTATCTGAGGGTGAAATGTAGAACTAAACTTCAATTCAATATTCATCTTTTTCCAAAGTGTTCTCCAAAAGTAACCAGTAAACTTAGTATCTCTATCTGAAACAATAGATTTAGGTAAACCATGCAATCTTACCACTTCCTTGAAGAATAATTTAGCTACATGCAATGCATCAGATGTCTTCTTACAAGGTATAAAATGATCCATCTTAGAAAATATGTCAACCACTACCAAAATAGAATCATTACCTCTCTGAGTTCTAGGCAGTCCAAGAACAAAGTCCATACTCACATCTTCCCAATGTCTATCGGGTACAGGCAAAGGTGTATACAATCCTGAATTCTAACTAGTTCCTTTTGTTGTTTGGAAAATTCTACAACCTCTAACCATTCTCTGTACATCTCTATAAATCTGTGGCCAAAAGTATCTTTCTGAAATCAAATTCACTATCTTATCAATCCAAAAATGTCCAGCAAGTCCACCACTATGTTTCTCCTTTATTATGTTCTCTCTCATAGACCCTCTAGGTATGCACAACTGAACTCCTTTAAACAACATGTCTTCTTGAATGAAATAATCAGTCCACTTATCACTCACTGTGTGTTCCTTACAAGCTTTCTAAGGTTCTACAAAATCAATGTCAATCTCATAAAAACACTTCAAATCATCAAAACCAAGTACCTCAACTCTCATCTCTGTCAGAAAACTTCTTCTTTGGCTCAAGGCATCCACAACCTTATTTGACTGTCCACTCTTATGCTTCAATGAAAAGGAAAAATTATGTTCTTTCATTTCTCTTGTAAATGTTTTACCATCAAACAAACATACTCTGACTGTAGTACAATCACCTTCATCAAGCTTCTCTACTAAAGGAAATAACACTTGTTTCTTTCCATCCATGCAATTAGTATATTGATTCAATCTACCATCATGCAAAGGTTTCCTATCATACTACCAAGGTCTACCCAAAAGAATATGACAACAATCCATAGGCATAATATCACACAAGACTTCATCATGATAATTCCCAATTTTGAATTTAACAAGGCATTGTTCACTTACAAGTAGTTTATGCTCCTTTTGGATCCAATCAATATGGTAAGGCTTAGGATGTTTTAATCTTTGCAACTATAATTTTTTAACCAACTCTTCAGATGCCAAATTATCAGAACTTCCACTATCAATGATTACCTTGCAACACTTGTCAGCGATCTTACATCTGGTTCTGAACAAACTTTTCCTCAAAATAGGTTCCTCATCATCTTCTTCATTCCACAAGATCCTTCTTAACATCAAGTTCTCACCATGTTCAGGTTCATTAGACATTTCCTCAAATTCTTCACAAGCCAAATTATTTCTACCATTACCTCCAGTCTTCTTTCCAGAGTTAGTACATTCAAAAGTTCTATGTCCTTCTTCACCACATTTGTAAGAAGTACCTTTAAACCAAGATTTATCTTCTCTTTTCCCATTATTGTTATTCCTAGAGTAACCAGTACAACTATCTCTAGAGTAATTACCTCTTTTACCAGTAAGGTCATCTTCCCATCCTTTATCTTGTACTGCATTGTCAGATCTGCTACTTTCTTCATAAGATCTGCCTCTACTTCTCTGAAATCTACCACCTCTTCCTCTTTGTCTTTGTTCATGTCTCTTTGTCAATCTTTCTTCAGCCTTCAAAGAAAATTGATATGCTTCTTCCACACTTTCTATCTTCACATAGCTGATCTCATCTTGAATAGATGTCCTCAAGCCATTCAAATATGTAGCCACCTTCTCAACTTCATCATCCACATGTCCAGATCTGATATCTAATTTGTAGAATTCCTCAGTATATTCCTTCACACTCATGTCCTTTTGTCTCAAATTTTGCATCTTTCTCATCAAACTCACTTGGTAGTTAGCTTGAAGAAACTTCTTCTTCATCTTTCCAAGCATCTTCATCCATGTCTTGATCTTTTCTTTTCCTCTCCTCTGTCTCTTAGTTTGCAAATGATCCCACCAAAGAGATGCATGACCTTTCAACTTTGTGACTGCTATCTTAACCTTCTTATTATTAGGATTACCTTCATACTCAAAGTACTTATCCATCTCAGAGATCCAATCCAAAAGTGTATCGGTCTCAAGTCTTCCATCATAGCAAGCAACTTCAACTGCAGGTCTAGAGTTAGCTTTAGATAAAACTCTCAAAAGTCTTTCCTCATCTTGTTCAACTTTAGGTTTAGCATTAGGTGTTGCTTATTCTTCTTCATCACTAACATCTTCAAGATGTGATCCTCTTCTCTGGGTTGTCTCTACAGCTTCAAGCCTAGTTGCAATCTGCCTCAACATATCCATGATAGCATTATCATTTCCTCTACCATGAACCATCTTGACAATCAGGTTCCAGCAAGATCATAACCTTCTACAAGTTATAGGTTAGATCTCAAATTCACCACCCTACAACCAATCCAATAAGGTTCTCCATGATCCAATCCATAAGAAAGAACTTTCTCTGATACCACTTGATGTAGGGGCAGGGTAGACACAAGCAGAATTGAATCCACTTGAATCAAAAACCAAGCTCTAATCAGAGTTACACAATGGAAGAAAAATAAATATCACATGAAATAAATGAAATCACAATGGATATGATATAATCAACTGGCAGCAACAATAGAGAATTTATATTATTTCTTTCAAAATGCCCGGTTGTGAGGCCTTCCGGGTTTCGGCCTTATACAATGAGAATTATGAAATCAAAATCATAGCTTGCATCCTATCCTTGTCTCCAATGATATATCTTGATAATTATCCCTCTTGGATCTCCTTTATTTCCCTACTACATCAATCTAGACTCCTTATATAGACAGCTAAGCCACAAGTCGGCCAGTTAGGCATTTAATTACATTATAGGTCCAGTCTCAAGATTTAAACCAAAACTAATGCTAGAATGAATATAATTTGATGCACCTTTGGATTTATGTCCTTACATTAACAAAGAAAATTCCTTTAAGGGAGCAAGGTCCCATTTGATAACACGAAACATCGCAAGAAGAAACACCACACGTTTCACCAGAAAACTGGCAGAAAATAGGTCCCTGAGAAAAATGGGCATAACTTTTTACTCATAATGAATTAGGGATTTTTCTCTTGGGAAATGATAGTAGTTTAGATTCTCTAAAATTCCTTAAGAGAAAAAAATCTGATTCCTTATGGATCAAGATCTCCACTATGAACAATCAGCACCAAAACTACAGGAAAACGTGGTTCCGACGACAAGGAAAACAACTGTAACTTTGAAACAGTCCATCCAAAATTTATGTGCTTATAGGAGAAGGTTCCAAAATAGGTCCTCATCATAATGTAAGATTCGTACACCATGAAACCATCAAATTCCAAGATTATAAAGAAAACAATAGAAAATAGGTATAGAAATCAGGAAATGTTTTTTGGTTGATGCAAGATTGCTCAAAGACCCAAGATGCTCCTACATCAAATGGGTATGAGCACCCCATGGTGTTACTATATGTTTTGAGTACCCATAGTATTATTTGGAGGATGTTTTTTTCTAGAGATATGCATTTTCTGAGATGGTGATTTGGAGGCATGAGAAGAGATGTATTTTATGAGTTAGGATTTTAGAGGTATGACCAAAGGTGGATGTGTTTACTTTGTGTGTGTGTGTGTGTGTGTGTGTGTGTGTGTGTGTGCATGTGTGTGTGTGTATGTATGTTTATGTATATATGTATGTGTATGTGTATCTATATATATACACACCTAAAATTGACTTGATAAAATTAATTAAATATTAATTATTTAATTAATAGTATTTCTTCTATTGCTAAATGAACTCTTTTATTTATTTAGTTAATTCATCTTATCTTACTCCTCTAAGCCCAAGTATTTTAAATTTTACTATTAAATCATTTCCTAAAATTATTTAATTATCTTTTCATCACATGGATAAGTCTCCTAATCCACCTAATCCTCCACCTTATCCATGTAAAAGTAAATTAACCTATTTAATTATAAATAAGCCTATTTATCTGCAATAAAAAATCTTTATTCAAAAGGGAAGCAAAAAGGTTGTGTGGCCTCATGAGACTAAGTATTATGGTTGTGTCCTAATGAAACCAAGTCTATGCCACCTTTCTTATCATCTAACCAATTGTTTGTCCACCTCACTTGGTCAAAGGTGACTCAAAGGACACTTGTCCCAAGAGTCCTACAACTTCAATCCTTCTTCCATTGTTCTCTCTTTTATTATGGAGAGACACTCGACAAGTATATCTCCCTCCAACATAAGCTTACAAGTTGTCAATGTGGGAGGAACATCTCCCCTTCTTTCCCTCTCACATCCCAACCAATACCTATTTATTCTCTACCCTCTCAACCAATTCAATTTCAACCATCCATTATTTCAAGATTCAATCCTAGACCTTGGATTATTCTACATGAGATCAAGGTGAGTGAGAGCCTATTAAAGGAGTGTATGTCTATCCTAAAAAAATACCCTTACTTGGGGGCTTAAATTGTATTATCCTTCACCAATAATCTCCTTTTTACCAAGCAATAGGGCATCAAAAAGGGTTCATTCTTTTTCTCCTCCTCTCCTTCTCTTGAATATGTTATCTTTATTCAAGAAGTTGTCCTGAAGGTAGATATCTTGTAACTAAGATATCTTCCTTTCAAGGGTCTCTTCCCACTTGTGGATTTCCTTACATGATTATTTATTTCCTTGGCCAACAAAAGTTTTCACTCTTTTCTAAGAGGAAAGCATACACTATTGATTTAATGATATCTCCTTATTTTTTATTGTAGGTATCCCTGTTATTTTTTCCTTATGATGCCACCATATTCCTATGTCACCATAATAAGGAGGGATGCATATATATATGGCCTCCTTTGTATATTTTTCAACTCTTTATATTGATCCTTAAGGAGACAATGTTTTCCTAAGGATTGATCACTTTTGGATCCCTAAGAAGACAATGTTTTTCTTAGGAATGATCCTATTTTATTGTTCCCTAAGGAGACAATGCTTTCCTTAGGACTGATCACTTTGGGATCCCTAAGAAGATAATTATTTTCTTAGGGTTGATCGTATTTTATTGATCCCTGAGGAGGCAATGCGAACCTTAGGACTGATCATCCTTTTTTGATCCCCAAGGTGATAATACTTTCATTGGGAGTTATTTCTCTTGATTCCTAAGAATACAATACCTTTTTAGGAATGATCTCATTTTATTGATCCCTAAGGAGACAATTATTTTCTTTGGACTAATCATCCCTTTTTAGAGCCCTATGAAGATAATTATTTCCATAGGACTGATCCCATAAGTTTCCCATGAGGGCACATTTTTACAAGCTACCTCCATGCACAAATTTGTCAACATAGAATTGAATAAAAAAATGAAACTTCCTAGACCATCAATTCTCCTTCCCTCTTTTCTTTGGGATAAGTGGAACTAGCATGCCAAAACTTGCTATTTTTTGCTTCTCTTCCTCTTCTCCCATGAATCACCTAGCATAACATAACTTTCTAGACTATTGGATTCATGGTCCCTCTTTCTTCTCCCCATGCTCTCATAGCTATGCTAGTAGGTTAGATCATGGAGTCTTGTCTTTAATGTGTTCTCTTTCTCTTTTTAGGTGACCACTTGTTCTTTTACAATGGCTTTGAAAGCATGATGCTAGTAGTTGAGACATTTTCTCTACAAAGGTCTCTTTAACTAGTTGACTTTTGATTTTAGTAAGCTTTAGGATTTTGTTGTGGTTTTATATGTCCTTGCATATGGATGTACAAGACAAGACCTTGGTTTGGGGGCTTATCTCCTTAAACCTAGTGATATATTATCTATTTACAATTTTCCCTTGATCTTCTTCACTTTCTCTATCCTTTTCTTATACTTTACTATGAGCATGAAGTGGACTCATACTCTTTCTAAAATGGGGGTTAAATGTATTTTCCAAAAAAAGTAAGAACCCTTAACTAGGTTCTCATTTTAGCTCCATTTTATTATGTATGGGTTATCCTATTAATTTCATGCTCTCCTAATGCTCATTGGACCTTCAAATTAACATTATGATTATTGTATTTATTCAATCTTATTCAAGACTCAAGGTTTTCCCTTATTTCTAGGTGTGTTTCTCTCTTTTTCCTCCAATCAAATAATTTATTTCATCACCCAAGCCCTATAGATATACTTATTTATGGCATTCATGACCTTTTTTGACCTTGAAATGAGCTATACTAGAAAATCATGCATATACCCCATATCTCTGGCACCTAGATCAAATCTAGACTCATTCTCCTAGTAAAATGGGGCCAATTTTTATCTTGGAAGCCCATGCTAGAGTCTTGAGGAAAATCTAGTCCTATGGTCAACCTACTTAATTATTAACCCCCAAAAATGATGTGAGATGTATATAAAACCCCTATCTCTCCTCATTTTGGTATCCATTACTATTGGAAAGCATTCAAGATCAATAATCAATCAAGAAACCAGATTTGAAGAGTATTCCTAAGGTCTTCAAGCATTCAAGTCTTCAATCCTTTGAAGAAATCTTCTTCTTCTTCTTCTTGAAGCATTGTATGAAAATAAAAACATCCATCATTCAATGAATTTCTTTTATGATTCCCTCTTGGATCAATCTATTGCATCAACATGTGTGATCACATCCAAACAAGCATTACACCTTAAAGGTATAAGGTGATTTACAGTTCATATCTAGTTTCTATTTCATATTTTCTTTTTCAATCTCCTTTTATTTTCAAGGTTGATTCCTAAACATGGGGTTTACTAAGGAAAGCCCATTTTTCCAACCTTTTTCCATATTTTTCTATGTGCATGAACATGTTATAGAGCTATTGGACCATATCTAAGAAGATCAGGATCAATCGTACAATCTGTGAAAAATTGAATTGAAAACACTAGGGACACATAGTCATTGTCATCATGTCCTAGGAACATGTCTATATTGTTGTAATTTTCCTAATATTTTGAGCCCAAATTTGGCAAGAAGCTATGTTACAACCTCCAAGTCTCAAATCTATAGTTATAGGTCATTCTAGTACTCCAACAGTCTAGAATTTGGGTATGAAAACTCACTTCTCTTATATCATTTCTAGGTACGTTCAAATTATTATCCATTCCCTCTTACATAATTTTTATTTGTTGGATTAGATCATATCTGTTCTTATTTAGTATTTTGAATATCAATAGCATTCCTCTCCTTCTCACTTTTAAGTATCACAAGAATAAAAACACTTTAAGCATAGATATTGCATTGGCATCTTTCTTATCAAGTAATGCTCATCATATTTATCTTGAGGTGATTTTGTATTCCAATGTGCCATATGAAATGGGGAAAATAGCCCTTTTATGTGATCCATTTTTCATATTGTAAAATTCAAAACCATTAAATAAAATACTCATATGACATATTTGTTAGTAAACTATTCAACTACTCAAGCAATAATAAAATATCATTTAATTTAAATAAATCAATAGCAACAAAATATCAAAGAAAAAACTATGCACAAGTACTTTTTATTGGACTTTTACAACTATGAAAGGGTTAACTAAATATTACATAAATGGTAAAAAGGTGTATAAACATGTGCAACATCAAATTACCATCTAAACTTGGGACGATAATTAGGCTACGAAAATAAAAATGACCAATGTGACTATCTCTTGTTACCATCACCAGGGATATGGGCACACTTTGGCTTGTGAATCCAAGTGAAGTTGAAGCCGAGTACTTAGCATCACTAAAAATTCACACGTGAAGTGTACCTTCTATACATGTATAAAATAGCTAGAGAACATATATGCATAAAATAATCAACACAACAAAAATTATTGAAAGAGGAAATTTAACATTGTATACAATCACATATAATCTTTAATGATATGTATCATCCATTTATTATTTTAAATAATTATTTAAAGTTATTAACAAATTTCAAAGAAAGTGGGAGGAAGACCTCTGAAGAACAAAAATATCAAAGAAGAAATCAAATCCGGTATTCAATCTGTGCTAAATGTTGAGAAAACCCCTCTAGGAAAAGTAAAGAAAATGCATTAGCACTAATACTAAATTAAATGCCTATTCGGGGGAGAGTAAGTCACTCTTCAAAGGAAAAATGAATATTATGTCCTAGAATATTAGAGGCATAAATTCCTTCTAAAAATCCCATCTTATCAAGAATAAGATCTTGGTAAGTGGGGCAGATGTTGTAATGTTGCAAGAAACTAAATTATCTATGGAACATGGAGAGAAATTATTCAAATCATGAAAAATATGGTCTTATTTTCACTCTCTTTCTATTGGAGCATCAGGGGGTTTAGCAATATTGTGAAAAAACCATAAGTATCAGATTAGAATGATAAATTGAATGCAAACTGGATAGTTGTAGAAGTGACATGATTCGAATAGAATTTCCTATTAATCAATGTATATGGGTCAACTTCTGTGGTGAGTAAACCGAGACTTTGGGGAATTTTATCAAAGTTACATTAGATTTTTGATGCACACAAAATCATTATCGGAGGTGATTTTAATGCAACTTTTCATCCTAAGGATAAGATTGGTGGGGTAGATTCGTCCATTGAGGTTACCCAAGACTTCAAAGATTTTATTGAAGAGAATGCACTACTAGACTATATACTAGTAAATGGAGTTACCACTTGGACTAATAGATGAAAAAGGTCTTTTTCACATTGGAGTTAGGCTTGACATATCTCTCCTAAATCTATAGTGGGTTTTGGATAAGGGGTGTTGTAAGTCTACCATCTTTTCTTCAATAGGCTCTGACCATTTTTCCATTGATCTAGACATCAAAGAAAATGTAAATGTGTTTAAACCCAAATCTTACTTTAAGCTTGAAAGGATGTGGTTTTTAACATAAAAAATTCATGGATTTCTACAACAATGGTGGGGGGAGGCACCGTACATGAAAGGGTCAAGGATGTTCCAACTTGAAAAGAGATTAAGTTTCATGAAAGATAAATTAAGGAGTAGAACAACACAAGATTCAAAAATATTTTTAAATAAAAAAGGGAACTTTAGTAGCAGTTAGATCAATGGAATGCACATATAATTAAAAATGTCTTGACATCTTTGATACTTAAAATGAATTAAAAGAAAAAGTTGGGGAGGTGTTAATGAGAGAGGAGATATATTGGATACAAAGGTCTCAAGAGATGTGGCTTAAAGAAGGAGATAGAAATACTAAGTTTTTTCATGCATTAGCCAAGGTCAGAAGGCATAGCAATGTGATTTTTCAAATAAAAGATTCAAGTGGTAGGGTGCTAAAAGACAATGATATTCAAAAGGAAGCATATGACAATACATGCATATGTAGATGAAAGATAAAGTAGAAAGAACAACAAT